>JAJEJO010004359.1:116845-128606 GCA_020662805.1 Glaucomys volans
CAAATAAAAAGTGTTAAAAAAAAAAAAACTAGGAACAGGGCTGGGTTTGTAGCTCAGTGGTAAGGTGCTTGCCTAGCACTTGTGAGGCACTGAGTTCAATCCTCAGCACCACATAAAAGTAAACAAATAAAATAGGGGTATGCTGTCCATCTACAACTACAAAATATTTTTTTAAAAAATACTAGGAACAGAACCACTATATGACCCATACCACTATTCATTTTTTAACCTAAAGAATTAAAGACAGTATATTATAGAACACATGCATACCCATGTTTATAGCAGCACAATTTACAATAGTCACTTTTGGACCCAGCCTAGGTGTCCATGGTGTGTGTGTGCGTGTGTGTGTGCATGTGTGTGTGCGTGTGTGTGTGTGTGTGTGTGTGTACACAATGGAGTATTGTTTGTTTGCTTTGGGACTGGGGATTGAACCCAGGGTGTTTCACCACTAAGGTAGGTCCCCAGCCCTTTTTATTTTATTCTGAGACAGGGTCTTGCTAAGTTGCCAAGTCTGGCCTTGAACTTGGAATTCTCCTGCCTCAGTCTCTTGAATGCCCATCATGCCCAGCTACACAATGGAATTTTATTCAGCCATAAATAAAAATGAGTTAGGTGCAATGGCACACACCTGTAATCCCCACAACTTCAAAGCCAGGCTCAGCAACTTAGCAAAGCCCTAAGCAACTCAGCAAGACCTTTTCTCTAAATAAAATACAAAAAAGAGCTGGGGATGTGTTCCTAGGTTCAATCTCTAGTAGCCGCCTCCCGGCCAAAAAAGAATGAAATTATGTCATTTGGAGGAAAATGGATAGAACTTGACAGCATCATGTTAAGTGAAATAAGCCAAACTCAGAAAGTCTGGGGTCTTATGCTTTCTCTCATAAGTGGAAGATAGAGTGGAAAAAGTCGGGGGAAAGGAAGAAAGGAATCTCATGAAAATAAGAAAGGAGACCAGTAGAGGGAGGAAGGGGACCAGGGGGAAGGAGGAAGGAAGAAAAAGGGGAAATACTGGGAATATTAACCAAATGATACTGTTATACTATATGCACATATGAATATGTAACAACAAATCCCACTATTATGTGTAATTATAATGCACCAATAAAAAACATGGAGAAAAAAGTTACCATATGACCCAGCAATTTCACTCCCAGATATATATCCAAGGGAAATGAAAACATGCCCACACTAAAGTTCATAGCAACATTATTTATAGCCCCAATGTAGAAACACAGACGTCCATTAGGTGATGAAAGAATATATAAAATGCAGCACATCTACCTGTTACGGCTTGAACTGTGTCACCCAAAAAGATATATTGAAGTTCTAACCCCCAGCACCTGTGAATGTGACCTTATTTGGAAACAGTGTCTTTCCAGATGTAATTAAATTAGGATGAGTCATATTAGAGTAGGGAGGATTCTTAATCCCATGACTGGTGTCCTACAGGAAGAGGAGAAGAGGCATGGAGTGAAATGTGAAGACAGACATGCAGGAAAGACGACTTGTGACGACAGAGACAGAGACTGGAGTTAAGCAACCGCAAACCAAGAAAGGCCAAGGACTTCGACAACCACCAGAGCTAGGAAGACGCAAAGAAGGATGCTCCCCAGAGCCTAGGAGACGGCTCGGTCCCACCTACACCTTCGTCATAACCAGAACTGTGAAAGGACGCATTTACACTGTCAGTCACCCAGTCTGCGTTGCTTTGTTACTGCAGCCCTAGGAAACAAATACGCCATCGGATGGAATTTTATTCAGCAACAAAAAGAACGGACCTTGAAAACATTAAATGAAAGAAGCTAGTCACAAAAGACCATGTCTTGCCTTATTCCATGTATACAAATATCCAGATCTAAATAGAACAGTGAGAGGTTGGCTAGAGCGAGGGCGTTGGGGGAGCTGGGAATGGGGGTGACTGCAAATGGGTATGGGTTTCTTTTGGGGTGATAAAAATGTTCTAAGTTTATACTGTGGTGATGGTGTCATAACTCTGAATTACTGAAATTCACTAAATTGTACAGTTTGAATAATGAATTAACTATATAACATATGAACTGCATCTGAATAAAACCACAGAAAAATATTTTGACAAGTTGATTCTAAAATTAATCTGTAAAGAAAACCAAGAAGAACTGAAAATGCTTTTTTTTTTTAAATATTGGAGCATGACAATAACTCAGTCAAGGCAGGAAAATCACAAGTTCAAGGCCAGACTCAGCAACTTAATGAAACCTTCAGCAACTTAGCAAGATTCTGTCTTAAAATAAAAAATAAAAAGGACTGGAGATGCATTCAGTGGTAGAGTGCCTCTGGGTTCAAACCCCAGAGGGAACATATAAGCTGACAAATTATGTGATTTCCAATAAAAGAATCATGTGGGAGTATTTACTAGATTGAAAGTATAACATACAGTTTACTATAGGATGCTCTGGTATTGGGGTCCAGCGATACAAAGTTAGTCCACAGAACAGAGTTAAGAAACAGATCTTATGTGTATGAGCAATTAGTAAATAATAAATATGACATTTCAGATTAATGGCTCAAGAGTGGACTGATACTCAAAGTGACACTGTTTAGAAAATAATAATTATACCATGCATGCACACACACCAATTCTAGAGAAACTGAAGAAAACCTCAAGCATATAAGAACAATTCATTGGAGAAAAAATAGATATAGGAGAAAACCCTGCTCTGTCTGAGAGTAGAGCAGGATATTTTGACCTCAGCACAACTGACATGTTAGGTTGGAAAATTTCTACATTGGGGAGTGCCATCCTGTGATTTGTGGGATGTTTAGCAACATCCCTGAATTCTACCCACCAGGTGACAATAACAGCACCCCTTCAGCTGGACAACCAAAAATAGTCTCCAGACATCACTAACAGGCCCCTGAGGGGGCAAAACCTCTCCTTTTTGAGAACCACTGGGGTAAGAAATGATAGTCACAAAACACAAATACACACAAAAGACTGGTTAATATAAACATGTGACACAAAGCTTTGTTTCAACAGGATGCCATAAGGTTAAGCAACAAGCAACAACGTTTAAGAGTACTGTTGAGTGTAAATATTTAAACACGTATAAATGACAAGAGATTAAAATCTAGTATATAAATCAACAAGGAAAAGCCAATCCACCAGAAAAGATTCTCAGGAGAGGAAATACAAAAGGCCAACTGTGAAAAGATTCTCAATCTCACTAGGAATTAGGGGAATACAAACTAAAATAGCAGTAAGAGATCATTTTCCAGCCAGTTGGCAAAAATAAAAAGACTGTATCATCAAATATTTAAAAGAGCCTGTGTGATGGAGCCAGGGTTGTGGCTCAGTGGTAGAGTGTTTGCCTAGGATGTGTGAGGCACTGAGTTCGAGCCTCAGCACCACATAAAAATAAATAAATAAAATAAAGGCATTGTGTCCATCTACAACTAAAAAAAAAAAATTAAAAAGAAACAAAAAATATATAGAGGACCTATCTTGTTTAAGAATTTTCCAGCTACTGGGGAGGATGAAACCTGAGGATCGCCAAGTTCAAGGTCTGCATGGATGGACAGCCCTGTCTCGAAATTAAAAAAGGTCGGGGATGTAGCTCAGTGGGGTTCAATCCCCAGTATCGACAGACAGACAAAACGACAGACAACGATTTTCCATGATTTTTTTTTTTTTTTTGCACAAGAGGGTAAGTTGTAGCACAACCACAATAAATGGTTTAAAAGATACATTTAAAACAATTTAAACTAGGCCAAATTTAATCATTCCTCCCCTCCATTAAACCGCTTTTCTCCCGCACTTTCTAATTCAGATCATTAACACAGCCCTTCAGAGCTGGGGATGTGGCTCAGCGGTAGAGCGCTTGCCTAGCATTAGTGAGGCCCTGGGTTCAATCCCCAGCACCACAAAACAAAACATACCCCTATAAAGAACAAGTAAATAAACGCTTTCCATTGCAATTCCCCCTATAAGGTACAGGTGGGCTTATTGAAGGAGTGTGTTTGAATCCGATAATACATAAAGGCTTGGGTTGTTTGTAGTTAAACGTGCCCAAGTCAGTTTTATAATAATAAATGACTGTAGAACACAGAATATATGAAGGTTCTCGTTCGGATCGATCTCGAGAATACGAAAAGCGAAACAGCGGCTCCAAGCAAGGCCCACGGGAGGCGAGGTCTGGCAGGTGAGGGGTGCGGGGTTGGTCCCCTGAACCCAGGGGAGGGAGCTGCAGCGGTGGATGCAGGCGGCGCGGGGCGGCCGAGGAGTTGGCGGGGCGGCAGCACGGCCTCCTTTTCAGCTGATTGGGTCAAGGAGCCGCGAGGGCTTGGCAGATACTCCCAAACAGGGAACAAGTGCTCAGGGAGGGCGCGGGGACCACCGGCCGCACCAGAGTCTCCCGCCGCACCTGGACGCTGATCCGCCCCCGCCCTGGGGTTGGGGAGACCGCGAGGCCGCGCCCGAGGGCGGGAGAGGGGCAGGACCAACTCGCTTGGCGACAGCGTGTTCACCGCAAATCACTCGCCCACGCGCACAGTGATGCCTCCAACATCACCATCACCACCCTTTCTGGGGGCACTGAAAACCCTCTCCGCCCGGGACACAGAACAGTGAAAGCTTCGCTACTCCCTCCGCTTCACTTACCTGCGGCCTCAAACCCGGCCTGAACACCTGCGGCACCTCGTCTCTCGCTGAAAAGCTGGAACCTTCGCGTCCGCCTGCGCTCACCCACCCGGATCCACTAGGACTGTAACCACTTCCGGTCCAACTACCGGCCAGGAGGATGTAACCCCAGTCGGAGTGTGGGAATGGGCAACGCCATCTTGTACGGAAGCTGCTGAGACAGCTGTGACCTCCTCAGCTGCCTGCTACACTGTTGAACAAAAGGACTGTTAAAGTTGGAAAGGAGTGACGTCTTTTCAGAAAAGTGGTGCTTTTGTTTCTGGGATGATATTTTAGTTTTTTTCATTTTGGTTTTGGAGAGAGAAGCCTTGAGAACTCTGACAGATGCAGTGTAAAACATCTAATTTTCATTCTTTATTATCCTGGGTAGTGCTTCTCTCCTATATTAATTTTCTTAACTTCCTTCTTAAATATGACAGTGAATAGGAGAGACAGTATATTTAAATAATGCATTCTTCATTATCAATGCATAGTATCCTGTAGCCATTAATAATTTATGCCATCTTTTATAACAATAACCATACCTTCTGTTTACATACTATATAAATATATACTATTTATATTAAACCATTCTGTCTTTATTAGTTATTTGCTCTTCCTTTGTCATGAACTGTGTAAAGCAGAAGAAAAACTGAGATGTGCATAAATAACCAATTTAAAGTACAATAATAGCTGCCATTTGTTGACTTTGTGCTTGCTCAATGTGCTAGGAATTTTGCAAAGGAGTTTATTTATTTTATGTAATTTAATCATCAACTCTACAATGTGGCACTAATAAGAGTGCCATTTTACATAAAATGGTGGAAAGTTCAATAACATTGTCAAGGTATCTCAGCAAGTAAGCATTGGATCTGGGAATCAATCCTCAGTATAGTACATGTTAGCTGCCTCACATATAATTGTGAAATGTGTTGCCCTCATTGTCTATACTATATTTCCTCTAATACAGAGAAAAAGGTTCCAAGTCCCCATGAGATAAATAGCCATAAACAGGAAATTTCCAGCAACTATAGAAGATTAACTCACTGCATTTTGTCTTTTCCTTCTTGAAACACCTTTAAAAAAAAAAAGCACTCTATAAATAGGAAATACAACTGAAAACCACACTGATATATCACTGTTTACTCCCCAGAACGGCTAAAATGAAAAAGACAGAAAATCCCTGGTATTGTTAAGATTGTGGAGCAATCGGGAAATGTATTGTCCTGACGAGAATATAAATTGATACAATTACTTAAACTGTTCTGCAATAAATGTCAACTAAAATTTGTCCCAAAAATTTCACTCCTAATTATATACCCATAAGTTCAAGAGGTCATGTACAAAAAAAGTACCAAAATACTGACAACACCAAATGCTGCTGAGAATGTGGAGCAACTGGAACTCTCATTCTTTGTTGGTAGAAACACAAAATGGTACAGCAACTTCTGAAGACAGTTTTTCAGATTCTTACAAAAGTAAATAAAGTTTTAGCATGCCATTCAGCAATCACACCACTAGGTATTTGCCTAAGTGAGTTGAAACATAGTTCCACAAAAAATGTTCACACCATTATATACAAATATTATGTACCAGTAAAAAAATATGAAAAAGTGCATGCGAACATTTATGTTGCAGCTTTACTCATAAGTCGGAACAACCAAGATGCCTTTCAATAGGCAAATTGATCTCCAAATGGTGGTACATCCTAACAAGGAAATAACAGTAAAAATGAAATAAGTCATCAAGTCACAAAAAAAAAAACATGGAAGAAACAAATGCATATTGCTAAATGAAAGAAGCCAGTCTGAAAAGATTACATACTGTATGGTTTCAACGATCTGACATTCTAGGAAAGGCAAAGTTATATAAAGATAATAAAAGGACCAGTGGTTGCCAAGGTGTATGGAGAAGAAAGGAGTGATAGATAGGTGGAGCACGGGGCATTTTTAGGACAGTGAAACTATTTTGGCCTGGTGCAGTGGGACAAATCTGTAGTCCCAGTGACTTGGGAGACTGAGGTAGAAGCATAGCAAGTTTGAGGCCTGCCTCAGCAACTTAGTGAGAACCTGTCTCAAGGTAGAAAATAAAAAGGACTTGGCGATGTGGCTCAGTGGTAAAGTGCCCTGAGGTTAAATCCCCAGTACCAAAAGATAGAAAAGAAAAAAAGAATGAAGAAAAGAAATGATACAATGGCAGATGCATGATATTCCCTATTTGTCAAAATCCATACAACTGTGCAACATAGTGAATTCTAAAGTAAATTACAGACTTAACTAATGTATCAAGGAGTAGAAGAGCTCAGTGGCAGATTGCATGCTTCACATATGCAAGATTCTTGGGTCCAGTCCCCAGCACCACACACACACACACACACACACACACACGGAGACTATTGGCATAATGTTGTAACAAATGGATGATACTAATGCAAGATGTCCATAATAGGAGAAACTGTGTGGAGGGTGAGGCATCTAGGAACTTTCTGTACTTTCTGTCCAAATTTTCTATAAATCTAAAACTGTTCCAGAAATAGTCAATTAATTTTTTTAAAAGTCATTCTGTGAACTGTTTGATTGATGTCTAAAATTCTTTAATCATTTACTAATTGATTCTGAAGACAACTCAATGCCAAGCACTGGGCTACGGACTCATGGGACATTGTATACAGAAAATTCAAGAGGAATTGTAACAGGAAGTGCCATTGCCCAGCCAATATCTATTCTCTCTTTCTGATTAGTGATGAAAATGAAGGGGACAGGGCTGGAATTGTGACTCAGTGGGAGAGCTCTTGCCTAGCACGTGTGAGGCACTGGGTTCAATCTTCAGCACCACATAAAAATAAATAAATGAATAAAATAAAGGTATTGTGTTCATATACAACTAAAAAATATTTTAAAAAGAAAGAAATTAAAAAGAACCAATAAAAAAAGAAAGAAAAGAAAGTGAAGGGGACTTTTTTTTTTTTTTTTTGCGGTGCCAGGGATTGAACCCAAGGCCTTGTGCTTAGAAGGTAAGCACTCTACCAACTGAGCTATATCCCCAGCCCGGGGATATTTTTAATTGCAGTTTTAAAAAATACAATTTTTGGTCTCCTTTGGGAGTAGGTATGACCGTGTAATTAAGTTCTGGCCATTGAGGTATACGCAGAAGTTGTTGCATGGGATTTTTTGTATTTTTCCCTGAAAAGGGAATGGGCATCTTCATGAGCTTTATTTGCCCTTTGTCATTGCCCTAAGGCCTGGACTGGGAGTGTAGCTCAATGGTAGAGCCTAAACCTAGCATATGTGAAGCACTGGGTTCAATTTCCACACCATCAAAAAAGAAAAGAAAAAGGAGCTCCAATAGCTCTCTGTCACCAAGTGTCAATATTATGGTGGAAGACAGGTCCTAAGGAAGGTGGAATTGACAAGCAGAAGCAGCCTGGATCCCCAACACCTTATGTAGTTTCCATACTAACCCTGAACTACTTGCCTCTGGATTTCTTTTTCATGGGAAGTAACTCTAATTCTTTTTTAAGGCCACTGTAGACAAGTCTTTGTTACCAGTGGTGGAACTTAATCCCTAATTGATAAGGAAACTGAAGATATTAATAATGAATGCATACCACACCAGTCAATTTAATGCAGTACCCAGAACTGAAGATACACAATGAAGGTGGAAGTCCTTTATTGGATTTGTCTAGTATGTTGAAAATACAAGCCCAAACACAAAGAAGCTGCCACTGAATAGACACTTTCTGAAAATCCTCTATCGTTCCATTGAGACTCTACCATCCTTCTATAAACTTTCATAATATTGTTTGTTACTATGCAGAGAGGGTAACTCATAACTTATGGGTAGCTATTATCTGGGTACTCAAGAAGCTTAGAAGCCCACTATTATGTATAATTGTAATGCACCAAAAATAAAAAGTAAATGTTAAAGAAAGAAGCTTAGAAGCTAGTTGGAAACACAAAAAAACTGTTAGCCAGTGAGAAAAGGTATCTTTTTCTGGTGGTTTAGAGACATGGAGAACTTTTTTTCTCCTATAGAACTGGAATGAGATTACCTCTTGGGAGAGAGGCCCATCGTAATTTAGAAGATGTCCATGAAGTCTCCTTAGAATGAGGAAGAGACACACTCACATGTGCATACACACACACACACACACACACACACACACCTACACACACATCGGGGGGGTGGAAAGGCTGGTGAGTCTGCATTCCTTTCATTCTGCAGGGAGTGGTATATTGAAGGCAGACTGAGGCTGAGCTGAAGCTTTGTAGGCAAAGGGATAAGGAATTTAAAGGCTCAGGGGATCAATCAGAGACAGTCAGCAAGGCTTCAGACTTTTTGGGAGAAAAAAGAAGATATCCACAGAAGAGAGATTTGGGCGAAGAAAGAAATGTTTAAGGCATTTGGGGAATTGAGTTTGTGTTCTTTGCTTTGGTTTATGTGAACGTTATATAACTTCATCTTCTGTCTACCATAGGAAAGGCTCAGAAAAGTGTCTCTCGTTCCCTAATGCTTATGTTCCTGTAGATTAATTGGACGAATTTGAACAGATACTGAATTCTGCATCCAGGCTTGCAAGAGGACATAACAAAGGTTGTTTCAGGGCCTGTTGGAGCTAGAGAGTGAAGAGTGACCAGCTGACATCTGGTCACAAAGGAAAGAGCACAGAAAAAGACTTGCAGTTGAAGATGATGGATTGAACCATGTATAATACTTCTTCCTGAAATCCCTCTAAAAGAATGAAATCCCTCCAAAACATAAAACTTCAAAGTCAAAAAGTTGAGGACCACCCAAATGAAAACAGGCTATTCAGGCTTGTCATGGGGGTCAACTATCATAGTCAAGTTTGGCTGAAATTGGACAGTGGGCAGGGGTTTCAGATATGCTCTGATTGGCAATTATTATCAAGGGAAGCTGGAGTTGAGCTCACCAGAAACCGAGTTTCTTATATGATTGATTTAGTTTTCTCAGGTTGGTCCTGATCTGACCAGGAAGTAGGAGTGGGGAGCAAAATATTGGAATGCTGACTCATTGACCAAATCATGATCGTGCTGGCCAATTGCTACAGAGTTTGTAGGTCAGAGTTCTAATGTTATATATGGTCCAGGCATTTTCTGTTGATATAATCTGACTCAGAGAACAAAAAAGGAGATCCAATCACTAACATTTTGGAAGCTGGAAAGCAAGAGGATAGTGGGAACTGATTTAGCAAATTTACTATCAAAGTGAACAAGAGCAAGAGCAAGCCGGATTTGCCTTAAGAGTTGGCAGCATCAGGTACCTGGAGATGCAAAGGTAGAGTGGGACTACAAGTAATTGGCTCTGTCAAGACAAAATTGCAACAAACTTGGTTATGGATTGAATTGGCTTCTATTTGTGGTCCATGAGTTTGGGCATCCTCCTTCCTACAAAATAGAATAAGGGCTCCCACTGGGCAATGGCAAGAGGTGGATGGGGTTTTTTGTTTTGTTTTGTTTTGTTTTCTGGTACCAGGGATTGAACACAGGAGTGCATTACCACTGAGCCACATCCCCAGCCATATTAGAGACAGGTTCTTGCTGAGTTGCTTAGGGCCTTGCAAAGTATCTGAGGCTGGCTTTGAACTCACTGTTTTCCTGCCTCAGCCTCCCAAACCGCTGGGATTACAGCAGCTGGCCACTGTGCCTGGCAGGATATGGATTTTCCAAGATGAGAACTATAGAAAAAAACATGGGATTGGTTAACATCAGTTCGCTTCACGTTACTTTGTTGTAAGACCAAAAGATTATTGGTAGCGCTGATAGGTATGGTGGTGTATACCTGTAATCCAGCAACTGGGGAAGCTGAGGCAGGAGGAACATAAGTTCAAGGTCAGCCTCAGCAACTTAGCAAGACGCTGTCTTAAAATTAAAAAGATAGAAAGGGCTGAGATGTAGTTTGGTGGCCCCCTAGGACTGCGGGTACACACACACACACACACACACACACACACACACACAGGGAGGGAAGTAGAAAATCATGCACTGTTTTGAGTCTTGCTTATCAGATTCAATGAGGTTTATGTCTTTCACTGTCTTTGAGCTATTTAACAACTCTGAAGAAATAGAAACTAACTTGTAGGAAACCCATAATAACGCAAGTATTATCTTCAGACATGCAAATGGATTCTGTTGGCGGAGTTTCTATAGACGTCTCTCCGCTACTGTGGAATGAGCCAGCTTTGCATCTACTAAGAAAATTGATTAAAAAATAAAATTAAAACAGAAAAGAAAATTGATTTCAGCATTTTTGGCAGATTTATATATTAGTCTGGTCCTTTGGATTTTCCTTTGAACTGATTGTAGTAGCTTTTCTGGTTCCCTCAATTAGGGCATTAAATAGAAATCTTTGACCCATATTTACTTCATGTCTGTAGGAGAGTCATAATTTTACCTCTTCTAAAAATGTTTTCGGGGGCGGGGTTGTGGCTCAGTGGTAGAGCACTTGTCTAGCATTTGTGAGGCACTGGATTTGATTCTCAGCACCACATATAAATAAATAAATAAATAAATATAGTAAAGGCATTGTGTCCATTGCAAGTAAAAAAATATTTAAAATTTTTTTCCTTTCATAAGTTCAATTCAGATATTCACTTTTGGTTGGGATATGTTTAGAGGAAAAGAGATCGGTTAGAAAATCATAGTTAGATTAGATACAAAAAAGAAAAGGTTATTTGGTAAAAGTCACTTGCTTTTAAACTAATGGGATTGAAACATCTAAGAAATCAGTTGTCCATGATGGACTGATTTCTTAGATGTTTCAATCCCATTAGTGTACGCATTTTATCAGGATTCTAATTTCCTCCTAAAAGAAAACTGTTACATCATACAAAAGATTTCATTTTAGTCCAGGTTTGAAATTTGTTTTCTTTTACAAGATGTTAACTCCCAAGTCTCTAGCCCAAAGCCATATCTCTAAATACCTCCTGTACAGCGCTGCTTCAAGTTCTAGACAATCTTCCCCAAAATATTGAGGACACTAAACATGGTGCTTAGTGACATAATTGCCTTAGATACTGGCACAAGCTTTTATCTTGTTGAGGACTGATAAAAACAAATTGCACAAAATATGGTCCATATATAAAAA
>JAJEJO010004359.1:133606-289042 GCA_020662805.1 Glaucomys volans
AGTACCAAAAAAAATAAAATAAAAAAATAAGATAGCACATAGTCAGAATGGCAATTACCAAGAATACAAGCAACAAGTGTTGGCGAGGATGTGGGGAAAAGAGTACACTCATACACTACTGGTGGGACTGCAAATTGGTGCAACCACTCTGGAAAGCAGTATGGAGATTCCTTAGAAAACTTGGAATGCAACTGCCATTTGACCTAGCTATCCCAATCCTTGACCTATACCCAAAGGACTTAATATCAGTATACTACTACAGTGACATAGTCATATCAATGTTTATAGCAGCTCAATTCACAATAGCTAAATGGTGGAATCAACCTAGGTGCCCTTCAATAGATAAATGGATAAAGAAACTGTGGTATATATACACAATGGAATATTATTAAACCTTAAAGAAGAATGAAATTATGGCATTCACAGGTAAATGAATGGAGTTGAAGAATATCATGCTAAGTGAAATAACCCAATCCCCCAAAACCAAAGACCAAATGTTTTTTCTGATATGTGGATGATGATACATAATAGGGGTGGGGGACAAGGGAAGAATGGAGGAACTTGAGATTGGGCAGAGGGGAGTGAGGGGAAGAAAGGGGTTATGGTATGGAAATAAAGATGGTGGATGAGACAGACATTATTATCCCATGGACATGTGTGATTGCACAAATCGTGTGATTATACATCATGGACCACCGAGAAACGAGAAGTCGAAACACATTCTGCTGTCATGTGTAACTAATTAGAACAAATAATTTTTAAAAAAGATAGTCCATGCTAATTAAAAACAAAAGCAATGTAATTTTGACACATGCTACAATATGAATGAAGCTGGAAAACATTATGCCAGTTGAAATAAGTCAGACACAAAAGAACAAATACTATGTTCCTACTTATATGAGGTATCTGGAATAGTCAAATTCAGAGAGTCTGAAAGTAGAATAGTGGTTACCAGGGGCTGGGAATGGAGAGAATGGGGGATTAGTGTTTAATAGGTAGAGTTTCAGTTCAGGATGATGAAAAAAAGTCCTAGAGATGGTGGTGATTGGTGTACAGAAGTGTGAAGGTACTTCATGCCACAGGTCAGGAATGTCTCTCAAAGGCCTATGTGCTGAAGACTTGGTCCACAGCTCAGAGCTGTCAGTGACCCTTTCGGCGGAGCCTAGTAGAAGGAAGTTAGGTCACTTGTGGCATGCCCTTGAAGGGGATATTGGGGCCCTGTGCCTTCCCTTTCCTCACTGTCTCTCTCTCTACTTCCTGGCTAAAATGTGGTGAACAGGCTTCTTCTGCCATGTACTCCCCACCATGATGTCCTGCCTCACACAGGCCCAAAGGCAATGCGACCAAGTGACCATGGACTGAAACCTCTGAGACCTTTGTAAGCCAAATAAATCCTTCTTCCTAATAAGTTGATCATCTCAAGTGTTTAGTCACAGTGGCAGAAATCTAATATATTCACATGCACACATGCACAGTTTATTATTATTATTATTTGATTCATTGTACATAAATGGGGTACAACTTTCATTTCTCTGGTTGTACACAAAGTAGAGTCACACCATTTGTGTAATTATACATGTACATAGAGTAATGATGTTTGTCTCATTCTATTATCTTTCCTTCCTGCTGCTCCCTCCCCTCCCCTCATTTCCCTCTACACAATCCATCCTTCCTCCATTCTTCCCTTACCCCCTCCCCCTGTTATGTATCATCATCCACTTATCAGAGAAATCTTTCAGCCTTTGGTTTTTTGGGATTGGCTAATCTCACTTAGCATGATATTCTCCAACTGCATCCATTTACCTGTGAATGCCATAATTTTATTCTTTTTTATGATTGTGTAAATATACAACAGTTTCTTTATTCATTCATCTATTGAAGGGCATCTAGGTTGGTTCCACAATCTAGCTATTGTGAATTGAGCAGCTATGAACATGGATGTGGCTGCATCACTGTAGTATGCTGATTTTAAGTCCTTTGGGTATAGGCCAAGGAGTGGGATAACTGGGTCAAATGGTGGTTCCCTTCCAAGTTTTCTAAGGAATCTCCATATTGCTTTCCAGAGTGGCAGCACCAATTTGCAACCCCACCAGCAATGTATGAATGTACCTTTTCCCCACATCCTTGCCAACACCTATTGTTGCTTGTATTCTTGATAATAGCCATTCTAGTTGGGGTGAGATGAAATCCTAGGGTAGTTTTGATTTGCATTTCTCTTATTACTAGAGATGTTGAACATTTTTTCATATATCTGTTGATTGCCTGCAGATCTTCTTCTGAGAAGTGCCTGCTCATTTCCTTAGCCCATTTATTGATTGGGTTACTTATATTCTTGGTGTAAAGTTTTTTGAGTTCTTTATAAATTCTGGAGATTAGTGCTCTATCTGGAGAACGCACATACTTTTTTAAACCACAATTTAAAAAGCATTGCAGACTGGTCGGTCAAGAGACTACAATTGTAGTATAATCATATTATATTAGACTCCAGGCTTCTCAAACTAAATTTATCAACCCCAGCAGATCTTAGATGCTATAACTAGTTCCTCCCTATACCCCCTCCATATATATTGTATCTCTCTCTCCACTATTCCTTTCATTACTAAAGCTAAAGCCTATAAAATATCCTACTCTACTGCCTCTCCTTCATCCCTTTGCACGTAATCTGAACAATGATCAATGGTCGTTCTAACTGTGCTGATTATGAAGAAATGTTCCTCAGCCTCACTCCCACCCTTCTGTAGCTGTTCCGTGGGGCTGAAACTGGAACTCGGCAATCCACAGTTTCCCTTTGCCAACCTGGCTCTCTGTTAGGTTCTGCCAGTCGGGGGAGATCAGAAGGCAGAAAGAAGGGAGAAGGGACTTGCTCCTTCCTGTTTCTTTTAGTGTCACCCAGGCAACAGCTCTTCACGCCAACGGTGGCAGTCGGCAGTTGGTTCCAGCTCTGGACTTCTCTCCACACTCTCAGAGCAAGCCTCATTACATTCCCCCAGAGCCACTGGCACCAGTCAGGGCTCCTATTTTATTTTATTTTATTTTATTTTATTTTATTTGTTTAGTTGCAGATCACACAATATCTTTATTTATTTGTTTGTTTGTTTATTTATTTATTTACTTATATTTTTTTTGCGGTGCTGGGGATTGAACCCAGGGCCTTGTGCTTGCGAGGCAAGCACTCTACCAACTGAGCTATGTCCCCAGCCCAATATCTTTATTATTTATTTATCTTTATGTGGTGCTGAGGATCCAACCCAGGACCTCATACATGCTAGGTAAGTGCTCTACCACTGAGCTACAACCCAGCCCTCTAGGGCTCCTTTCAAGTGTTTGGTGCCAATAATCTCAATGTTATTCTTTTCTCTTCCTTTCTTCATCTACTTTATTTTTTTTTTTCTTTTAGTGCTACTAGAGATTTAGCCCAGGAGTGCTCTTCCTCTAAGGCACACTCCCAGTCCTGTTTTTAATTTTATTTTGGGACAGGATCTTGCTAAATTGCCCCAGCTGACCTTGAACTTGTGATCCTCCCTTCTAAACATCCTGCGCTGCAGGCATTATAGGCATGTACCACCATGCCCAGCCCCATCTACTTCTTATAGTTACTACCCCTTTGTTTTAGTTTCCATATTTAGTTCTCCAATATCTGTAATATCTCCAACAACACTTCAGTTTTCTAAGTTAAGATATCTGCTATGGTAAGGCACTCCTTCAAAAAGTTAAAAATAGAATTATCATATGATCCAGCAAATCCATTTCTGGATATATAACCAACAGAATTAAAAGCTGGGTTTTGTACACCCATATTTATAGCATCATTCTTCACAATAGCTAAAACATGAAAGTAACCCACATCTATTAATAGATGATTGGATAAGCCATATGTGGTATATATGTACAATGGCATATTATTCAGCCTTAAAAAGGAAAAAAAGTTCTGACATGTGCTATAACAGATGAAATTTGAAGGCATTATGCTAAGTGAATCAGCCAGTTACAAAAAGACAAATATAGTATGATTCTACTTATATGAGGCAGTTAAAATAATCAGAATCACAGAGACAGAAAGTCCAGGCACTTGGGGAAGAGGGGGATGAGGAGTTAGTGCTTAATATGTATAGAGTTTTATACGTTATGAAGATAGATCATGGTAATGATTACACAACATCATGAATGCATTTAATACCACTGAACTCTACATTTAAAAGTGGTTAAAATGGTACATTTCATCTTATGAGTACTTTTACCACAATAAAAAATGGATTTTATTTTAAAAGATAACTCATGGTTTCTGGCTGTGTTATTATCCCCATCCCATTAAATCCTGACCAATACAGAAAATGGTCCCAGGAGTGGTTCTTGGAAACAGACTTTCAGATACTGTCTTTCAAATTGATTTAGTCTTACTCAGGAATGCTCTAGCAACTCAGCTACATCCCAGTCTTTTTTATTTTTTATTTTGAGACAGGGTCTCACTAAGTTGCTGAGGCTGTCCTCAAACTCTTGATCCTCCTGTCTCAGCCTCCCAAGTCACTGAGATTACAGGTATGTACCACCATGCCTCACATGATTCTGTCATTTTCTTGAACTCTAATGCAGGGCTTAAGATGTAGCATTGTGGTAAGCATTTGCCTAGCCCAGGTGAGTCGTTGGGTTCAGTCCCCAGCACCACAAAAATAAAACAAAAACTAGAAAAGCCTCAACTGCAATGCTGAGAAATTAATTCATTTGCATTCTGGGAAACAGAATGTAGTGGGAAAAAAATCAGCTTATCACATTTAGTCAATTGTGTGGAAGCACCTACTAAAGTAAGTGCTTTGGAGCCATGTTCAAATGTATCAACTGTTTGACAGTAATGCCATCTATGACAAATGAGAGCACTGAAGAACTTGAAGAAATGAAAAGTTCAGGTCATTAGCATTCAGTACAAGTCACAGTCAGACAACAAAAACTACCATGGTTTCTGGTTGTGATGGCACATGCCTATCATCCCAGCTGCTGTGGAGGCTGAGGCAGGAGGATCATAAGCTGGGGCCCAGCCTGATAATATAATAAGATCCTGCCACAAGCAAACCAAAACTTCCATTTAACCCTTTAAAAAAATCCTTTATTTCCTGTCCTGCAGGCTAAAATCAAACATAAAATTTAATTGTCCAGGTCTCAGAATGACAAAGTAAGTTGATTTGACAGCTTTGCCAAATGTCTCTAAGACAGGTACTGCTGGGAAGAGTGTCACACTGTAACAGAATATGGGACCCGCAGAAAGTTAAGATTCCATAATGCCCACATCTCTCTACACTTCCAATGTCATTGGAAACAGCTCTCCTCCCTTGCATGAGACCCTGTGGTGACATTATTTTAAGGATGCCTATCTTCCTAACAGTTCACTCCAAACACTGCCTGTAGATCAGGGTTTCTCAACATACTGCACTGGAAACGGTTTTGAGGGGGTCCTGTGTGTTCTAGGGCACTGATCATCATGCCTGACCTGTCTCCACTAGATCCAGCAGCACCTTCCCAACCAAGTTCTCTCAACCAGAAATATCTCCAGACATTTACAAAGATATCCTACGAGACAAAGTTGTCCCCATTTGAGAAGGAAATAGAAGACAATTTAACATTGGATTTGATTGAATTATTGACACAGGTGCTCTTGCAATTTTGGACTTAACATTTTTTTTTTTTGTAGATTTGTTCTCACTATATTGTGTGGCTAATCTCAAATTTGCAATCCTTCTGCCTCAAGCTCTTGAGTAGCTGGGATTATAGGTGCATGCTCCTAGCAAGAACTCCAAATTCTGAATTTAATATGTTTGTGCAGCTGCAAATGGTTCTAACAGTTACTTGGTTGTTGACTGAAACTTTGTTTCAATAGTGGGCTACTTTCTTTCATTCTTTCCCTTTTTCATTTTGTAGTGCTAGAATTAAACCCAGGACCTTGCACATGCTCAGCAAGAGCTCTACCACTGAGTTACATCCCTAGCCTGATAGTGGGCTAATTTCAATTGCAGTTGGAATGCAAGAACTTTTTGACCTTAAAATAACAAACAATCAAAACAAAACAACAACAAAAACCCGAGCCTTATCCACGCTAGGCAATACTCTACCACTGAGTTACATCCCCAGTCCTCTTTTTTCTTTTCTTCTTTTGCTGTACTGGGGATTACATCCAGGGGTGCTCTACCACTGAGTTACATCCTCAGATCTTTTTACTTTTTATTTTGAGACGGGATCTCACTAAGTTGCCCAGACTAACCTAGAACTGGTGATCCTCCTGCCTCAGCCTCCTGAGTAGCTGGCAGGTGTGTGCCACCACACCAGTTTTTGACACTAATTTTGAAGAATTCAAAAGCTTAAGGAGATAGATCTTCATAGAGAGCTATCATTTATGAACTGCCATCATCTCACCTAAAAAAATCCCAGAGTATACTCCCTTCACTAAGGCATGAGATGCATTTGTATCTGAATGTCGGTATGCTTGTAACCTTTGCCATGATTGTTTTCTGTGGATGAATTTAATGAAGGGTTACAATTGAGATGGGTTCCTGATTTCAGTGGAGATGATGGGATCCTGGAGTAGCAGAAGGCAAAGATAATATGGGTCAAGAGACAATGTGTGGGGCTGGGGATGTAGCTCAGTTGGTAGAGTGCTTGCCTCATAAGCATAAGGCCCTGAGTTCAATCCCCAGCACCACCAAAAAAAGAAAGAGAGAGAGAGAGAGAGAGAGAGAGAGAGAGAGAGAGAGAGAATGTGTGGACTCCTTTCAGGGGATTGCATGGAAAGAGTGGGGGAGAGTAACTTTATAGTACAGACTCTTGACAAATGCTACCTCAGTCAGTGGTCAGAGTGAGGTCATGCTGACAGTATGTGTAATCTTCATATGATTTAATGAGAATGGTATTTTGCCTCTGGCTTTCTGTCCAAAAGCAAATAACCCAAGTCTAATCATGAGCTAAATATCAATCAAACCCCAAGTGAATGTTCTATATAATGTTAGACCTGTACTCTTCAAAACTGTCAGTCACCAAAAACAAGGAAAGTCTGAGCAACTTCCACAACCAGAGGAACCTAAGGAGACATGATGACTAAATATGATGTGTTATCTTTTTGTTGTTGTTGTTGTTGTTGCTGTTTTTAGTTATACATGATAGTAGAGTGCAGAGACGTGGTATCCTTAATGTGATCCTGGAGCTGAAGAAGGATTTTAGGTAAGGTGTAAGGAAATTTGAAGAAAGCATGAACTTAGGTAATAATAATGTAGCAATATTGCTTCAGTAATTGTGACAAATGCACCACACTAAAATATTAATCAGGGCTGGGGATATAGCTCAGTTGGTAGAGTGCTTGCCTGGCAAGCACAAGGCCCTGGGTTCGATCCCCAGCACTGCAAAAATAAATAAATAAATAAATAAACAAATAAATAAATAAATATTAATCAGAGTTAATTGGGTGTGGGGTCTATGAGAACTCTCTACACTATCTTCATAATTTAAAACAAATTAGTTGTAGATGGACACAATACCTTTTTTACAAATATTTTTTAGTTGTAGGTAGACACAATATATTTATTTTTATGTGGTGCTGCGGATGGAACCCAGTACCTCATGCACGCTAGGCAAGCGCTCTACCACTGAGCCACAGCCCAGCCCCCTTCATAATTTTTCTGTAAGTTTAAACCTATTTTCAAATAAAAATCTCCAAAAAACATTAAAAACACATGTGGACACAATGAGCACCACGAGTCACAGGAATAAAGTCAGAAACTGTTGGTAAGGAAGAATCTTAGCACTGCTAGTTGATCCCGGTGTCCCTAGTAACACTGAGAGCTTAATAAAATGTTACTGGAGTTCTACTTATGCTGTGTCCTCAGAAGCCCCTGCTAGACCAGAAATAAACTCTGGACAAAATATACCAAAAACAATTCTCTGAAGACACTGGAGAAATGAACAGAAGCAGATAGATTCCAACAGGGAGTCAATACCTAGATGAAAGCAATAAGTTCTCCACCTTTTGCAGTCCTGAGCTTGAGGGCAGACTTCAGCCAGCACTAGTGGGGTGCTCAAATACTGACAGAAAACCTGGAGTCTTTCCTGTTTTAAAAAAAACAGGAGAGGGCTGGGGTTTGGGTCAGTGGTAAAGCGCTTGCCTAGCATGTGTGAGGCCCTAGGTTCAAGTCTCAGCACCACATACAAATAAGTAAATAAAGTTTCATCAACAACTTAAAAGCTAAGCAACAATGACAAAAACAAAAACAGGAGAGAATTAGGTGAACCCATAGTTGCCAGTCAGTGAGAAGGAATCAAGAAACAACAGACTCAGAGAGGAGAAGACATATTATTGGCGTTGAAATACTATTCAACTTTCTGGAGAGGCCTGAACCACATATGCGTAGGGTAGACTGCAAACAGCCTAATCAAAGATCAAAGAATTAATTGAGATTTGGTCTGCAGCCCAGAGACAGACTTTGCAGTTTGAGTCTACCCAAATTAGTGGCATGCTAAAAACAAACAACAAAATCAACACTTTAAAGAATATAAGAGAATCTGTCTCCACAATTTAACATCCACATTGTCCAAGAAACAATTCAAAATTATTTGGCATGGGAAGAAACAACACTGTGTGTCAAGAGAAAAGATGATCAACAGAAACCAATATGAAGGGCTGGGGATATAGCTCAGTTGGTAGAGTGCCTGCCTTGCAAGCACAAGGCCCTGGGTTCAATCCCCAGCACCTATGCAATTAGCAAGATTTTTTAAGGCAGATAATATATTCGAGATGTAAAGGAAAAATGCTCATAATGAGTAAAAAGGAAATCTCAGCAGACAAAATGAAAAGACAGAAAAGAAGCAAATGGAAATTGCATGAATTAAATGTGTACGCATTTAAAAATATTCTAGATGGTATTAATAGCAAAATGGAGATAACAAAGCAAAGAATAAGTTAACCCTGAAGAGAGACTAGTAGAAATGATCCAATATGGCTGGGCATGGGGGCACACTCCTATAATCCCAGCAATTTGGGAGGCTGAAGAAGGAGGATCGAAAGTTCAAAGCCAGACTCAGCAACTTAGTGAGACCCTAAACAACTGAACAAGACCCCGACTGTAAATAAAACGTAAAAAAGACTGGGGACATGACTCAGTGGTTTAGTGCCCCTGAGTTCAATCCCTGGTACCGAACAAAGAAAAGAAATGATCCAATATGAAAAAGAAATAAAAATTATCAAAAAGAAAATAAACAAAGCCTCAGAGCTAAGAGACAATTCCAAAAGGTATAATGTGTATCAAATTGGAGACTCAGAGGGATAAAAGAGAAAGGAACAGAAAAAATATGTGAAGATAAAATGGCAAAAAGATTTTGCAATTTTTTTGATAATCACAGCCTTACATAATCAGGGATTTCAACAAATCTCAAGCTGGATAAATTTGAAGAAAACCATGCCTATCACAATGTATTCATACTGCTGAACACCAAAGAGCATATCTAGAAAGCAGTATGAGAAAAATGATTCCACATGTACACAGAAACAATAAACCAAATATCTACCAATTTCTCATCTGAAACAAAGGAAGACAGAAGACAGAGGACTAATATTTTTAAAGTGCTAGAAGAAGAAACTGACAACCCAAAATTCTACATGCAGTAAAAACACCCTTAAAGCAAGGCAAAGTTGGGCATCATGGTGCATGCCTGTAATCCCAGCACTCAGGAGACTGAGGCAGGAGGACTGCTTGAGCCCAGGAGTTAAAGGCCAGTCTGGGCAGCATAACCACACTCTATCTCTTAAAAATAAATAAACAAGAAAATCGACCAGTGTAATTCCTGTGTATCATATCTGATTTACAGATGACTCCACAACAACCAGAAAAACCTACTGCAGCATCACAGCCGCATGAGGGATATCCTTTAAAGACAGTGTGAAGCAAAAAGCTCCCAGCAGGCAGATCTCCAAGAAATAAAGTTGTTGCCTACTCCATCCCCTGCCCCCAAAGGCATAGACAGAGGTTTTAAAGTAGATACATATTCCAGGGAGAATTCTGGCTATCTCAAGAGTGACAAAAAGCAAGGAATGCACATTAAAGGGGGCTGGGGATATAGCTCAGTTGGTAAAGTGCTTCCCTCGCAAGCACAAGGTCTTGGGTTCAATCCCCAGCGCTGCAAAAAAAAAAAAAAAAAAAATTAAACCCCATATTAAAGGGAGAATGTAGGCCATCTCCAAAATTATTATCCATTTTTTTCTAGATTGAGAAGCTGCCAGAAGAATAGATCTAAATGATCACTGGACAGGTGCTAACCGTTTCATTGTATCTTCAGAGAGTCTGAAAGAAAAGCAGCATCAGAAGATCAGTAGAAAGGAGGTCTGGGGAAAAGGCAGAATGTAAAAATGTTTGAGTCCATAAAAATGCTTTCAAAAGGGCATGCGCTGCAGAGGAGGCTCTCAATTAATCAGGTGGACAAGATGACATAGAGTACGAATGTCACTCTGCCTCCCTCTCCAGACACAATAGTGTTTGCTCAACAAGCTCAAGCACAAGGTGGCTATTGCAGGGATGGAGACTCAACTTCCCCTCACTAAGGCTGAACTGGTAAGAGTACACAGTCGTCCCTCCATATCCATGGGGGATTGCTTCCGGGACCCTCCCATACCAAATTCCATGAACTGCCAAGTCACATATATAAAATGTTGTTTGTATATAACCTCGGCACATTGTCCTGTATACTTTAAATCATGTCTAGATTACTTGTAATAGCTAATACAGTATAAAGGCTAAGTAAATAATTCTTATACTATATTGTTTAGGGACTAATGATAAGCAAAAATTCTGTGTATGTTGGTACAGCATTTTTTCCCCAAAATTTAGGGGTATTGGGGATTGAAAATAGTGGCGCTTTATCACTGAGTCACATCCCCAGTCCTTTTTATTTTTTATTTTGAAATAAGTTCTCACCAAGTTACTGAGGTCCTCAATAAGTTGCTGAGGCTGTGGGGGTTTTTTGTTCCTTTTTTTGTTTGTTTATTTTTTGGGTTTTGGTTCTGGGGATTGAACCCAGTGGCACTTAACAACCACTGAGTCACATCCCCGGGTGTGTGTGTGTGTGTGTGTGTGTGTGTGTATTTTTTTGTTGTTCTTTTTTAAATTAGAGACAGGGTCTCACTAAGTTGCTTAGGGTCTTGCTAAGTTCCTGAGGCTGGCTTTGAACTCGAGAACCTCCTGCCTCAGCCTCCTGAGTCACTGGGATTACAGTCATGAGTCAGCTTTCCCAAATATTTTTTATCTTTATTTGGTTGAATCTGTGGATGTGGAATCCGTGGAAACTGTGGATACAGATGATCACATGTACTGCCAGGTGACTACAATAAAGCTCAGGTTGAACCCTCAGTTTGTCATTTCTTGAGAGAATCAATGGGCCAATTTGCTAATCGTTCACCCTGGACCTCTTATATCACAAAATTAACAACTGGTCCTTACTGGGATACACAAAATTATGGGTGTGGATTTGCCATCCTGCTCCAATGGTATGTTTCTGTCAGCAGTAACATCAGTAGGTTTAATCTTCTTTTTTCTTTTTATTAATTTTGCAGTACTGGGAATTGAAATCAAGGGCACTCTACCATTGAGCTACATTTCCAATCCCCCCCCTTTTTTTTTGGTACCAGTACTCTACCCCTGAATTACATCTCCAGCCCTTTAAATTTTTTTATTTTCAGACAGTTGCCCAGGCCAAGACCAGCCTTGAACTTGTTTGTGATCCCCTGCCTAAGCCTCCTTAATTGCTGGGATTACAGGCATATGCCACTGCACCAGCCCCCCACCCTCTTTTTTATTTTTTATTTATCTATTTTTAATTTTTTTATAGTTATAGATAGACAGCATGCCTTTATATTTGCTTGTTTTTTATGCGGTGCTAAGGATCGAACACACTGCCTCACACATGCTAGGTAAGCACTCTGCCATTGAGCCCAGCCCCAGCCCCTATTATTTTTTATTTTGAGACTGTAGCTCACTAAGTTACCCAGCAGGACCTCAAACTTTCAATCTTCCTGTCAGCCTCCAGAATCTCTGGAATTATAGGTGTGGGCCACCATGCCCTGCTGGACTGCCTTATTTTCTGTAGTGGTATTTCATATACCACTGAAAGTGGTGTTACTTCCCATGAAAAATGTTACAATGGTCTGTGTCTGGGCCATTCATTGATCTTTGCACATATCTCATTACCCAGAAGCCACTCGCCTGATGGAATGAAAATAGCCTACTGGTAGCTTGGTTTCAGCACCAGTGCCATCCTAAAAGACTAGGATTTTTTCTTACAAAATTCAATATATATTTCCATATATGTTCTTTCTCCCACAGATTACATGGATCCAGAAATCAAAGGTGGGAAATGGAAGTGGGATTTCTTATTCTTATATCCAATGACCTACCTTCTGGATTCTTATTTTTCATTGTTGTAACTTTGGGTTCTGCTGGTTTGAAGGTTTTAGTTCTCCACAGAGAAATGCTTCTAATATGAAATACAATAGTTTCATTGAATAGGAAGTGGAGATGCTACCTGACTTTTCTGGGTTCCCAACTCCACTGAACCTATACCCAAGAAGAAATTGTTCAAACGGCTGAGGGAGATTGATTCCAATTACTATGGGGAAATTGAGGTTTTGTTACACAAGGTGAACTGGTACCCAAGAGTTTCACTGGGATCAAAGACATTCTCTGGGAAGCCTCATGGAGCACTTCCACGTTTAACAGGAGAGATTAATGGAGAATTAAAGTGACCAGAAAAAGGCAGAATGCTAAAAGGGATTTAGATCCTTCAAGAATAAGTGTTTGGTTCATATAATCTAGGCCAGAAGAAGAGATTACAGTGGAGAACAAAAGAAATAATGAGTGGCCAGACAAGATGGCACATGCCAGTGACTAGGGAGGCTGAGTCAGGAGGATCACAAATTCGAGACTAGTACTCAGCAACTTAGTGAGGCTCTAAGCAACTCAGCAAGACCCTATATCAAAATAAAATATTTTTAAAAAGAAGGAAATAATGAGTGGATAGTGGGAAAAAGTTATAAATGCAAGTTCGAACTTCTTACAGAAACGAGTACATCAAGAGTAATACATGCTTCTTTTTATGTGTATGGAGAGCAAAAAAGAATTTCTCTGCTGATTCTCCTTATTTTATTTGTCTTCTATTGTTTATTGATTTGGATTTTTTGGAGGGAACACTGGGGGTTGAACCCAAGAGTGCTTTACCACAGAGCTATATCCCTTATCCCTTTTTATTTTTTAAATTTTGAGACAGCATCTCCCTCAGTTGCTAAGTGTCTTGCTAAATTGCTGAGGCTGTTCTTGCTCTTGCAATCCTCCTGCCTCCGTGTCCTGAGTCACTGGGATTACAGGCATGTACCATTGCATCCAGCTTCCCTTATTATTTTAAAGAGAGGATTGCTGGTGATGGTTGACAATTTGTCTTTCAGTTTCAATATACTCAGATAGGACCTTGACTAAATTGAGAAGTAATTACCATTGTCCATATGTGAGTACTACAGTCTCAGGGCAATCTGCACTTGCTGTTTCCTAGATATCCAAAAGGGTGTTTCCCTTACCTTCTTTAAATCTTATTCAAATGTCACCTTTTTCAGTGATAAATTCCATGACCACTCTATTTAAATTCCTTAGTACTTGTCAACATCCAATATATTGTATATTTTACTTTAGTTTACCTTAGTTACTTTCTTGCACTTTGGATAGTAAGTTCTTTAATGGGAGAAAATATTCATCATGTTCACTGCTCTGTCTTCAGTGAGTAGAATGGTGTAGACATTCAGAAAATATTTGTGGGCTATGGAACATGATGCCATGAAGAAATTTAAAATAATGAAGGGATTCTATAAATACTAATCAAATTGTTAATCGTGATATCCTCTTAGAGGGTAAGAGGGATTGGGCAAAGGGATAAATAGGAACTTTAACTTATTACCTAAGTTTAATTTTTTTTTAATATTGGGAGACATTTGAACATACTTGTCAACTTAGGGAGAAAGGCTGGTAGGGCAGTGGAGTGGATTAACTTACATGAGAAAGAAGGATGATTGACGGAACAAGGTCTTCGAGGAGATGTAACAGGATGGCTCCTGGACAGGACAGTGTTTGGAGAAGAGGAGGTTTGCAGTGGGAAGACCTGAAGTTTAGGGAGTTCTCAGTGATGGCCTCCAGTGATCCTTGTGAAGTTCATAGGAGGTCAAGGCTGAAGGGGAAGGGCTTTGGGACTTCATTCAATTTGTGACAGTTTAGAAAAGAAGTTATGGTCATATTAACAAAACTATCTTATTTAGTCCTAGCTCACCTGGCAGGGTGGCTCATGCCTGTAATCCCAGCAACTCAGGAGGCTGAGGCAAGAGGATCCAACTCAGCAAATTAGTGAGACAGTGTCTTTAAAAAAAAGAACTGGGGATGTATCTTGGTGGTAGAATGCCCCCATGAGATCCTGTATCACCTCCATTTTACAATAGTATTCCATTTTAAAATATGACACAGAAGCATAGCTGCTATCTCGTTTGCACAAGAACTGCATAGCTGATGAATGACAAAGCCATTTTTTGGAATTTCTAGCCCAGGTCTCTTTAGTGTTGGTTTACTGACTCTGTCTAGATCTCACATTCTTTTACAACAAAATGGAAATGGATCCAAGCTACTGGATCCTCTGATACACTGGTCCCAAGGTGGCATGGGAAGGCACATCCAAGGTGTGCCTCATGATCCATCAGTGTGTTGGAAGACAATGTTAGATTTCTATTTATGTTTTTTTATAAATCTAAAAAAAGAAAGTAATTCTGCTTTGCAAATACTTAATATACAGATAGATGCCAGCATTCTTATTTTGTCTGGATGCCAGCTGGTTATGAGTCATTTTGATGTCTTGGGAGAGATAGGAGTTCCTTGGCACAGATGGAATGATGATAGTGCTTCCCATGTTAAACTTTGTTTGCCTAAGAAATGATATCAAGATGTTAATTTTTGTAAAAACAGGAGTTTTACATAGTGGAATCTTTTTTTTTTTTTTTTTTTTTTTTTGGTGAGAGGAAGTACTGGGAATTGAACCCAGGAGTGCTTTACCTCTGAGGTACAGCCCCAGCCCTTTTAATTTTTTTATTTGGAAACAGGGTTTCAAGAAATTGCTGAGGCTGACCTTGAATTTGTGATCCTCTGGCCTCGGCCTCCTGAGTCACTGGGATTACAGACATGGGCCATGCAGTCCAGCACAGAATATTTTTGATACAGCCATCCGTGATGAGATGGTGATTGATTGATGATGAAGACACTTGGCTGCACTCAGAAGTTTACTGAGTGTTTTTTTTTAATCAGAATATTACAATAGTTGTCAGAATTCATAAATAACTTGCACTTTTCTTTCACAAAAAGACAAACATTTGAACTTTGCTGACTTTTTCCATGATAATAAGATAGCTGACAGCAGTATGCTACTTTATAGATGCTAACAATATTTTAAAATTCTGTTCTTTCAAGGTAGAATTGGTATTTTGACAAGCAAGAAAACAACGGCTTCTTGAAAATTATTCCAAAAGAATATTTTGAAAAATGATGTTCAGAGTGTTTCCATTATGGTGTGATTTTTTTGATGAAAAATACAAATGTCATTTCTAAAAATGCTCACATTTGAAGCTGAGGCTGGGTGTAAAGCACCTGCTCAGTAGGCTCAGGACCTTGGGTTACCCTCCAGCACGCAGGCGTTGCACGTGCACAGACACGACACCTAACGTTTGCACATATAAAACCCTGGGAAGCTTTTCACCATGTCTGAGGCTCTCCCCTACAGCACCCCAGAGCCAAAGGGTGCTATAGTTCCCATCTTAAATAGTCCCTCAAAGGCCCACGTGGCAAAGGCTTGCTCCTCAGAGTGGCAATACAGAAACTTTAAGAAATGGAGCCTCAGAGGACGTTTTCTGGCCATTGGGGCTTGCTCTTCAAAGAGATAGCAGGATCCCAGCCCCCAGTCAGTCCATTCAAACTAGGATGGGCCAATTAGGTAACAGCTCTCTCAGTCCAATCACTTCACCTCCAAACTTTCCAGCATTGACATGGAGATACTGGGGGAGATGGCTCATATTCAAACCAGAACACTTCCTCTTTGTCTTGTGTTTGCTTCCCAGCCATGAAATCTACCACAGGCTCCCACCGGGATGTTTGGCCATGGACTGAAAACTCTGAAACTGTGAGACAAAATAAACTTTGCTCTTTATAAGCTAATTATCTCAGTATTTGTTATAGAGATAGTGATGAAAAGCTGGGGCGGGGGAGAGATTGATTCAGTGGATTTTAAATATGTTTGTTAAAAATGCAAAAATAGCTGGGTTTGGTGGCACACATCTGTAACCTCAGCCACTTGGGAGGCTGAGAAGGAGGATTGCAAATTTGAGGCCAGCCTCAGCAACTTAGAGAAACCCTATCTCAAAATAACATAAAAAGGGCTGGGGATGTATCTCAGAGATGGAGCACTTGCCTAGCATGCATAAGTCCCTGGGTTCAGTCCCCAGTGCTGCAATAAAAATAAGTAAATAGATAAATAGAATATCTTATGATTGCAAATGCTTTTTTTTTTTTTTTTTTTTTTTCAGTGCTGGGGATTGAACCCAGGGCCTTGTGCTCTTGAGGCAGGCACTCTACCAACTGAGCTATATTCCCAGCCTTGCAGTTGTTTGATATGGAAAACAAAACACAAATGAAGTAAGTTCAATGAAAGCCTTCACAAAATTGGTGAATGAAACCGAAAAAATTAATTTCATTATTGAGTAAGCCCAGCCAACTATTCTGTCTATTTAATTGGTTCTTTTTAGTTACACATGACAGTAGAATCTATTCTGGCATATTTATACAAGCATGGAATATATCATACTCTATATGATCCCAGTGTTGTGAATGTACACCATGTGGGGATTCACTGTGGTGTCTTCAAATATGTACATAGGAAAGTTATGTCAGGTTCATTCCACTGTCTTTCCTATTCTTATCTACCCTCCCTTCCTCTTTGTCTAATCCACTGAAATTCCATTCTTCCCCTTCCCATTATTGTGGATTAGCATCTACATATCAGAGAAAACCTTTGGTTTTTGGGGATTAGCTTATTTCACTTAGCATCATAATCTCCAGATCCATCCATTTACTGGTGAATGACATAAAGTTATTCTTCTTTGTGGCTGTGTAATATTTCATTGTATATATATACACCACAATTTCTTGATGCCCATGATGGGCATCTAGGTTGATTCCATAGCTTAGCTATTGTGAATTGTACTACTATAAACATTGATGTGACTGCTTCACTGTAGTATGCTGATTTTAACTCCTTTGGATATACCACGGAGTGGGATAAATGGGTCAAATTGGTGGTTCCATTGCTAGTTTTTTGAGGAATCTTCATACTTCTTTTCCAGAGTAGTTGCACTAATTTACAGTCCCACCAATAATGTATGAGTGTACCATTTTCCCCCACATCCTCACCAACATTTATTGTTACTTGTATTATTGTTACTTGTATTCTTGATAATTGTCATTCTGGTTGGAGATAAAAATCTCAGTATAGTTTTAATTTTCATTTCTCTAATTGCTAGAGATGTTGAACATTTTTTCATATATTTGTTGACCAGGTATATTTCTTTTGAGAAGAGTCTGTTTTTTTTCTTTGTTCCCCATTTTTGTGTGGGGTTTTTTTTTTTTTTTTTTTTTTTTTTGGTGTTAAGTGCTTTGTATATCTTGGAAATTAACACCCGAAGACACGTGGCAAGGAATTTTTCCCATTCAGTGGGCACTTTCTTCATGCTCTTATTGTTTCCTTTGCTGTGAAGGAGATTTTTAGTTTGATACAATCCTATTTAATGATTTTTGATTTTCCTTCTGGTGCTTTAGGAGTCTTGTTAAGGAAGTCAGTTCCTATGCTGGCATGTTGGAGTGTTGGGCCTACATTTTCTTCTTGAAGGTGCAGGGTTTCTGGTCTAATACCTAGGTCCTTGATCCACTTTGAGTTGAATTTTGGGCAGGGTGTGAAGGGTTATGGGAAATAATATTCCTGCAACATAGCCCATGAATAAAAATGGAGAGAGGTGCGGCTCCGGAGGATGAGGGGGATACTAGCCAAGGAACAATGGGCCCTGGGGGAAAGGGGTGGACACTGAATGCTGGGCCCTAAACCTTGACCTTTCCCCATGGCTAATTAGTCCTAAACAGAAGCACAGCAAATACCAATGGGCAAGATTTGAGTACTCATCCCTCGGGAGCTAGACTCCTATCTCCTCAGACAACAATGAGTTTCAATCTTTTTACAACTACCCTCCTAAATTAAAGTTTTAACCTATTCAACTAGCCCCTCATGGTCACAATTGCCCGTACACGGCTCCCAATGATTACATCTTTGTACCCTATAAAACCAAAATCACTTCTGTAACTGATGGCCATTTTTCCATCCGGAAAATGGGCCCCAATAGCGCCCAAGTCTGTGAAGGAATAAGACTTCTCTGAATCCACTGAGGTCTGCTTCCCATCCTTTTGCACTTACAGGGTGAGAGAGGGGTTAAATTCCATTCTACTACATACTGATTTCCAGTTTTCCCAGCATCATTTGTTGAAGAGACTATCTTTTCTCAAATGTATGTTTTTGGTGCCTTTGTCTAGTATAAGATATCTGTGTTTATGTGGGTTTGCCTCTGTGTCTTCTGTTCTATTCCATTGGTCTTCATGTCTGTTTTGGTGCCAATGCCTTACTGTTTTTGCTACTAAAGCTCTGCAGCATAATTTAAGGTCTGGTATTGTGATGCTTCCTGCTTCTCTTTTCTTGCTAAGAATTGCTTTGGCTATTCTGGGCCTCTTATTTTTCCCAAATGAATTTCATCACTGCTTTTTCTATTTCTAGAACACCATTGGGATTTTAATAGGAATTGCATTAAATCTATATAGTGCTCTTGGTAGTATGACCATTTTGACAATATTAATTCTGTCTATCCAAGAACATGGGAGGCGTTTCTATCTTCTAAGGCCTTCATCAATTTCTTTTTTTAGTGTTCTTTGGTTTTCATTGTAGAGGTCTTTCACCTCTTTTTAGATTGATTCCCAAGTATTTTATTCTTTTTATTAGGCTATTGTGAATGGGATAGTTTTCCTAATTTCTCTTTCAGCTGATTCATCCTTGCTCTAAGGGATCGCAAATGATTTATGGGTGTTAATTTGGTATCCTGCTACTTTGCTGAATTCATTTATGAGTCCTACAAGTTTTTTGGTGGAGTTTTTGGGTCTTCCAAATACAGGATCATGTCATTGGCAAACAGAGACAGTTTGAGTTCTTCTTCTCCTATTCATATCCCTTTAATTTCTTTCTTTTGCCTAATTGCTCTGTCTAGATAGTCAAGGACTATGTTGGATAGAAGTGGTGAAAGAGGCCAGCCAACTGTTCTTATATTTGGATCCTTTATATTTTTGTCAGATTTATTTATGAATTAAATAGATCATAGAAACAAGCCTTTGAAATCACAATATCATAGCATGTTAAACTATTATTTCAAAAATGAAGCATGGTCAATCAAATTGCTCTTTGAAAAGTGGGAGCAAAAGAAAGGTGGTTTTCTTGTACACATAATAGAATAAAAACTTTTAACATGTTGTGTTTATTTCAGCATTATCTCATCTTTTAATTTTAATTTTTAAACATTTTTGTGATTTCAAAATATACATGAACCAGATGCAGTGGCACACACCTTTACTCCCAGCAGCTTGGGAAGCTGAGGTTTGTAGGATTAAAGGCAGACTGGGCAACTTGTTAGACCCTGTCTCCAAATAAAGCTCCTTGGATGTAGCTCAGTTGTAGAGCACCCCTGGGTTCAATTCCCAGTACCACATACATACCTACACAAAGTAAATCAAGTATTGGGGCTGTGTTACATGTTTACAACATGTAAGAAACACAGGGTGCATGTTAAAAATATTTTTTAAATGGTTTGCAATAAAATCCTTTTAGACCATTGTCCAAATGCAGGATTTCTCCACCTGAGCACTATTCATATTTTGGGCTGGATAATTCTTTGTTGTGAAGGGTTAACTGTGCATTGTAAGATGTTTAGCTGTAGACCAGGCCTCGACCCACTAGATGCCAGTAGATGCCCCATACACACAATCGTGAAAATAAAAATGTCTCCAGACATTGACAAATGTCCCTTAGGGTGGGGATGTCAGGTTTAGCAAAACGAAACAAAAATAATAAACAAAAAAGACAAATTTATAAAAATAAATGATCTGAAATTCAAATTTAAGAGTGCTTTATGTTTTATCTAGCAGCACTAAGAGAGGGAGCATAGTGATCCAGAACCTGCAACAAAGTCCCTGCCATTCACAAGAGTTCTCCAATTTCTTTCTTTTTTTGGGGGGTGGGGTGGGGCAGGGACCAGAGATTGAACCCTGAAGCACTCAATCACTGAGCCACATCCACAGCCCTTTTTAAAAATTTTCTTTAGAGACAGGGTCTTGCTCAGTTGCTGAGGGCCTCACTAAGTTGCTGAGGCTGGCTTTGAACATGCAATCATCCTTCCTCAGCCTCCAGAGCAGCTGGGATTACGGGTGGTGTGCCACCACACCCAGCCCCAATTTCTTATCTTTATTAAAATCTGTCTCTCTTTAAGACAGTTTTTCCTTTGCCCATATGTTATGTAGTGTGAATACGAGGTGTACCCTGAAAGCTCCTGTGTTAATGTAGAAATGTGCAGAGTCGTGAAATGACTGGATCATGAGAGTTGTAGTCTAATCAGTCCACCCTAGTTTGAATGGACTGACTGGGTGGTACCTGTAGGGAGGTGGGGTGTGGCTGAAGAAGGTGGGTCACTGAAGGTGTGCCCTGGAAGGGTGCATCTTCCCCTTGGCCCTCCCCTCTCTCTGCTTCCTGGCTGCCAGAGACCCAGCAGCATTCCCTCACCACACCCTTCCCCCATGATGTTCTGCCTCACCTTTGATTCAGGTATTTTGGTTACAGTAACAAAACAGCCATCCAAATGGTGGCTGTTTATGCTGTCAGGTTCCACGTACCTCAGGGATGAGAAGTATAAGGAAATTCAGAATAAGTGAAAATGTAACTGGTATTTCCAGTAAAAATTCATAAATTCTTTAGAGCAGACCTTTCCATGATTTCTGATTCTAACCTTTTATTGCTTTTGAGATGTTTTACAACTCTGTAAATTGTGGATAACTGATAGTAGTGCAAAATTATTCTTGTTCATAGACATGCAAATACATTCTGTCCATTAGAAGTTCAATTGATTTGTTTCCCCATGATGGAAAGAAAGCAAAATTTACCTATAATTTCAAATTCACTTCAATATTTCTTTTTCATTCTTTCTTTCTTTCTTTTTCTTTTTCTTTCTTTCTTTCTCTTTCTTTTTTTTTTTTTTTTTGGCACTGGGGATTGAACTCAGGGACACTTTATCATTGAGGTACATATCCAGCCCTTTCTATTTTTTGTTTTGAGACTAAGGGTTCTGCTAAATTGCTGAGGCTGCCCTCAAACTTGTGATCCTCCTTCTTCAGCCTCTCCAGTTTCTGAGATTATCAGAGTGTGCCACCATCCCTAGTTTAGTGCTCCTATCTTTAAAATGTACTTTCATGCTGGGTGTGGGAAATTGCCCCAGGACTCAATCCCCAGCACCAAGAAAAATTAAAAAAAAAATAGTAATAATTGGCGCTGAAGCCAATGTGGACATCCAGGAGCCCCAAGGGGAGGGAAGAAGAGGGAATCAGATCCTGCAGCTGCTCGAAGATCTTGGCGCTCTGAGCCAGGTTTTCAGCTAATCTGCTCAACAATCTATGTTAAAGGAAAAGGAAACAAGAGTCGGGTATGGCAGCAACCTTCCCATAGTCCTAAAGATACTAAGAGGCAGAACTTGTGATCCTCCTGTCTCAATCTCTAGAGTCTCTGGGATGACAGGCATATGCTACTCAGTATTTCTTATCTTTCAATGTGGATTCACCTTTGGACATATTACTGGTTCTACCATTAATAATGAGTTTACTAACATCTTTATCACTTTTCATTTTATATCTGAATGACAGGTATGATTTTACCTTTAAATTTTTTATTTTATCAGAGATGGGTTGCTATTCTTTGGCCTCCATCTGCTGATTCCAGATAATTATTCTTTCACATGTACTTAAAAAGAAAAAGAATATCTCAGAGGCTTGGGAGGTCGAGGCAGAAGGACTGCAAGTTCAAAGGCAGTCTCAAAAACTTAGCGAGGCCCTGAGCAACTTTAGTGAAACTCTGTCTCAAAAATAAATAAATAAATAAATAAATAAATAAATAAAAAGGAGTGGGGATGCGACTCAGTGGTTCAGCACCCCTGGGTTCAACTCCCAGTACCCGTAAAATCCTAATAAAATTTTAAGACCAACCTCAACGAGGCCCATGCCATTCACCTCCCCCAGTGTTTTCCTCATCTATTTGCTTCTCATCTATCTGCTGCTCTCCCTGCAACTTCCCACTCAGTCAAAGAAAGACTCCTCTCTGTCACTGTCACAAGTCCAGCCATCATCCTGGGTGACTTGGACAATCAAAAGGGAGAACCAAGTACTAGTGCAGCTCATTTTCCTGATGCCCTGAGTCTCTCAACATCCTTCTCTCTACGCCTCCTCTCTACTCCATTCCTTCTGTCACCCTTTGGACGTTGTTATCATCTCTAAATGTGCCACTTCCAAAATCTCTAATTAAGCCTTTTGACACAAACTCCTTGGGACACACTACCCCAAGGTAAAACACCTCAGCTTAGTTTAAACTGAAGGAAGTTGAGAAAATGGCAAATGCAGGAAGGTCACTCTTATTTTCCCCACTTCCCTCCTCCCCTGTCATTCAACCTACAGAAGATGTGCTGACCTTCCCCTGAAGCAAGTCAGAAGACATCATTTGAGAGATGCTGTCTGTCCCTTTATCAGGAGGAAAGGAACATTCCTTTATCTCTGAAGGCAAAGGGATATAGAATCTGAACAAGTAGGACTTGCTAAATTCACCCCCAATTTAGAGCTATGAATTTTTACCACCTTTTTTCCCAATTATATTTCTCCACTACCCTTCACTTTTCATTAAATTGAGCATAAGGCCGGGTGTGGTGATACACACCTGCCATTTTAGCGACATGGGAAGCTGAAGCAGGAGGATTGCAAGTTTGAGGTCAGCCTGGGCAATTTAGGGAGATCCTGTCTCAAAATAAAAAATACAACGGGCTTGGATATAGCTTAGTTCTCAAGTGCCCTGGGTTCAATCCTAAGTACTGAAGGAGGAAGAAAATAGAACAAAACACACAGGTTTAACTGTTTTTGCTGGGTCCCTTCATTCTGCGTGCCTCTTGCCTTGTCAATCTGTCTCTGGTTATGGAGCCTCAGCCTAGGATGGTGAGGGAAAGATCATTTCCCTCCCCTGCACCTGTTAACTACTCCTGCAACAACTTTTATTGACCACTACCTCACTGGAACCTTCATGTGTTGACCTTCATCAGTTTTCCTTTCATTTCTCTCTTATTTTCCCTTCTGATCCAGCTTATATTTCATGGCCTATGATTTCAGTCTTTTGCCCAGGGTCAAAATTCCATAGTTCTTCCATTTTATCCTCTCACTTTATTCACCTAGTACCTCCCTTGCACTAGTGGTCTGCCTCCTTTTTTGTTTGCTTGTTTTGGGGGACCATGGGTTGAACCCAGGGGCACTTATCACTGAGCTACACTCCCAGCCCTTCCCCGGCCCTTTTCATTTTTTATTGAGATAGGGTCTCGCTAATTTGCTGAGATCTCTCTCAATTCTAAAATTTGACTTCTCCCATTACAATCCCTGGGATCAAATCAAAGGACTCTCTAGATCCCACTCTGATGAGTTCTTCTTTTCTTTTTCTTTTTCTTTTTTTTTTTTTTTGGCATCAGGCATTGAACTCAGGGGCACTTAACCACTGAACCACATCTCCAGCCCAATTTTTTTAAATTCTGAGTCAGGGTCTCGCTAAGTTGCTTAGGGCCTTGCTAAATTGCTGAAACTGACTTTGAACTTGTGATCCTCCTGCCTCACTCTAGTTTCATCTGTATATTTTCAACTTTCCCTTCTGAATGGAGCCCTTCTCCATGGTTTTTAAACTGTTCCTTTTTTTTTCCTGTTAACAAACCAGAACCTTCCCCTCTGGTGTCCCCTCTTCCAGATATGCATTTTACTTTCTCCCTTTCCTTTGTTCACTGTTGAGACCATTGCCCTTTGGGGTACTTCCCTACCACATTTTTTTTTTTTTTTGGGGGCATCAGGGAGTGAACCCAGGGGCACTTAACCACTGAGCCACATCCTCCAGCCCTTTTTGTATTTTATTTAGAGATAGGATAAATTGCTGAGGCTGGATTTGAACTTGTGATCCTCCTACATCAGCCTCCTCAACCACTGGGATTACAGACGTGTGCCACCATGCCTGGCTCATTTTACCAACTTTTGGGCAACAATTGACATAATTAACTACTTCTGCCTTCTTGAAATACTCATGTTTCAGCTTCCATGACACAGTGGTCTTCCAATTTTTTTTTTTTTTCATTCAGTATATTTTTCCTCTCCTGACCCTGTGGTAAGTGTGTCCTCCTCCACCCCAGAGCCAACCCTAAACATCCCTCAAAGCTTACTTCCAGGCTCGCTTCTCTTTCTTTCCATAGATGCTTCCCCTGAATATTCTTATTCATGCCTGAGATTTCACCAACTATCTCTGTATAATTAAACCAAAACTCCTTGACCAAGGGAACACTGAAATAAAAAGGCTTATTGAACCATTACAGATGCTAATCATGTCCTGGGACAAGTTTCATGACTCAGAAATATGTCCTCCAGATCTAAAAGCCAGAAACATTTTCATAATAAAAACTTAGAAAAGAGCAAATTATTTATGTGAAGTCTACATTGGTTGTAGATAAGAAGAATGGGATAATGTGAAGAGAGGAGAGTTTGGGAATAGGAGTACCCAAAAGAAGTGCTTCTTGTTTTGGATTAGTTGGGGTCAATAGTTGAGAAATTTCATTCATAAGCCGGATGCAGTGGCACCTGGTTGTCTACTGCCTGGGGTTAGAAGTCAAGGTTTCAACATACCTTCAGGAATGTGGAACAGGAATCGGCTTTTGTTGGTGCAGCTGTTAACTGATCGTTTTCCTGTATCTCTCCTCTCCTCCATTGTCAGACCTTGCAATTAAATTGAGGACATCTTAGAATTTTCCTTTCTTCAGTATCAATGACTCCAGCCCCAGCCATGAATCTGAACTCAGGCTACCAGTCAATTCTTTTTGTAAGTCACAGGGGAACCTCAAACTCAATGCACGAGTTAACTGATTTATGGTTTGACTCTCAGGGCTGGGCCTACCTCAGTGAATGGCTGTAGGAATCAGAAACCTGGCATTTCATCAGTGTCTTGTCTCTCATCTGCCACTCTTTTTATACACTACCAAATTCTACTTTTTTAAAGTCTTAAATCCATCTACTCTTGTTTTTATACCTTTATTTTATTTATTTATCTTTTTGTTATGCTGAGGATCGAACCTCAGTGCCTCACATGTGCTAGGCGAGCGCTGTACCACTGAGCTACGCCCCAGGCCCCATCTACTCTTTAACTCTACTGTCTCTAACTTCATTTAAGCAACTCTCCACTCTACTATTGCAAAACTTCCTAATCATCTACCCAAATGCACTCTCAGCGCACTCCAATCCATTCTCTTTGAAATAGCCAAAATAATCTTTTAAGATGTATATCTGATCATGTGTGCCCTCAGTTCAAAACCCTTCAGGGACTCTTAGGTAAAGACTAAAATGCAAGCCGGGCGTGGTGGCGCATGCCTGTAATCCAAGCGACTAGGGAGGCTGAGGCAGGAGGATCACGAGTTCAAAGCCAGCCTCAGCAACTTAGCGGGGCCCTTAGCAACTCAGTGAGACCCTGTCTCCAAATAAAATACAAAATAGGGCTGAGGATGTGGCTCAGTGGCCAAGTGTCCCTGAGTTCAATCCCTGGTTCCAAGAAAAAAAAAAAAAAGACTAAAATGCATAGCCAGGATGGGCACGGTGGTACATGCCTGTAATCCCAGTGATTTGGGAAGCAGAGACAGGAGGATCACAAATTCCAGGCTACCCTGGGCAACTCAGAGAGACCCTGTGTCAAAATAAAGAGGCCTAGGTGCTTTCAGTGTTAAGAACATAGTGGATTCAAACCCAGTACTGGGGAAAAAACCAAAAAGCCGACACTGACCTACAAGTCAGGCCTGATCCAAGGGCTCTGCCAGTAAGAATTCATTAATTTATCATAACAACTCCATTCAATGTAAATGGAAACTGAGACATCACACATTTCTATGTATCACAACTGCTATTTTATCATCTGCAAAATGGGATAATAATAATCTTTTCATGGGGTTTCTTCATAGTTCACTCATAGATAATATCTGTAAAGGACTTGAAAGAGAGCTAGTCTTGTAGCAAGTACTAATTAAGTGATAGCAGTTATATTATAGTAATCTGACATTTACTGTGTGAATCTTTGATTAAAATCTGTCTCTGTCACCATGTTATAAGCACCATGAAGCTGGGTGTGGTGGCACATGCCTGGAATCCCAGCGACTTGGGAGGCTGAGGTAGGGGGATCCTTATTTCAAGGCTGGCCTCAGCAACTTAGTGAGATCCTTTCTCAAAATTAAAAAAAAATTAAAAAGGGCTAGGGATGTGACTCAGTGGCTAAGCACTGCTGGGTTCAGTCCCTGTGCTGAATAAAATAAAATAAATAAAATAAAATAATCACCTTGAACTCTCTTAGGGGCTCCTTTTTTATTTTCATCTCACTTTTATATCCCTTTTGTGTGGGGCTGGGAATATAGCCCTGTGATAGAGCACTTGTCTCACACAAGGCCCTGGGTTCAATTCCCAGCACCATAAAATATAAACGAAAAAGGGATGTAGTTAAATGGTAGAGTGTTTACCTAGCATGCATGGAGTCTTAGGTTCCATCCCCTATACCTCAAAAGAAAAGAGTAAATGCTGGGTGTGCTGGTGCATGCCCATAATCTGGGGAAGCTGAGGCAGGAGGATTACAAATTTGAGGTCAACTTTGGCAATTGAAAAAGACCTTCACTCACAATTTCTACAAACGAATGAGAAGGACTAGGGGTGTAGCTCAGTGGTAAAGTGATCCTGGTTTCAATCCCAGTTCCTTGAAGAAAAAAAAATATATGTATATATACATACAAATAAATCTGTTTATCTATCTATCTATCTATCTATCTATCTATCTATCTATCTTGTGTTTAATGAGTACAATCACACATAGTACATGTTCAACAAACATCTATTGAATTAATAAATGATAATTCATGTCTGAGGTTATAATAGGAAATATCCTTGCCTTTGTTCCTGGTACCCATCAGAGAGCTCCTAAAACTCATACAAATTCCTGAGTGCTAGGAGTATCTTTTGTCACTCCCAATGGGTCTATTGTGTGTGCGTGCATGTGTTTCTGGGGATTGAACCCAGGGGCTTGTACATGCTGGGCAAGCACTCTTACCACTGAGCTACCATCCTCAGCTTAATGAGTCCTTTTTTTTTTTTTTTTTTTTTTGTACCAGGGGTGCTTAACCAGTGAGCCACATCCCTAGCCTATTTTTGTATTTTATTTAGAATCAGGGTCTTGCTGAGTTGCTTAGTGCCTCGCTAAGTTGCTGAGGCTGGCTTTGAACTCTTGATCCTTCTGCCTCAGCCTCCCTAGTCACTGGGATTACAGGCATGTGCCACTGCACCTGGCCAATAATGAGTCCCTTTGATCCCACCTGAGTTTATACTGTTGAGGTGATGGAAGTTGGGACTCTAGATAGCCTTAGGATGGGGCTAATCACCACAAAGACCAAATGATGAGAGGATTAGAGGACTGGAACTTTCAGCCCACACTCACCTTCAGGAAAAGGGTGAAGCAAGGCTGGAGAAGAAGCTCTATAAAAACTCTTGAACAACAGATTTTATTGGTGGTGTGAGGTGGTATTGGGGATTGAATTTAGGGGTGATCTACCACCAAGCTACATCCCAAGACCTTTTATTAAAATTTTTTTAGTTGTCAATGGATCTTTTATTTAACTTATTTATATATAAGTGGTGCTGAGTATCGAACCCAGGGTCTCACACATGCCAGGCAAGCGCTCTACCACTGAGCCACAACTCCAACCCTATCCCAAGCCTTTTTAAAATTTCAAAAAAAATTTTTTGAGCAGACCTTGAGGTGCTAAGTTTCTGAAGTTGACCTTAAATTTACAACCTTCCCGTCTCAGCTTCCCAAAGCTCTGGGATTGAGGTGTGGGTCACCAGACCTAGGTTAACAACATATCTGATGAGCTCCAGGGTTGCTGAACAAACACATGCAGGTGCTGGAGGGTGGTGTGGGCAGAGAGAGTGGGAGCTTCCACCCCCATGCCTGGCCCATGCTTTTCTTCATCTAGCCGTTCATCTGTATCCTTTGTGCTATCCTCTATAATAAACCAATAAATGTAAGTAAAGTGTTTACCAGAGTTCTGGGAACCATGCTAGCAAATGATTGAATTTAGGGGGTGGGATGGTTACAGTAAACTTAATTTCCAGCCAGTTGGTCAGAAGCACAGTGTTGTGGGACCGGACCTTAACCTATAGGATCTAATGCCATCTCCAAGTAGATAGTAACAGAATTGAATTGAATTAGAGGACACCTATTTGGTGTTCTCTAGAGAACTGCTGGGTGTGTGTGGGAAAAACATCCACACATCTGATCACAAGAAGTGTTCTGTGTTGAGTGCGACAATAGAGAGAAAAAAAGTTTGTTTTTCCATTACTATGTCCAACCTGACAAGACTATGTGTATGTTTGTGTACATACACATAGTGCATATGCATTTTAAACATATGCATTTTAAAACCACACAGGGATATAGAAATGTTAAATACTTAAATGATAAACTGTGATGCTAACTGTAAGCATGACAGGAATCTTGGGAAAGGAAAACTAATGTGGTCTAGATTTGTTAAAGAAGGGGTTCATGGAAGCAGTGGATCTCAAAGGATGTGTAGGATTTGGATGGAAAGAAGGAAGGTACATTCTGAGCTGGGAGAACAGTGTGAGCATGGGGGTCTGCAGGCAAGAACAGACCACCAGCCTTCTTGGAGGGTGTGATGGAGAGTAATAGGAAATGTTTAAGTATAGACATGGTGGACACAAGCATGTAGGGACTTGATAGGCAGGTAAAGGAGTCGGGACCTAGACGTGACAGGGGTATTTTAGGAAAACTCATTCACCCAACAATGAGAGTCACTATTGTCCCAGGAATTCTGCTTGAACAGACCATGAATAGTGAAGGGGTTCGACGAGGCGATTTCTAAGATCCTTCTGGGTCATATCATTTTGTGATTTGAATAATCATTACCTTCCAGCAAATTCATAGTCAGCTACACCATAAAGAACTACGTCACCAGCCCCAACTTAAGGTACATCCGTAGTCACGTGTGCTGATTTGGCTTTCATTGTGAATTCATGTAGTTTATTCAGAAGGAAGGGGGAACAAGTTTATACATATATACTGAGTGGCTGGTGATATAGCTCAGGTGTAGAGCACTTGCTTAACTTGTGCAAGGCCTGGGTTCCATCCCCAGCACTGGAAAAACAAAACAAAAACCAGAAAAACTCCCACACATGCAAAAAACAAATGACAAAAAATATTGTGTTCAGCTCACATTCCAGGAGCCTGCCCCTAATGATTACTAAGTTCATAAAGACAATATATATTTACCTCAGTAACACAGATCTGTTTGCTTCTCCTAGGTCATATTTTACTTTGGGGAGTGGCATTATTCAATTTATTTTTAAAATGGTATTTAGGACACTGAAGATGCATGGGACCGTCTCTGGAAAAATATCTTGCCTAAATGACTAAATACCCAGTGCAATAAACACTAACTCTTTAAAACAGTTTGTTATTCATGTGGAATCCTAAAATTAAAAAATAAATAAAAACAGCTGGCTCATGATGATTTTGCAAAGAAAACTTCAAATATACAAAACCCAGATGGTTGGCATTGAATAGCAAAGGTAAATAGCACTGAATAAATATCAAATGAATAATCCTGGCCACTGAGAATTTCTGCCCACTTTTATTCCATGAAGATTATTTTAAAGATTTCTTCATTCATCATGAAGAAATAAGCATGACAAACTTGAACCAAATGTCCGAGAAGCAAGTTGAAATGTGATTAAAAAATTCTAGTAGCAAAAAATAACTGAATCCAACTACTTCATAGCCTGAGAACACACTTCCAGACTTGTGACAAATGCCTACTTAAAAAAAAATAAACTAGAAATCAACAACAGGCAGAGATTAGGGAAATTCAGAAACATGGGGAAATGAACACATATTTAAATGAACAAATGAATGAAGAAATCACAAGAAATTATAGAATAAGATGATTGAATGAAAAGAAACACAAACAAATAATAATAAACAATTTAAATTTGTTTTTGGTCGTGACTTAGTTTATATAATTGTGGGTTCATTTGACATGTTAATAAATGCATATAACATAGTTTGTTGCACTTTAATTCCCAGGACTGCTCCCTTCCTTCCCCTCCTCCTCTCCCTGATCCCCTTCCTCTCCTTTACTGATATTCCTTTTAACAATTTTTTTTAATAAAAGAAAAGTAAATATTTGTTTTTTAATTGTAGATGAACACAATACCTTTATTTTATTTTATTTATTTATTTTTATGTGGTGCTGGGAATCGAACCCAGTGCCTCACACATGCTAGGCAAGCACTCTACCACTGAGCTACAACCCCAGCCCTAATAATTTATTTTTTAATTGATACATTATAGTTACACATAAAAGTGAAATTCATTGTGACATAGCCATATATACATATAGCATAGTTTGTTCAATTTAATTCAGCAGTACCTCCCTTTTCCCTGAAAACATTTATATTAAAAAGGGAGAAAGCCGGGCGTGGTGGCGCCACCACGCCCGGCATCCAGGCAACTTGGGAGGCTGAGTCAGGAGGATCGAGAGTTCAAAGCCAGCCTCAACAACTTAGCGAGGCCCTAAGCAACTCAGTGAGACCCTGTCTCTAAAATAAAATACAAAATAGGGCTGGGGATGTGGCTCAGTGGCCAAGTGTCCCTGAGTTCAATCCCTGGTTCCAAAAAAAAAAAAAAAGGGAGAAAGACCTCAGATCATTGGAAAAAGATGATTAAATTCACAGCAAGCAAAAGGAAGGAAATAGGGCTGGGGATATAGCTCAGTTCGTAGAGTGCTTGCCTGTCAAGCCCAAGGCCCTGGGTTCAATCCCCAGCACTGGAAAAAAAAAAAAAAAAAAAAAACTAAAGCAGAAAGAAGTTTTTTTTCTTTAGAGAAGAGAAAAATAGGATCAACAAAACCAAAAGCTGATTCTTTCAAAATGTCAACAAAGTCAACAAACTGACCAAGGGGGAAAAATAGGGAGGAGAGAGAGACAAAGAGATATGACATCACTACATCACTACCAACATTATAGGAATAAAAAGGATTATAAAAGCTGGGTGTGGCACCACATGCCTGTAATCCTAATGACTAGGGAGGCTGAGGCAGGAGGATTGCAAGTTTAAGGCCAGCCTCACAATTTAGTGAGGCCCTAAGCAATTTAGAGAGATGGTCTCAAAATAAAAAATAAAGCCAGGTGTGGTGACGCATGCCTGTAATCCAAGTGACTCGGGAGGCTGAGTCAGGAGGATCAAAATAGGGCTGGGGATGTGGTTCAGTGGCCAAGTGCCCCTGAGTTCAATCCCCCATTCAAAAAAAATAAAATAAAATAAAATAAAGAGGACAGGATATGGAGCTCAGTGGTAAAGCTTACCCCACTGGCTGAATTCCCAGTAGCACCAAAAAAAAAAAAAAAAAAAAAAATTAGAGGAGAAAACTATAAACCTACCTACAAATTAGGTAACCTGGATGAAATGGACAAATTCCTAGAAACACACAAACTCTCAAAACAATCAATAAGATGTAGGAAATCTGAATGGAATTATTCAAGAGATTGGATCAGTAATCAAACACTTTCTCACTAAGAAAATCCCAGGCTCGATGGCTTCCCTAGTGAATTTTACCAAGTGCCCAAAAAAGAATTAACACTAATCCTTCACAAACTCTTGCAAAACACCAGAGACACCTGGATTTCCCAACTCATTCTATGATACCAAAACTAGACAAAGCTATCACAAAATCAAAGTTATCACAAGAAATAAAACTAGCTCAAAATCTCTTAGGAGTATAGTCACAAAACCTTTAACAGAATATTAGCTGGCATATCTAGCAACATACAATATGGATTACATACCAAGACCAAATGTAACATATAAAAATGAATCAAGAGGACTGGGTGTGGTGGTGCATGCCTGTAATACCAGTGTCCGAGGAGGCTGAGGCAAAAAAATTTAAAGTTCAAGCCCAGTCTTGGCAATTTTGTCTCAAAATAAAAAATAAAAAGGACTGGGGATGTGGCTCAGTGGTAGAGTGTCCTGGGTTCAATCCCCAGTACCACCAAAAAAAAAAAAAAAAAAAAAAAAAAGGAGAGAGGGAGAGATATTGCTAATGTCTATGAAATGTTCTGCAATTAGATAGTGGTGATGGTTGCCCCACTTAGTGAATACACTAAATTACACACCTAAAAAGTGAATCTTATGGTACATCAGTTATATCTCAATGAAGTCATTATTTAAAAAAATATTCTGATTGGCACAGTGGTACACGCCTGTAATCTCAGTGACTCAGGAGGCTGAGACAGAAGGACTGAAAAAAGACAAAGTTCATGTGGCTATTAAAGATGATTAAATAATTGTTATAGTCATATATATTATTAATTTGCAATAAAGAATACAAGGAACCATGTTAAAATATTTTTTTTCGGTGGGGGCAGATACTAGGAATTGAACTCAGGGGCATTCAACTACTGAGCCACATCCCCAGCCCTATTGTGTATTTTATTTAGAGACAGGGTCTGAGTTGCTCAGCGCCTTGCTTTTGCTGAGGCTGATTTTGAACTTGAGATCCTCCTGTCTCAGTCTCTGGAGCTGCTGGGATTACAGGTGTGTGTCACTGCAACCAACCCATGTTAAAATCTTAATAAAGATAAATAGATACCACAGTGGTTTGCTTGATCTTCTGAAGTTGGTTATATTGGTTGAAGTTGGTTGCCAGATTTAGCAAATAAAAATATAGGAAGGCCAACACAATTTGAATTTCCAATAAACAGAGTATTTTAGTATATCTCAAATATTGCATGAGACATACTTGAATTAGAAGGTAATTATTTATCTGAAATTCATACTGACATGACTGTATTTTATCTGGTAATCCTAATTATAGAAATAGGGAGAGAGATTTTATCCATTCTCCTTAGAAAAAGCTGCTCAGAATACAAATACAAACAGTAGAATATAAACACACTGGTGGTCCTACATTTCTGTTTTGGTTGGTCACCAACAAGTCCTAAAATCGAGGTGCCATGTGACTAGATCCTAGGCTATTTTTAGGCTGGGGTAAATGGGATGAGTTTTCCAAGGATTGGGAAAAAGAGCCCTGTTTATTTAGGAGGGACAAGAGGGTGTGACATATATTGTCACTTCAAATACCTCATTATTATACTCATTTGTCCCACCCCAGGGAAATAAGGGAGGTGTATATGATGGCCTATTAAATGGGAGAAGCCAGAGGGCTCCCTGTTTTTGCATGTGTGGGTTGAGTATGTCAAGTGACAGAACAGTGAGATGGGAAACTGACTTTGCAATGAATGGGCTCATTGGAATGAGGCACAGATACCTCAAACTCAGCACATCCAAAACTCAAATCATTACCTTCTCCTCGAAATTCCTCCCTATTTCCTAAGTTCATTCATGTATTTAGTAAATACTGAAGTGGCCACTAATTGCCAGTATGTGCTGGCTCTTTATGTTTTTTCTCAGAACTGGGGATGGAAGCCAAGGGTGCTTGGTAGCACTTTTTTATTTTGAAACAGGGTCATGCTAGTTGGCTAGACTGGCCTAGAATTTGGCAATCTTCCTGCCTCAGCCTCCCAAGTTGCTGGGATTGTGCCCAGCTTCTGTGCTGGCTCTTGATGTGCATCCTTGAGCAGAACAGACATGGTCCCTGCTCTCAGAGGGTACATGGCAGAGTGGGGGAGATTATCATATAATCACATAAAAAGATTAATTACACATTATATTATTACTATGAAGAAAAGATGTTTGATGCTATAAATCTTTGATCAAGCTGGTATACTAATACTGGTCTCTACATGACAATTATAATGATTAGACAGTATTATTATAATATTCTATCCTAAGAATAAAACTTTTTAAAATTTTTTTAATTGTTGATGGACCTTTATTCATTTATATGTGGTGCTGAGAATGGAACCCAGTGCCTCACGCATGCTAGCCAAGCACTCTACCACTGAGCCACAACCTCAGCCCAAGAATAAAACTTTTTAAAAGAAAGCACTACATATTTTTCTATTTAGGGGCACAACAGTCCATTTAAACTCTAATTTCTGGAATTTGGTGAATTTCTATTAAGTTTAGCAGCATTTGTTATAACATGAACTTTCAAATTCAACATCTATGGATTTATGAGTAATTTTATCATTGTGCAAAAAATAGAAGATAATTTTGCTTGGCAGGTAAACCTCTTCCATGTTCAAAGCATCTTTTTCTTTTTTAAGCTTTTCTTCAGTCCATTTTTCAGTGGTGATTGTACTCAACTGCTCCTGGGTCATCTCTGGTCCAGAGGTCTTGAGAAGTTGAAAGGGCAAAACTGACACCTACTTCAATAGTTTACTGCTATTTAATGATGGAAGATCACTTCTAGGAAAAGTACAATAATGAAAAAGGGACTTTTAGCTATCTGGAAGAGTTCCACTGCACCTACCCAGTTTCCTCACTCGGGTCAGCCCCTTGACTCCCATCCTGTTGAAGGACAGTCACTTCTGCCAGGACTGCAGCTGCCGGTTAACAGCTGTCTGACCTCAGCGCTCCACACTTTTATGAGGAGCTCACCGCTCCCAATTAAATAACCAGCATCGCTACGTTCCAGCACGGCTTCTTGTCTTACAAATGCATCTGGAACTAATGGGCAGAAGTACTTTCTACTTCACAGAACTTTCTCGATCCGATTTTGGCAATTTTCTTCTCGCTTCTTATCCTCCCCCGCACCCCCAGAGCTGGGGATTGAATCCCGCGGGTTGGCGCAGGCTGGGCAATTGCTCTACTCCTGAGCGACACCCCGGCCCTTCTCACTTCTTGATCCCTTTCTCCCTCTTTTTCTCATAGACCACTCCATTACCTACGAGACTGAACAATTTAGCCTTTCTTCCTGAAGGGCTGCAGGAAGGGAGAATTAGAGAAGCCAACTGGAGGGACGAGGCAGTGTTCAGAATGCACTGGGGTGGGGGCAGAAGGGGCAGGTGCACCCACAGGGTCCCCAGGCAACCTTCCTCCCAACGTTCAGCCCCAGCTCTGTTCTCTTCCCTTAGACCGGGCGACCGCAATCCCAGGAGGGGGCGAACCGAGCGAGGAGGACCCGATCCTCCGCCCTCAGTTCTCCTCCCCTCTCGGGCCTCATCCCGCCCCCCCAACTCGTCGCGGCGCTGGGCCTCGGGGCGGCGGCCACTTTGATTGTTACACTCATTCAACTTCACAGAGTGCCGGAGGCCGCCGCCCAGCGCCGCCCGGGTCCCGGCGCGGGAAGGAGCCGAGGCGAGCACGGCGCAGCCGCCGCCCGCGGTCTCCAGGCAGCCGCCCGCGTTCTTCCGGCAGCCGCCCGCGGTGGGGGAGGGGCAGCGGCGCCCGCGTTCTCCCGGCCCCGGCGGCCGGCGGAAGGGCCGCGCGTCGCGGAAGCGCGACCGCAGCTGAAGATCAGCTGCTGAGGGAGGCGGAGAAGCAGAGGGAGGAGCCTAGGGGGGAAGGGGAGGAGGGAGGGGACCGTCAGGAAGCCGCGAACGCCACCGAGTGTCTGCACACCTCGCTCTGTCTGCCATGGCTGGTTAAAGAACCATCCGGATCGCAGCGCGGGGGGAGGGCCGGGTGGGGGGAGCGGCGGCCGCGCGTGAGGCCGAGGGAGGGGCGGCGGCGCGAGCGGCGGCGGCGGCGGTTCCAGCATGAAGAGGAGAGCTGGCCTGGGGGGCAGCATGAGGTCAGTGGTGGGCTTCTTGTCCCAGCGGGGCTTGCATGGGGACCCCCTGCTCACTCAGGACTTTCAGAGGAGACGCCTGCGGGGCTGCAGAAACCTCTACAAGAAGGACCTCCTCGGCCACTTCGGCTGTGTCAATGCCATTGAATTCTCCAACAATGGAGGCCAGTGGCTGGTCTCAGGTAAATCAACCCCCTTCCCCGCCCCGCGCCTCCCGGCCCCCTCCCAGCCTCCCCTCTCGCTCTCCCTCGCCACCCTCCTCCTGCCCTCCGTCCCCACCCCCTCCCTCCAGCCCCTCTCCAGCGGTGGGCAGATTTGGTGTCAAATTAAAACCATTGCAGGGGGAGGGAGGGAGGAGGGAGGACGGGGAGGGAGAGGATGTCTTCTCTCTATATAAAAGACCTAAAATGGTTGACAGGTCTTTAATTCGCTTTATCCCAAGTGCGAAGTGATCTCCCCTGACGACTGCCGCGAGAGTGTGGGTCGCGGAGGGGTGCGAGGTTACCGCTTGACAAAGTTTGATGGCAAACTCTTCCACCGCGTACTTTAAATGGTGCGGGGGGCATTTTTGGGATTTGGAGGGGGAGGAGGCCGAGGTGCACCCGAGGCAAGGGGTGCTGGAGCCCCCGTCGCCGGTGTCATGGAGAAGGGACCGAGGGCCCGGCGGTTACAGGGCCGGACGCCGAGGGTCCAGGGGCTGCGACCCGGGGGCTGGTGGGCTCGGCGGAGGGGAGGTGACTGGCGGGTTCCTGTTAGCCGCCCCCTGGTGCTCTTGGGGCCCAGCTCCATCGCCTTGGGTGGTGTGGTGGCCTCTTCCGCGAGTTGTTTTTATTATGGTTGCGAGCGTGGTGAGGGCTCTGGAGGCTGAGGGACCCCAGCCTGAACTTGAATGCGCAACTCGCTCGGCAGGGGGTCGCTAAGCGACCCCCGGGAGGCTTGTTGGCGGGAGCCAGGCGCCCGCATCCCTTTTCCCTGCGGCTGCCTTTGCAGGTGGTCTGCGCTTCTCCTCCCTCCTGCCCAGCTGGGCCTGGTTGCCCCCAGGCTCCCCCTCCGGTGTGGGGAAAGTGGCGAAATCGAGACCCGGGCTCCGGCCGGACCGTGTAGGCCTCGCTCTCCCGGGGCTCCTAGCGACAGGCAGCTGAATCGATAGCCTATTGCTCCCGGGGAGGCCCCGGCCGGGCGGGCGGCGGCGACCGCTGCCCCGGGCGAGGTACGCCTGCCGCCGTTGGGGGCGCTCGCCGCCACCGCCCCCTCCTCCTGGGGGTCGTGGCCGGAGGCAAGGCGGGTGGAGAAGAGCGTAGCAGGGGAGGGGGCGGCTCCCCGAAACCCGGCTGAGGGGGAGAGGGCGATCGGGCGTTCCCGCTCGCCTTCTGTCCTCTTCCGTCCCTTTTCCTACGTTGGGAGGGATGCAGGGGAAGCCCAACGCTGGACGTGGCGCTTAGCTGCACCCAGGTCGATCCTCGAATGGCTTTCTAATTTGCGTCAGTAGGCAGCTCACCAGAAACTTCTGGGATCATGGCTGAGCATCTGTCTTAGCAAGTAACAGTCGGAAGTGACATGGGGGCATACCGTCCACTTTGAGGATAGCAGAGATAAGACTTCTGTGTTGTGATCATTTCACGGCAAACCTGGAATTTCTCCAGAACTAACCTGCTTTTCCACCCCAGATCGTTTTCTCTGACGAGATAGACTTTGGCCCTAGATCATCCGTGGAAGAAACCTGATATTATGCTTCAAACAGACCACCCCGCACCTCCCCGTACAAAAGCTTCCTTCCCCCACACCACCCGTATACATTTTTATCTAATTTCAAGGGTACAAATGGAGAAAAACCTTTTTATTAAAAGAGGGAGTTTCTAGTTTTTCCCCAGTTGCTTCTTCTGTATTCATAATATTCAGGTCTTCTCAGACCGATGTATTCCAACAGAGGTGTTCCCAGACACAAGTCAACTTTCCTAAGGAGTGAGGCAATATCAGGGTACTCTTTCACAGTCAATTTAACTTATCATGTTAATTAAATCATAACTACTCACACATTGCCCGGTTTAACACATTTAAAAAATAGATTTATTGAGAGGTAATTTACATAACAAAATTTACCCATTTAAAATTGATACATTTTAAAAAGCACTAAAGAATTCTCTCCAGTAGTGGGGCACTGTGGCAGCCTGTAACCCCCGCCTCTCGGAAGGCTGAGGCACTAGGATCACAAGTTCAAAGCCGGCCGTAGCAATTTTGTGAGGCCCTCAGCAATTTACAAGACCCTGTCTTAAAAAAAAGGGGGGGGGGGGCTCAGCTAATACCCGCTTCCCCCCCAAAAAAAGTTATTTCCATATTCCACTAGTTATTCCTGTGTGTGTGAGGGTTGCTGGCCATCAAACCCAGGGCTTGGCGCATTGAGTACCCCTAGCCTCACTCTTCTTACTCTTATTTATTCTCATGCAGGATCTTTCCCTGTCTTAAATCACCCCCCCCCTTTCCCCCCTAGTCTTGGCTAAGTAATTCTTTTAGCCTTACTTTTGGTCTGTAGAAGAGAGGGTCCTTTGCATAGGGCAGGCTCCTGTTCTTGGCATTCATTTCCTCACTTTTTTGGTCTGAGCTACCCATTTCCATCAGTGTTTCCTGGGTTCCAGCCTTCTTTGCCCATGGCTTCTCCCCGCCCCCACTCTCCACTCAGTTCTTCCTGTTTCTTTTTTATCTACTTCTGCCCTAGTTCTTAGTCCTTCCAGCAGGCTTTTCCTCTGAATCCTCAAGTTTGGCCTCAAAGAACATGGAGTTTTGTTTAAAGCCTTCTTGGCCATTCCCCTTCCATTATGAGTTCAGCTTGTGTTAACAGAAAGTTCCTCCTGCTTGCTTCAGATAAGCAATCCCCCTTTGGGAGTTGTAATACACCTTAACTTGTTAAAGGTAATTAAAAACTTTTTTTCCTGGGAAGTTCTTCCATAATCTTCCCAAGTTTAAAACTATTTTACCAATCATGTTTATGTATCATTGTCTATCATTGTCACTTTCTAACACTTATCACCTGAGGAGGGAACACATAGTATGTTGAAGCTAATTTTATCTGTCTCCAATAATTCACAATAGAATGGTGGGATACCAGATTCTGGGAGGTTATAAGATTTCTTTTGTGCATTTTGTTGTTTTGTGTCTTATCTGGATTGGTTAAAGCCCTTTGAGGGGGGCAAAAGAAATGATAGATTGTTCATAGTTTGTTCATTGTTTTCATTTACTAATTGGGTAGCTCACTTTTTTTTTTTTAACTGACACATAGTATTTGATAGAATTAACTTAGACCCAGGGCAAAAATACTATTTGTATGATTCTTGTGGTCATTTAAAATGCTATTAATTAAGGGTTTCATGGGGCTAGCAGTATTAAGAGTAAATTAGAGAAAATCAGGACCCAGAAAAGGTACTTTATTGGGAAGTAAGATTATGGCAGTGACAAGTAGAACGGTTATTTAACATTTGAAAATATTAAAATGTTTTAATCTAAAAAGTGTTTTTCTTTGTTGTTGGGCAGAAAAGGGGGTGTCACTATGATATTCTGTTAAGGCAGTGTGATATAGTGGATATATCATTAAAAGCATTGTTGTCATCTAAAATTTGACCTTAGTTATGTTACTGAGTCTCCCTGAGCCATTTCCTGAGTATACACTGGGAATACCAGGGCCTATCTCCAGGACAGCTGTTAGAGCTACATTAGGCAGAATATGGATTGGGTGTTGAACAGAGTGCCAGGCCTTTCGGAGCAAAAGCTGAGTTTTTCTTTCCCTTTTTTGCTTATAACATGTGGTGTCATTCATAGTTGATACTTGTTCTTAGAGTATTGGAATAGACCTGTGCAAACTGGGTGGACAGGATGGTTTTGTGACTTTCAGATGAGAAATAAAGAGGCACAATGTAGTGTGGAAAGCACCTGGGATTTGATGTTACTTGATTTGAGTTGGAGGTTCTTCCAGTCACAGATTGTGTAAATTTAGGCAAACCACTTCATTTCTCATCCATAAAATGGATTTAACAGATTGCCCTAACTACGTGACAGGATGGTAGTAAATGGCAATGAATGTTATATGTGAAAGTGCTTTATAAACTACTTGGTGTAATGAATGAATGTTACTTTGTAAGTCTGATTTATGCTTGATGATCATAGTCTTAGACTATATGAAAAGGATGGGGGAACAACATTGTTTGTTGAAGTGCTTCTTTCAAGATATCTTAACAACATTAAGAAGGTTGGGATGCTTTACATATTTTAGGGATATTTTGGTTTACTTTTTAGGTCTTTGGTTGCATTTAGAATATAGTTTATTTATTATTGTGCTGGGAATTGAACCCAGGGCCTTGAGCATGCTAAGCACACTCTCTATCATGGAAGCACATCTCTAGCACCTAGTATGTACTTTAAATTGCTTTCACTGCCTTCTGTTTTCTTTTCCCTACAATGAGGTCCTTTATATATTTTCCTTTTTGTTTTTCTTTCTTTTTCTTTTTTCTGTTTGTGTGTTACTGAGAATTGAACCCGGGGTGCACTACCACTGAGCTACATCCTCAGCCCCTTTTTATTTTTTGAGACAGGGTCTTGCTAAATTGCCAAGGCTGGCTTTGAACTTTTCGATCTTTCTGCCTCATCCTCCCCAGTCGCTGGGAAATACCACTGTACCCAGCTTATGTTTGCTTTTTATCTTCGAGGTGAATGTGAACATTTTGGGGGGATTTGATTGGAAGACCAGTCAGAAAGTAGCTCTGTGTGTATATGATTTGGAATATAAACTGCATTCCTACATTTTTTAAAGGGTTTGTGCAAACCTAATCTTAGCAAACAAAAATAAAGATCTTTGGTGATGAGAGTTGCTATAATATTATTTTCCCTTCATTGAAGCTTAAGGCATTGGAACCTGTAGAGCTAGCAAATTAATAGCCCATAAGTATGAAGTTTTGAATTACAGTGAGAGATTATGATCTCTTTTTTTGTGCCTATGACTAAATGTAGGAAAAGTACCTTCAGAAGCTTTTCAATAGCAACTATGCTGTTTCAGCAACTATGCTGTTTCAAAGTGTTAATTAAGTAGGAATTGTGAATGGGGAGAAACATTAGTTGCTTGGTCATAATGTTTATAAATGAAGATAACTATTAAGCCTCTATCTGTCTCACATTGGCCTCTGACTTTATTGATCATAATAGGTATCCATAATTATGTGGAGATTAAAAGTATAAACCCTGGAGTCAGACTGCAGGGTTGAATACCAGCTGAACTACTTGCTTGGTAACTGGGTTACCTTTGACAAGTCACTTATCCTTTGTGTCTGTACCCATGTAATAAGGACAGTTCCTCACAGGGTGTAGTGAATAGTGAATGAAGTAACACAAGGATCTAGTTTGTGCTGTTACTCTGGGTGCTACTGCGTCTGTTATTGTTGTTTCAGTGGAAACTCACAAAAAGGTTTTAGGAAATTGACATCAGTATATAGCATTTATTGCACATGGCACATAGTTCAATGTGACGAATTGAGAAAGATCTCTATGAGGAGAACTGTTAAAAATGCTTTGTGAATATGCTTCACTATAAAGTCATCAAAGAGTATTTTGAAGGATCAAGTAATAGCAATGATTATAATTATATGCTTAATTTGACCTATTAATTGTCATATCCTGTTGTCCAGTCCTAGTTACATCATATTTTGTGGAATGTATTTATTTTATTTTTGGGAGGTGGGTAGATGAATTAGCTTATTTTTTAATTTAATTTTTTGGTACTGGGGATTTAACTTAGGCATGCTTTAGTACTGAGCCATATCCCCAGCCGTTTTTATTTGTTTATTTATTAAAAAATTTTTGTTGTTGTCAATTCGACCTTTATTTAGATGCGGTGCTGAGAATTGAACCCAGTGCCTCACATATGCTAGGCAAGCTCTCTACCATTGAGTTACAACCCAGCCTACCTTTTTATTTTTTATTTTGAGACAATCTCACTAAGTTGCTTAGGGCTTCACTAAACTGGCCCTAATGTGAATGTGGTTCAGTGGTTAAGTGCCCCTCGTTTCAATCCCAGTACCAAAAAGGGGGCGGGGTGTATTTCCTATAAGTAAAATGTTTGGGTTTAGCCATTTAAATAAAGTCTAACTATTAAAACTGTTCAGGTGTTTAATTAAAATGAAATTCTCGGTCCAGTGATTAGTTATCAGGAAACATAGCCAGTGATGGGGCAGATTTCTGCCTTTAAAAAGCTGTCATAGCATATACATTTTGATAGGGTGATTGGGCAATTGATTCTTGAGTTTTCTTTTGGATTTTTATATTTACTGATAACCCATTGCTGTGAAGGTGTTACATTTTATTCTTTGATCTGTTTGTTAGTTCAGCAAATAACTTTGGAGTTTGTGAGATTGGAGCTTTGAGAAGAATAAAGATGATGAATCAGATGTAAATTATGCTCTCAAACCAGACATGGTGACACATGCCTGTAATCCCAGCAATTTGGGAGGCTGAGGCAGAAGGATTGCAAGTTTGAGGCCAGTTTCAGCAACTCAGCAAGACTCTGTCTCCAAAAAAAAAAAAAAAAGATTGTGGATGTAGCTCAATGGTAGAGTGTCCCTGAGTTCAATACCTAATACAAATAATAGTAATAACAACAATAATAGAAATTATTTTCTCAAAACGGTTTCCTTTTAAGAATGTTTAGTTCTCATTTCTAATAGTGTGTGTGAATCTTTACTTTTTTTCCCCTCTGCCTCGTGGTACTTTAATAGCTATTTGATTTTTTTTCTCTGGTTTGCAATACTTATTATAGGAAAAATGCTCTTTCCTATGGAATTCGGTGGGAAAGAAAGAAGGCCCAGAGATGGCCTTGGGGTTCTTTGCTATGATAAATCAAAGGAATCATGTCATAAGGGTAAAGTAATGTGAATGATCATAGAATCATATTATTTGTTCCATTTGTTCTTCAAAGATTGCTAAATTTAGAATTATATCAGGGTCTTTCACTTCTATTTTAAAATAACCTAGTGAGACTTAATTGATTACTGTTAGCCTTGTTAGACATTATTCTTTTTAAAAAAATTTTTTGGTACTGGGGATTGAACTCAGGGGCACTTGACCATTGAGCCATATCCCCAGCCCTATTTTATATTTTATTTAAAGACAGGGTCTCATTGAGTTGCTTAGTGCCACGCTTTTGCTGGCTTTGAACTCTCAATCCTCCTGCCTCAGCCTCCCGGGCCCTTGGGATTACAGGCGTGTGCCACTGTGCCCTGCTTAGACATTATTCTTAACATCAAAAAGTTGTCTTTGTGTTTAGTATTGTTCAAAGGATTATTGTGGATTTGGTTGTTACTAGTGTGTTTTTGAATTCAAAGAGTTCCTGAGGAGAGCAGTTGCCCTCAGTAATGTATCCTGGATACTACACTGAATGGAGGTGCCAGCCCAGGTACACATGTGTGCTCATTCATATGATGATGATGATGATGATGATGATGGTGGTGGTGGTGATAATGATTGTTAGTATTATATTTTTGGTGCTGGAGATTGAACCCAGGACCTCTCCTATGCTAAGTATCTGCTCTATCACTGAGCTACATACTCCCTGCCCCACTCACTGAATATTAATAGATTTGGTTGTAAAGTCCAGTTGGAATCATTTAGATCAGGGAAACTTTAGTGACCAGTAAAACTTGATGCACATATGAATACTCTGAATTCCAAGTTAAGAAGTGAGTATAGGGCTGGGGTTATAGCTCAGTGGTAAAGCACCTGCCTTGCATATGTGAGGCACTGGGTTTGATTCTCAGCACCACATAAAAATAAACAAAGGTATTATGTCCATCTGCAACTAAAAAAATATTTAAAAAAAAGCGAGTATATTTATTTTCTCATGCATTTAGTAAGACAAGGAGCATGTTTGTTTATTTATTTTTGATACCTGAAGTTGAACCCAGGGGCACTTTACCACTGGGTTACATCCCCAGCCCTTTTTATTTTTTATTTTGAGATATAGTCTCACTAAGTTGCTAAGAGTCTTGCTAAATTGGTGAGGCTGGTCTGCCTCAGCCTTGTCTCTGTGATTGCAGGTGTGTGCCACAGCACCCCACTAAGAGCATCTTTATAAGAGCACTTCCATTGCTGGTGCACATGGCAAGTTTTATTTTTTCCCTCTGGTACTGAGAATGGAACCCAAGCACACTAGGCAAGTACTCTACCACTGAGCTATATGTATTTCCAGCCTTTAAAAAATGGTTTTATTTTTTATTTTATTTTTTGTACTGGAGATTGAACCCAGGGTGCTCTACCTCTGAGCTATATCCCCTGCTTTTATTTTATTTTGAGACAGGGTCTTGCTATATTGCCCAGGCTTGAAATTTTGATCTTTCTTCTTCAGCCTCCCGAGTTGCTGGGATTATAGGCCTGCACTACCATACCAGGACCCACCCTTTTTAAAAGTTTGATTTTGAGACAGGTTCTTGCTAAGTTGTCCAGACTGACCTTGAACTTGGGATTTTCCTGCCTCAGCCTCGCAAACCACTGGGATTTGAGGCACGCACTACCACACCTGACTGAACCTGTAATTGGAGATTGACATCTGCAGAAAGTATGTGATTGATTGATTATATTTGGCTGAATTTCAGCCAATAAAAGTAGGTGTCTTTCTTCCATAAGATCATATGGAGGAGAAGAAACTATCTTGTGCTTAGGGCTTAGATGAATTATGTACTTCAGAATAAAGTGCCTTTTTAAAAAGTATAAACATGTAACAAGGGTTCATTTGCTTAGAGAGTAATGGTAAGTCATTTGGAAGTACTTTTCTACAGATAAAGCATCATAAAGGGAAGTGTGACTGCTAGACCAGATGATAAACCTGTTTAATCCTTAATGAACTTGAAGCATAGTGTTCTTGCAGTGAAATTTACTTCTGTCAGTAGCAACTGTTCTATTTCTGTGCAAAAGCATTTCCTTTCTAGGGTCATTCATTGAGTGGGTGGGTAAGGAGGGTTGCTCTGTAGGTTCTGGTGTTGGACCCAATCTGGTCTTCATATCAATTTTCTTGATCAGGGATTTAGGGAATGACTTGAGTAGTAGTTTGTCACTTGTGGATCCCCACCTTTCCTTCTGCCTCTGCTTGGGCTCCTGCCCAATGATAAGGTGAGGTAAGATTACCTTAAAAAGGTGATAAAAGTAACATGAGTTCCATTGATTACCTTGTGCTGGGATCTTTTATAATTAAGATTACCATATATCTTGATTACTTGGGACTTTACTAAATTCTCCATTGCCCTGGTGTAATTGTTAACTCTCCTTTCATCATTCTTCTTCTTCTTATTTTTTTAATAAGGAAGAGATTTCTTTCCGTAGAAAGTTTGGGTGACAAATTAGATGGTCACTTATTTACTGATTATTTGAGTTGTCTGGTATTCAAGTAAAACCAAAGCCCTAGTCTCTATCTCTGCATTCACCACTGAATGCCTCTGGTAGATGATACTCCTAGCCGCCATTCTCCACACCTCAGGTCTTTCAGCTGCCACTTTTAAGGTACCACACAGAGCTTGAAAGGCAGAGGTTTTGGTTAGCAATTTGTACTGTCTTGATCTTTTCATTACTAGGTTCAGATTAAGTTTCCCATTCCTTTCTGTATACATCCTCTCATATGTCTTGTTCTGTTCACTTGTGCTACTTTTCCCTCTCTTTTTCTTTAAGTCTTCCTGTGAGTTGTTGCTCTTACCCGTGTTGATTTTGAGAAATGACTCTCCCCTGAGTTGTTTTTCCCTGCCCCCGAGAAGTTTTGAACCAAATGTAGATATTAAAGTCATACTACAGGCTTAATTTTATGAAGCATCTTTCCAGCACTAGTGTACATTTGGAATAAAAACCCTCAAATAAATAGATTATCCCTGAAAAGGGTTTTCAGGAATTGTACTTTTCACCTTTACAGCCGGTTGACGATAGACTGTTTTTCATGTTGTGAAATGTCATGATTAAATAAATTTAAAGAGATTTGGTTAGAGTTCTGATTTTGCCATTCTCACTTGTGAACTTATGTTTCTGATATCTGTCTCTGTAGAATCACAAAATTTCATTGCTGGAAAGTATGAATGATCATACAAATTAAGTACCCCTTAACCAAAAACCTGAAATCTGAAATGCTCCAAAATCCAAAACTTTTTGATATCAAGCCTGTCACAAGTAGGAAATTACACACGTCACCTCATGTGACAAGTCACAGTCAGTACACAGATGCATGCTAGATGTGGTGGTGTATTCTTGTAATCCCAGCAATTTAGGAGGCTGATACAGTTTGAGGCTAATCTTGGCAATTTGGGGAGACCTTGTCTCAAAAAAGGAAGAAGGACTGAGGGTGTAGTTCGGTGGAAAAGTACCCCTGGGTTCAAGACCCAGTACCAGGAAAAAAATAATGTAGGTGTACTACTGGGGATGTTGTTCAGTGAAAAAGTGCCCCTAGATTTAATCCCCAGTTCAGGGAAGAGGAAAAGAAGATGTATGTATACTAAAAATGTTGTCTACTATTACCTTCAGGCTCTGTATCTTAGATGCATATAAAACATACATGACTTGTTTAGACTTGGATTTCATCCCCAAGATATCTCATTGTATGTAAATTTTCCATAATCTGGGGGAAAAAAAATCTAAAATCCAGGACACTTCTGGTCCCAAGCATTTTGTTGTAAGGATTTTTCAACTTGTGTGAGGAAACAAAGGTGCAAAGAAATAAATAATTTGTCCAGTAGTTCATAACTAATACACAATACAATAAGGATTAAAATTGGAGTCTTCTGACCTGTCCCTAAATAGGAAAAGTCATGATGTTCTGCGTTCATTTTGTATTTTTTATTTTTTATTTTATTTTTGGCTGAACTGGGATTGAACCCAGGGGCATTTTACCACTGAGTCACATCCCCAGCCCTTTTTTATTTTTTATTTTGAGACAGGATCTCACTAAATTGCTTAGGGCCTTGCTGAATTGTTGAGGTTGTCCTGGAATTTTTTTTTTTTTGGTACTGGGGATTGAACCCAGGAGCACTCCACCACTGAGCCACATCCCTAGCCCTATTTTGTATTTTTATTTAGAGATAGGGTCTCACTGAGTTGCTTAGGGCCTCGCTAAGTTGCTGAGGCTGGCTTTGAACTCGTGATCCTCCTGGCTCAGCCTCCCGAGTCGCTGGGATTACAGGCGTGCACCACCACGCCCGGTTGAGGTTCTATGTTTATAAAGAATTTGCTCAAGAAAAGTGTTAAACTCTTTAAGTGGCTTACTTTGCCTATACATTCTACTCTCAGATTGTTGTCCCTAAACATAGTTGTTTTGATTAAATTCCTGGTACCCCATTATTTTACAGATGAATAAATATATTCCAGGGTGGAGACAGACTGTCACTCTGGCTAAGCCTCCAGTTTTAATTCTTAGACTGCTAAGCTCTGTTTGTTTCCTTCCAAGAATGTTACTTAGGAGGAGGGATTCTTTACAAATCCAGTTGCCTGTCAAAATCTTGTTACACAACTTCTCTCATCCTGATTTTCCATTCAAGTCTTGTATCTAAATTCCAGTCCTATCTCTTGACTTTACTACTTAAGTACTTAGTCCTTGCTCCCAATTGGAACCTCTGGAGGTTGTTTTTTTAAATACATGTCTTGACTAAATTTGATGGCTTAGTGCAGATACTTCATTACTTGCTGCCATAAATGGCTGAAGAATATGTTTTGCTTTTAGATATACTGGCAGGAAACATAAAATTTCAGTATTTGGCAGGTAACTTCAAGCAGCCCTTGATTTAGTCTCAGAGTGACATCTCTTTATACCTGCTGGTGGGTGGGTAGGTGTAGTGTGTTTTTCTAGGGTACTGTGAAAGCATTAGGGCCTGCATTCAGTCCTTTTTAGAATTGCCCAAGAAGAGAAAAGAAAGCTTTATTATTATGTTAATAATAATTGTTAATTTAATAATAATAATTGTTAATTTAATAGTAATAATGATTGTTAATTTTGTTTATATAATGAATTTTGCAAAAGTCTAGGTAGGCAGTATTTTTTTTTTTTCCCCTTCCCCTGGTACTGGGGATTGAACATAGGAAACAGTCTTACCATTGAGCTATATCCCCACCCCATTTTTATTTTGAGACAGGGTTTTGTGTAAGATGCCTAGGCTGGCCACAAACTTGTGCCTCACAGACTATTGCCTCAGCCTCCCAAGTTGCTGGGACTATAGGTGTGCACTGCCACGTCCAGCACAGGCAGTGTTCTTATATACAAAAACAAAAAATTCAGAAACTTCTCAGAATGAATGAAGAATATATGATATAATTAGTAGAGCATGTTGTCTAGGTTAGTTTCCTGTGTCAGAAGTAAGACTAGAGATTAAGACAACCTGTGATCTGAGAATACCTTACAGTGCTTCTACTCTGTGTGTGTGTGTGTGTGTGTGGTGTTGGGGATTAAACCTGGGCCTTGCATATGCCAGGCTAGTGCTGTAGCACTGAGCTACACCCTCAGTTGTACATCCCTGTTGTAATAATTTTCCTGTGGATCCTTACTGTTGTTGAGACCTTAACCTGTTTTTAGTGTCCTCTTAGCTCTATTGGAGGACCTTTTATTCCTTGCATGTTACTAATTCTATGCTTTTGCAAATGTACTATTGAATCATATAAATCATCAGACTATGACACTTAGAAGACAGGCTCCTCTATCCGTTCATAATTTTTAAAAATGTGATAATAATAGGAAATTTTAAAAGAAAAAAGAAGTAATTCTGCCTGTTTATGATGATCATTGTTAACATTTGGGACACATGTGAAGCCTCTTTAAATATGCATATATATGTATTTTAAAAATGAAATTGGAATTAGGCCATCTCAACTATTTTGAAACTTGTTGAATTTATTATTTTTTTCATATCATAGATATTCTTCTAAATTAGGTTTTTCAACTTCTGCAGTATTGATACTTGGGGCTGGATAGATCTTTGTTGAAGTGGGCTTATCCAGTGCATTGTAGGATGTTTAGCAGCATCACTGTCTTTTACTCAGTTTGCCAGTAGCATCTCCCCAGTTGTGACAGCCAAAAATGCCTCCCAGTATGCCAAATGCTCACAGGGCAGTAAAATCAGTTGGGTTGAAAACCATTGTTTTAAAGCAACAGTCTCCAAACGGAAGAAGCCAAGACAGTCAGACATCTTCATACTCTTAAAAATAATTGAAGACTGCAAAGAACTTCAGTTTATGGGAGTTATATCTATGGTTTTTATTGTATTAGATTTAAAACTGAGAAGGATTAGAAATTCACTTATTTAATGCTAATAATAATGAACTTTAAGACAATATTTTAATGAAAAAATATTTTTTCTAAAATAAAATAACAGTAAAAACAATGCCATTGTTAAATTTCCCAAATTTCTTTGATGTCTGTCATAATAGAAAACATTCATATGTTAATCTGTTATGAAATACTTAGTCAAAATATATGGAGAAAATTTAGCCTTAAACAGATATGTAGTTGGAAAAGGAATGATTATTTTAATGCCTTAGATAAATCCCCCATACCCAAACCAAACAAACATCCTAAAATTCCATTGGAAACATAAAAGACCCAGAATAGCGAAAATAATTCTTTTTTTTTTTTTTTTTTCTTGGTACTGGGGTTTGAACCCAGGGTTGCTTAACCACGGAGCCTCATCCACTAGGCTCTTTTTCTTTTTAATTTTGAGACTGGGTCTCGCTAAGTTGCTTAGGACCTTGCTTGGTTGCTGAAGCTGGCTTTGAACTTTTGGTCCTCCTGCCTCAGCCACCTGAGCTGCTGGGAGTACAGAACAAAAGCAATGCTGGAAGTGTCACAATATCTGATTTCAAATCGTACTGCAGAGCTATAGTAACAGAAACTGCATGGTACCATCATAAAAACAGGCACATAGGCCAGTGGAACAGAATAGAAGACACAGAGACAGACACACACTGATAGAATCATATGACTCTTGACAAAGGTGCCAAAAATATGTGTTGGAAGCCAGGCGTGGTGGCGCACGCCTGTAATTCCAGCGGCTTGGGAGGCTGAGGCAGGAGGATCTCAAGTTCAAAGCCAGCCTCAGCAATTTAGCAAAGCCCTAAGCAAATCAGTGAGACCCTGTCTCTAAATAAAATACAAAATAGGGGTGGGGATGTGGCTCAGTGGCCGAGTGCCCCTGAGTTCAACCCCCGGTTCAAAAAAAAAAAAAAGTGTTGGAGAAGAGAGCCTTTTAAACAAGTGGTTCCGGGAAAACTAGATATCTATATGTAGAAGAATAATTCTAGATCCCCATCGCTCACCCTGTACAAAATAAACTCAAAATGGATCAAGGACCTAGGAATTAGACCAGAAACTTTGCAATTGCTCGAAGAAAACATAGGGTCAACATTCCAACATATAGATTCAAACAATGACTTCCTCAGTAGGACTTCTAAAGCTCGGAAGATAATATTAAGAATAATGGGCTTGGGTTGTAGCTCAGTGATAGAGCACTCACCTAGCACCCGTGAGGCACTCGAGTTCAACCCTCAGCACCACATATATTAAATACATAAAATAAAGGTATTGTGTCCATCTACAACTGAAAATATTAAAAAAAAAAAAGAATAAGTGGAATGGCATCAAATGAAAAGACTTCTGCACAGCAAAGGAAACAACCTTGAAATGAGAACCTACAGAATAGGAGAAAATTTTTGTCAGCTACTCTTCCTTCCAACAGAGGATAGATATTCAGAATATATAAAGAACTCAAAAAACTTACCACCAAGCCAGGTGCAGTGGCATATACCTATGAGCCGAGTGACTTGGGAAGCTGAGACAAGAAGGATGGAAAGTTTGAGGCCAGGCTCAGCAACTAGCAAGAGTGTGCCTCAAAAAGAACTGGGACTGGGGTTGTGGCTCAGTGGTGGAGCACTTGCTTAGCACATGTGAAGCACTGGGTTTGATTCTCAGCACTCCATATAAATAAATGAATAAAATAAAAGTCCATCAGCATCTAAAAATATTTAAAAAATAAACAAAAATAAAAAGAACTGGGGATATAGCTCAGAGGTAAAGTGCCCCTAGGTTCAATCCCTGGTACCAAAACAAAAACAAAGAACAAGAACTTAAAAAACAACGAAACACTATCCAAAAACCAAATAGTCCAATCAATAAATGGGCAAATGAACTAAACAGACATTTCTTGAAGAAATAAAATGGCCAACAAATTTAGGAAAAAATGTTGAATGTTCTTGGCAATCAAGGAAATGCAAATCAAAACCACACTGAGGGGCTTGGGGATATAGCTCAGTTGGTAGAATGCTTGCCTAGCATGTACAAGACCCTGCGTTCAATCCCCAGCACCACAAAAAATTAAAAAAAATACATAAATAATAAGTTCTGGGAAGGAAGTGGAGGAGAAAACACTTATACATTGTGGGACTGCAAATTAGTGCAGTCCCACCAACAATGCACTAGTTTGCTTTTCACCATTTTGAAAAGCAGTATGAAGATTCCTCAAAAGGCTTGGAGTGACCTAGCTATTGCACTCCTTTGTGTTTACGCAAAGGAGCTGAAATCAACATACTTTAGTGATACCTGCATTCCAATGTTTATAGCAGTGCAGTTCATAATTACCAAGTTATGAAACCAGTTTAGGTGTCTGTCAGTGGGTGGGAATGAATAAAGAAAATGTGATATCTATCTACAATGGAGTTCTACTCAGCCGTGAAGAAGACTGAAATTTTGTCATTTGCCAATAAATGATGTTACTGGAGAATATCATGCTAAGTGAAATATACCAGACTCAGAAAGTCAAGGGCCAAATATTTTTTATTGCACGGAAGCTAGAGAGAAATAAGGAATTAAAAAAGGCAAGGGATATCATGAAAATAGAAGAACAGGAATGGGATAAAGAGGAAAGGAGGAGGGTGGGAAAGGAGGAAGTGGGAAGGAAATTGACCAAATTATTGCTATATGCATGCTTGAATGTCTCAGTGAGTTTCACTTTTATGTATAATGCACCAACAAAAAAAACAGTAAATAAATAAAAGATCAGTAGAACAGAGGGAGGAGATCAGGGGAAGAGAGGAAAGGGAAAGGGAGAGTATCAGTGATTGAAATGGAGCAAATTATATTTATGCATTTATGAATATGTCTAAATTAACCCAACTATTATGTATAACTATAATGCGCTAATAAAAACATAAAAAATATATTTGATATATATTACCAAGTGACCCTTGGTTGAACCACTTTATCTACACTTGTATCTGTTTATTATGACTGCATCATCTGTTGCTAGATATTATTTTGTATTTTCCAGATCAGTCAGGATATGAAAAATAGTGTCACTTAATAAATTTATTATTACTTAAGTTCTTGTATATGTGGCCATGATTACCAGTGACGCTGAATATTTTTATCTTAAGTTTTGGCCATTTCACAGTCTTTAGACTGAGTATAGTGTAATTTATTAGTTTGTAACTTTCTTTGTTAAAATAGTCACATAATAAAATAGTCTCCTAATGCCTTCTATGATTATTCCCTAGTTACCATATTTGCATTTGGGTGTGTATCTCAACCTTAGATTAGAGGCCCTCTCTTAAAGAGGTAATAAAGTTGCGTGATAATCTATTCTCCAAGTTTCAGAAGACTGAGCCTCACCTCCTCCCTCCCCAACACTGGGAATTGAACCCAGGTTTGCTCTACCACTGAGCCACCATCCCCAGCCTTTTTATTTTTTCAGACAGGGTCTCACTAAATTGCCAAGGCTTGCCTCAAACTTGTGGTCCTCCTGCCTCAGCCTCCGGTGTTGCAGGGATTGCAGGCATGTGCCATGGTGCCTGGCTTATCCTTGCTCTTAATATTGTCAGGCAACCAGCCAAGTTTCTACATAGATCTATCTCATTAATCCTAACAACAATAACATGAAATAGGAAGAGTTTTCTCTGTTTTACAGGTGGGAAAACAGTTTAGAGAGGTTAAGGAACTTGCCTGAAGATACCCAGCTAGTAGCAACATTGAGAAGTCAATCTGTATACTTCTATCCTAAGCCTCTGGTTCTGAATGCTGAGCTACCCTGTTACACTCATCTCAAAATCAGGTTGAATTACAGAAGTGGCAGACTTGGGTAAATAGAGGTTAGTGCTCTTATTGTTTTTATAAGTGATTTGAGGACAGAATGTATATAAAGTTTCCCAAATTTACATATGAAGTTAGTTCCTTCAGGTGGTGAAATGCTTCCAGTGTGGATAAACTATAGGTAGCTTTTTTTCTGGGTGGAGTGAGCAAAAAAATAGTAACTGAATTCCAAGTAGGTAAATGTGAAGTAGTAAGAAAAAAACCTCTAAGTCCTTATAGAATGATGGACTCTAAGATGTTCAATAAGGACTTGATAGTTACTTAGGTTATTTATTTATTTGTTTTTGCAGTGCTGGGGACTGAACCCAGGGCACTTTACCACTGAAATTATATCTCTAGCCCTTTTTATTTATTTTGAGACAGCGTCTAGCTAAGTTGCTAAGGCTGACCTTGAACAAATCCTTTTGCCTCATGCTCCCAAATAGCTGGCCTTACAGGTGGGCTCCACTAATCTTGGCTAGGCAATTTATTTGAAGGTCAAAAAGGCCAGCAAACATTTTATACCCACTAGGATGACAGATACCAAAAAAGAAAAAAAAGAAACAAGTGTTGTTGAGGATATGGAGAAATTTGAACCATTGTGCACTGCTAGTGGGAATGTAAAATGATGCAGTCAGTATAGAAAACCCTATGGCAGTTCCTCAAAAACAAGCACAGCCAAACATGGTGGCACACATTTGTAATCCAGTGTCTAGGGAAGCAGAAGGATCACGAGTTCAAGCCAGCTTCATCAGTGTAACAAGACTGTGTCAAAATAAAAAGGGCTGATATATAGCTCAGTGGTAGAGTGCCCCTGGGTTGAATCCTTAGTACTACAACAAAGAAGCCAAACAAACCCCACCACAGAATTGTACGATCCAGCAATTACACGTCTGGATATATGCCCAAAGAAGTGGAAATCAGGACTTAAATAGGTATTTGTAGATCTATATTCATATCAGCACTATTCACAGTAACCCAAGGGTAGAAGCAATTTGTGTCCATCAGTGAATGAGTAAACAAAATATAGTCTATACATACAATGGACTATATTAAACCCTCAAAAGGAATGAAACGCTGACACATGCTACAACATGGGTGAATTCTGAAGATACAGTGCCCAGCTAAGTAAATCAGTCACAAAAAGTACATGTATGTATTTGATAAACTGAGAGTAGTAAAGTATGGAGACAGAAAAGGTGTTCATAGAGGGAGAATGGTGGTTGTCAGGGGGGATGGGAAGTGATTATTTAATGTTTACAGAATTTTAGTTTGGGAAGATGAAAAAGTCCTGGAGACAATGATCGTGATGGTTAGATAACAATGTGCTAATGTGAATGTGGTTCATTCTGCCAAACCCTACACTGAAAAGTGGCCAAAATTTTTAAAAAGCCAGTGAAGTGCTGGTCATTTCTAGAAAAAAAAAAAAAGTTGTATACAAAATGGAAAATACTTTTCTTTCTTATATAAAGCTGCAGAACATCCTCATTTGGAATTCTAGGTGGCAATCTGGCCTCAGCATGATACAATAGTTGTAACTTGGTTTTAGGCTCCAGGTCCAACTCCTTGGACTATTAGCAAGTCATTGTGCCTCTTTGATTCTTATCTATAAAAAGGACCTATATAATCACATGGGACCGGAGTTGTGTGGCTCAGTGGTAGAGCGCTTGCCTGGCATGTGTGAGGCCCTGCGTTCGATTTTTCAGCACCACATATAAATGAATGAATGAATGAATAAATAATTAAACAAAAAACAAATAAATAAAATGAAAGAGCCATTGACAACTAAAAAAAAAATTTTAAAAAAGGACCTATATAATCCTTACCTCAGAAGCAAGGTTTAAATAAGAGGAATAGGTGGTAAATGAACTTCTATGTAAGTGTCTGTTTTCAGCTTTGGAAAAATAAAAGAGACTTATTTCCTGTTGACTCTTGTAGCTGGGCTCTGTGGTACACAGACTCTACCTCTCCGTTACACTGCTGCTTCTGGAGGTCACCAGAGGTATGGCTGACACAGGGGGGCTTGGCTTCACAGAGTATGCTCATGGAAAAGAAGGAACACATAGGTGGAGCAGAAAGCCAGACTGAATGACTTTCCTTAAATCTTTACAGGTTAGAAAACAAATCTTTAACAATATAAAATGGTATTAAGTGAAGTTTGCTATTCCTGGGAGTTCTGTTAACTATATTGCATCTGTCCTACCATGCATAAATTTGTGTACATTTTCATTAAAATATAACATGCTGTTCATACCGTTATGTGATATAAAACAAGAGTTTGAAATATTCAGATAAATTCATAGATGATACTTCAGAGAAACTAGGATGTTTTGAGGGGCATGTATAGCTAATATAGGTCACACTGGGCTTATCTTACTTAATACAACAACCCTGTTGGAATTTTCTTTATAAAATTGAGGCTAGAGGAGTGTAATAACTTACCCAAGGACACAGATGATGAAATCAGGATTGGAATCTAGGTACTTTTATTTCTGAAACTTCTTTTTTAAAAAATTTTTTAGTTGTAGATGGAAATAATACCTTTATTTTATTTATTTTTATGTGGTGCTGAGGGTTGAACCCAGTGCCTCACACATGCTAGGCAAGTGCTCTACCACTGAGCCACAATTGCAGCCCCTATTTTTGTAAACTTCTATAATCTTGAACTCTGGATCTAATCCCATGGTGCCATTTGCTAAAAGAAAATAATGTTTTGAATAGTTAATACAGTTTCTAACACTTTAGATTATAGAGATTGCTCCATGTCAGAATCAGGCTTTATTTATTTTTGGCTGCATAGTACATATATGAAATTGTGGCCAAAAAAGCTGGGGGCAAGCCAGGCACAGTAGTGCATACCTATAATCCCAGCTGCTTGGGAGGCTGAGGCAGGAAGATTGCGAGTTCAGAGCCAACCTCAGCAATTTAGCAAGGTTCTAAGCAACTTAGAGAGGCTTGGTCTCAAAATAAAATTTAAATACGGCTGGGGATGTGGCTCAGTGGATAAGTGCCCCTGGATTCAATTCCTAGTACCAAAAGAGAAAGAAAAAGCTGGGTGTAGTGGTACATGCCTGTAATCCCAGAAGCTGACAGGAGGATTCCAAGTTTAAGGCCAGTCTCAGCAACTTGTTGAGACCCTCAGCAACTTAATGAGACCCTGTCTCAAAATAAAAAATTTAAAAAAAGTTCTTGAAGAACCGAAACTCTCCCCCCCATTAAACAATAACCTTTGTCCCCAATGAACAATCCCTCAGTCCTGTCATGGGCTTGGCTGACTTTTTTATTTGCAGTACTGGGGATTCAAATTAGGGGCAATCTACTACTGAGCTACATTCCCAGCCCTTTTTATTTTATTTTGAGATGGTCTTGATAAATTGCCCAGGCTGGCCTTAAACTTGTAATCATCTTCCTCACCTTTCCAAATAGCCAGGATCACAGGTGTGTGCTACTGTACTCAGCCTGACTGACTGAGGAAACTCAAATCATTCTATGCCTGAGTTTTTCCAGCTATAAAATAAGAAAAATGCTAATTACTTTTATTATAGTGTGGTATAAGGACTTTCATAGTTTGTGCTTAGCATTCAGGACCCTTTGGGAAAGGACACTTTTTAAATATATGTTTTCTTTTCCCCCTGGTATTGGATGTTGAACCTAGGGCTGCTTTAACACTGAGCTATGCCCCTGCCCCCCCCCCCCGCCCATTTATTTTTTTATTTTGGTACAGGGTCTTGCTAAGTTACCGAGGTCAGTCTTGAACTTGGGATTCTCCTGCCTCAGCCTCCCAAATAGCTGGGATTACAGGTGTATACCACCATACCTGGCAATATATAGGTTTTTGTGACTACAAAACTGCTACCACATGTGATTATAGTACTATTTTTTTGATGAATTAGTGATTAGTGCACAGGGAAATTAATCAGAATCAGAGTAGCTGTGTTCTCTTGGAGTACCCAGATAAATTGAAGCTAAACAATTGTGAGAAAATCAGCTCTGAAAGACAAGCCTTTGCTTGTCCCTTGCCTGGCACTGGCACTGGCACCAGCACCAGCACTATCACGGAGCTGAAAGGCCTAGCTTTCCTGATAGGTCTCTGCTGTGCAGTCTCGGGTGCCTTGGAGAGGCTGGGCTTGGGCTGTCTTTACTGAAGATGACCCCATAAGCACCCACTGCCAGGCTCATGAGCTGCCTTAAATACTGTATTCTTCACTTGTACTATTTGCAGGTCACAGTCTCTCTGCAGATCTTTATAAAAAATCTCCCTTTTTCTAATTGATAAGTGATTCAGAGTCAGAGGGGCAGGAAAACCATAGAACTTCTTTTGCATTCTGAAATGACTTATCTTTTTTATTATTTTTTTTATTTTTTGGTACTGGGATTGAACCCAGGGGCACTCCACCACTGAGTCACAACGGAGATGCATTTTGTCTCATATTTATTTTGGGGACAAAGTAAAGAGATGGGCCCTGTCACTCTGATAATTTTTGCTGAGGGGCTTCCAATCTCCTGTGGACTTGGACTGTCATCATCATGTTAGTACTAAGAACATGTCATTTTAAGTGATCCCAGGGCATTCAACAAATAGGTGTACATTTTGAATTACTAAGTACTTGACAGAAGTAAATCATCCTATAATGCCTGGAATGGACATTAAAGATAGTGCTGTCTAGGTTATGTAGGAAGACCTTAAACTACAAATTTTGAGTGCAAAAGTATAGATGCTATCCCCTGCCCCTGACCCCTGTGGTACTTGGGATTGAACCCAGGACCTTGCACATGCCAGGCGAGCACTGCACCACAGAACCACATCCCCAGCCTTTTTATTTTGTGGTAGGATTTCACTAAGTTGCCCAGACTGGCCCCAAACTCACAATCCCTTTGCTTAAGCCTCCCAAATAGCTGGGATTACAGGTATGCTCTGTGCCTAGCCTTTAAAAAAAAAAAAAAAAATATATATATATATATATATATTATTTTATTCATTTATTTGTATGCAGTGCTGAGAATTGAACCCAGTGCCTCACACATGCTAGGCAAGTGCTCTACCACTGAGCCACAACCCCAGCCCTCTAGCCTCTGTTTTTTAATTGAACTTTTTTTTTCCCTCCAGGCATTGAACCCAGGGCACTTAACCAATTAACCACATCCCCAGCCCTTTTTATTTTTTATTTTTGAGACAGGGTCTCGCTAAAGTTTCTGAGGCTGCTTTTGAACTTGTCATCCTCCTTCAGCCTCTCAAGCTGCTGGGATAATCAGTGTGTGCCACTGTGCCCTGCAGAACATTTTTTCTTAAGCTCCTCCAATTCAAGAAAAATTGTTGTGTGAAAAGTTTCAGTGAATAAATAGAGACATGTCCTTTGATACTCTTTTCCATGGGTATCCAAAGCCCATTTTGCAAAACCTTGTTTTATTTTTCTGTCATGAACATTAAAAATAGCCAAAATATTTTATTATAGAAATCTTGAAGCATACACAGTTGTCTACATTTGTGTTAATCACCTATTCCTCTTTACTTTCTTTCTTCTTGGCACCTTTTAAAAGAAATTCTAAGTATATATAGTACCACCCACCTCCATATGCATCACTAACTGATAAGGACTTTTTTTCTTAGTAACCACAATGCCATTATTATAACTCAGAAATATAGTGATATTTCATTAATATGAAATGTTTAAAAGTAAAGAAGTATAGAGATATCAGTCAGATTTGACCAAATGTTAATTTGTTAAATTTACTTCCAATCGATTTCTTTTTTGTTTTAAAATTATATATATATGTATATATGTGTATATGTACACACATATATACATATGTATATTAGAGTGGGTTTAGGTTCTCAGCAAAATTAAAATATACAGTGATATTTCTATTTCTCTTTCACCTTTGCACATATATAGTCTCCCTCATTATCAACATTCTCTAACATAGTGGTATATTTCTTAAGATTTAACCTACATTGGCACACCATAATCATCCAGTGTCCATACTTTACATCAGGGTTCATTCCTGGTGGTATATGTTCTATGGGTTTGGACATATACATAATTATATGTATCCACCATTGTAATATAGAGGATTTTCATGTCCTTAAAAATTCTGTGTGCTGCATATTCACACCCTTCCTCACCTAGGACTTGGTGATCTTTTTGCTGTCTCCATAAGCTTTCCTTTTCCAGAATGTTCTATAGTTGGAATCATACAGTAGATAGCCTTTACAGATTGACTTTTTTCATTAAGTAAAAGGTATTTAAGGTTCTTCATGTCCTTTCATAGTTTGATAATAGTTTATCCCCCCCCCCTTTTCATGTGTGTTTTGGGGATTGAATCCAGGAACAATTTATCTCCCTACTGTCCATTTTATTTTTTATTCTGAAATGGGGTCTTGCCAAATTGTTGAGGGTCTCACTAAGTTGCTGAGACTGGCCTCTAACTTGATTTTCCTGCCTTAGCCTCCTGGGTTGTTGGGGTTATAGTGTGTACCATCACACCAGGCTTATTTCTTTTTAATACTGAAAAATATTCCATTGTCTGGATGTACCATAGTTTATTCACTTATTTACTTATTAAAGGACATGTTTATTGCTTTCCAAGTTTTGGCAGTTATGAATAAAGCTGCCATAAACACCCATACACAGGTCTTTGTGTGGACATAAGTTTTTAACTTTCTTGGGTAAAGAAAGAAGTATGATTGCTGGATTGTACAATAAGAGTATGTTTAAGTTTTATAAGAAACCACCTGTCTTCCGAAGTGGCTGTACCATTTTACATTCCCACCTGCAATAATGAGAGATATTGCTCCACATCCCTGTCAACATTTGGTGTCGTCTGTGTTCCAGGTTTTGACCATTCTAAGAGGTATAGAGTAGTATCTCATTGTTCTAATTTGCATTTCCCTATGACATATGGTGTGGAACATATTTTCATGTGGTTATTTCTCATCTGTATATCTTCTTTGATGTGAGGTATTTGTTTAGTTCTTGGGGCCATTTTTTAATCTGGTTGTTTCTTTCTCATTATTTATTTTTATAAGTTCTTTGTATATATTGGATATCAGTTCTTTGTCAGATGTGTCTGCAGATATTTTCCCCAGCTCTGTGGCTTGTTGTCTCATTCTTTCAACATTGCCTTTCATAGAGTAGAAGTTTCTAATTTTGAATAAGTCTAACTTATCCACTCATATAAATAATGCCTTTGGTGTTATATCTAAAAAAGTCATCATCTTACCCAAGGTCATCTAGGAGTTTTGCTTTTTATACTTGGTTCCATGATCCATCTTGAATTTTGTGAAGGGTGTAAGGTCTGTGTTTAGATTTATTTTTTTACTTATGGATGTTCATTTGTTCCAGCACATTTGTTGAGAGAAATTTTTTTTTAAAATATTTTTGTTTTGGTTGTAGGTGGACACAATACCTTTATTTTTATGTGGGGCTGAGGATCAAACCCAGGGCCTCAGGCTTACTAGGTGAGCGCTCTACCACTGAGCCACAACCCCATTCCTGAGAGAAATCTTTGCTCCACTATTTTGCCTTTGTTCCTTTGTCAAAGTCCAGTTGATGATATTTATGCTGGCTATTTTTGCCCTCTCAACAGTTGAAGTCAGATAGTGTCACCCCTCCAAATTTGTTGTTCTCCTTCCATCTTGTGCAGTGTATTCTAAGTCTTTTGTTTCTCCATATAATTTTTTTTTTTTTTTATTCTTTTATTTTTTTTGCAGTGCTGGGGATTGAACCCAGGGCCTTGTGCTTATGAGGCAAGCACTTTACCAACTGAGCAATATCCCAGCCCTCTCCCTGTAAATTTTAGAATGTTTGTCAATATTCACGAAATAGGTTTTTGGGAATTTCCAGTTTGGATTGTATTGGATCCAAAATCAAGTTGGAGAGCTAAACGCGGTGGCACACACCTGTAACCCAGGGGCACTCGACCACTGAGCAACACCCCCAGCCCTATTTTGTATTTTATTTAGAAACAGGGTCTCACTGAGTTGCTTAGGGCCTTGCTAAGTTGCTGAGACTGGCTTTGAACTTGGGATCCTCCTGACTCAGCCTCCGAAGTCGCTGGGATTACAGGCATGCACCACCATGCCTGGCTGTGGCCTCTCTTTTAATTTTCCATTTTTAGTAAGAAAAGTGGGTATAAAAATTATTTCTTTAATATAAAAAACACAATAGCAGAAGCAGTGATAAGTCCATTGCTCTTGGCTACATTGATGGGGGGCAAACAATAGAAATGTAGACTATGGAAAACTGAAGTGTTCACAGCATGTTTAGTCTGTTAGTAGATCTGTAATTTTTCATTAAAATAAAATAAAACAATAAAACCCTAAACCATAATTTTCATAATATTAACTTGATATTTTACACAGTGGTAAATTTGTAAGAGGTTAAGAATTTAGATTCTATCCCAGGCCAGAGAATTTATAGTTGAAGTACATAAGTCATAAACAGAATGCTGTGGGCCACACTTGAAGCATGAATCTGGTAGACATTGATATTCAGAGAAGAACACAGAACCTTGATCTTGCCTGACAGTGGAAGGAAGAAAAAAGTCAGGAAACAAAGGAACTCAAGGTACAAAGATAACTTCTTTTTAAAAATTTTTAAATTTTTATTGGTTCTTTTTAGTTATACATGACAGTAGAATCCATTTTGACATAATTATAAAAGCATGATCTTGTTCTAATTCAGTCCCTAGTATCTCCCCTTCCCCTCCCCTCTTTCCACACTCTGCTTCTTTACCTCTACTCTTCTGATCTTTCTGCCATTTGCCCTTAGTTTTTTTTTTTAATTAACATTTTGTGGGCGTACATAATGGTGAAATTCACTGTGGTGTATACATATATGTACACCAAGAGTCATAGGAATATTATGTCAGATTCATTCCGCCATCTTTCCTTATCCCATCCCTCCTTCCTTTCCTTCATTCTCCTTTGTGTACTCCACTGATGCCACCCCCACCCCTGTCTTATTATGGATTAGTATCCATATATCAGAGAAAACATTCAACCTTTGACTTTTGGGGACTGGCTTATTTTGCTTAGCATGATATTCTCTGGATCCATCCATTTACTGGCAAATGTCATAAAATCATTCTTCTTTATGACTAATATTTCATTGTGTATACCACAGTTTCTTTATCCATTCATCTGTTGAAGGACACCTAGGTTGGTTCCATAGCTTAGCTATTGTGAATTGAGCTGCTCTAAACATTGATAAGGCTGTGTCATGGTAGTATGCTGATTTTAAATCCTTTGGATATATATACGGAAGAGTGGGATAATTGTCAAATGGTGGTTCCATTCCTATTTTTTTGAGAAATCTCCATACAGCTTTCCAGAGAGGTTGCACCAATGTGTAGTCCTGTCAACAATGTATCATCTTTGGTTTGTGTGTGTCTGTGTGGAATGAGTATGACTTGGCTACTGTACCTTCTATTAATTTTAATTGTAAAAGAAAATATGTCTAAGAACAAGGTCAAGTCATAGCATAGGATGAAATAATGTAAAAATTTAAACATAAAAATTTCCCATCCTGTAATCCCAACTACTTGGGAGGCTGAGGCAGCAGAATTGAAGTTTGAGACCAGCCTGAGCAACTTAAAACAAAGAAAGGGCTAGGGATGTAGCTCAATGGTAGCTTGCTTAGCATTGCCTGGGTTCAATCCATAATACTAAACAAAATAAAAAACAAATTCCTTAACAGTATATATTCAAAATAATTGAAAGCAAGGTCATAAGTAGATATTTGTACACTTGTATTCTTAATAACGTTAGTCATAGTAGCCCAAATATGGAAACATCCCAAATGTGCATCACTGGGTGAATGGATAAGCAAAATATGCAGGTAAGAGTATTTAAAACTCAGAATACTATTCAGTTTTATAAAGGAATAAAATTGTGATGCATGCTACAATATGGATGAATCTTTAAAACATTAAGTGTTTTATCCTTTTGGGTCTGGCTTATACATATTAGGTACCTGGAGTAGTCAAATTCATAGAGACAGATAGTAGAATAGTGGTTACTAGGGGCTGGGAGAAATTAATTTTCCTTAAGAGTTTCAGTTTGTGATGATAAAAGAGTTCTGGAGGTGGATAGTGGTAATGATTGCACAACACAAATGTACTTAGTGCCACTGAATTGTACATTTAAAAATGGTTAAAAAGGTAAATTTCATATTATATATATTTGACCACCAAAAAGTCTCCCAGTTCTGGCCTAGCAGTTATAATGGTCACTATAAACAACTTCTTTTATAACCATCTAGATATGACTATATAAATACAAGCATAGTTATATCAGTATAAGCCCCTTCATTCAATGTCTGCTCTTTGGTGCACTCATTTAGGCACAGGAGATTCCACAGTGAATAAAACTGACAAGGTTCCTGCTGTTTATGCAGCTTTTTAAAAATTTGTTTTACAAAAATAGATGTTGGTACACATACTAATTACACTTATTTTTTGCTCTTAATGAAAACCTTTGGTCATCTTTCCACATTAGCTCTTGTGTATATCTGCTGACTTAATGCTTCATGGTTTATCCTTGTGTGGATGTGTTATAATATGTGGCTATTGTATTTATGTTTTAAATGTGGTTCCAGGGCTGGGTGCAGTGACACACACCAGTAATCCCAGTAACTTGGGAGTCTGAAGCAGGAGGATTACAATTTTGAAGCCAGCCTCAGCAACTTAGTGAGATCCTGTTTCAAAATGACAGTTAAAAAGGGCTGGGGTCGTAGAGTACCCCATGGTTCAATCCCCAGTGCTGCACATACACACACAAAATATGGTCCCAGGGCCTTATGTGTGCTAAGCACATGCCTTACTACAGAGCTGCATACCCAGCCCAGCTGTCATGATTTATTTATTTATTTATTTATTTATTTATTTATTTATTTATTTTTAATTGAGTAAAGGTAGAGAGGCAGAGGTCCAGAGCTTGCTATGATTTACTGCTATTGTCATTTACATTTTTATTGAGGAAAGAATATCTTACTGGCTTATTATAAAAAGTCAAACAATGCCAAATTTTTAAAAATCAAGCTTTCTTTTACTTTCTAATCTATTCCTTAGAAGTAATCATTGTTCTATCTTTTAATCCTTCCAGACATTTTTAACACATCTTCAGATATAAACAATGTATAGTGGGAGACTAACTTAGTGGTAGAGTGCTTGCCTAAATATGGGAGGCTCTGGATTTGATCCCCAGTACCACCAAAAAAGAGAGAGAGAGAGAAAGAATGTATAGAATATATGTGTTCTCTTTCTCCAGGAGATAGTTCATGTGTTGTAATATTGCTTGTTTAGTTCGGACTATTGAGAATTATGTTAAGGGCCTAAGGATCATGAGAATTGGGTTCTGTGTGGCTCCTACTGGAGCCAGGCAATTCCTTAGTTGTCATTTGTACACTGTCCTTTCTTCAATTAAAGCATATCAAAGAGATCACTTTGAAGGCTATTATGCTAGAAATATTACTTCAGAGTTCTTTGGTTGCAATTAATAAATATCAACTTTAGTTCTGTTAAACCAAAAAAAAAGGGATTTAATTAAAAAGATTCTAGGTAGCAATTCAAACAACTGGGTCTCCAGAAAGACAGAAACAGGGTTGCTTTCAGGGTGAGTTTCAATATCAGCACTTACCCCTTTCAATTTCTATATTATCGATTTAAGATTTGATTCATGGGAGAGACAGGTCATGTATCCCATGGTTAAGTGGGGAGAGTGCAGGGTGTAGGTGTACATCAGAATCTTATGGAGTTGGGGAGGTGGAGTTTTGAAAAGGATGAGATTTGAGACTGGCAAAGCCAAATGCCAGCCTCGCAATGTCAGCTCTTTTAACCCTAGACTCTTAACTTCCCTCTCAAGGAGGAGATGACCGCCGGGTTCTGCTATGGCATATGGAACAAGCTATCCACTCCAGGGTCAAGCCCATACAACTAAAAGGAGAACACCATTCTAACATTTTTTGCCTGGCTTTCAACAGTGGAAATACCAAAGTGTTCTCTGGAGGTGAGAAGGGGGATTCCACCTTGGGAAATTCACTGTGGTTGGAATTTTAAAAAAAAGAATTCAAACAAGTCCTCATTTTTCTTCCTATATCTTAAATGAACTGTGGTGTTACTAGTTTACCATAGCTTGTCTTTTTAGCAGTTTAGACATGTGAATTAGGGTATGTTTTTCACTCTCCTTCTTTTCTTCTTCTCTTTTCCATGTCCTTCCTTTCCCTCCCCCTTCCCTTCCCCTTCCTTCCTTCCTTCCTTCCTTTTTGGCAGAAAACTTTCATGTTGTACTCTGGTACACACACACACTCGAAACAATACTTAACTATATGTGGTATACCCTAATTTTATTTTTTATTCTATTTTATTTTTAAAAATGTTGGTTATGACTTAATTTGATGTCATGACCCACGGGCGACTCTTGTTTGAAAAGCATTGTGTTGGGAAACAGTTGGAATGGTTGGTGCTAAAGTCAACTTCTTGGTGATGGCTTCTATTAACAACCCCTTCTCTGATTGTCAGATTTTAGCCCTGCCCTCTATTTGGAGATGCTTATTTTCCCATTAGACATCCACCTGTTTTCTAGAAGCAGCTTAAATGCTGTACTGGAGATATAGTTCAATGGAGATATAGTTCAAACTTGCTTACCATGTTGAGGCCTGGGTTCAATCTCCAGCACTGAAGAAAAAAAAGCAACAGAAAACCAAGATAGAAGAAACTGCTGACATTTGGTCATTATAAAAATGGCCTTATACAAATGGCAATTTTACACGGTTCATGTGAAAGTCATCCTCAAACCTGCCTTTCATTTACACATATTGGTAATCACAAAGTCCTGTCAGATCTATCTTGAAAGCCTCTTCTACTCATCCTCTAGTTTCTGTTTTTTTCTATCCCACTGCCATGATTTAGGTCCTCATCTTTGGCCTCAACTATTGCATTCACCTTGTGTGATTTTTACCACCAGGCTCTAACCCTTCCTCTAATGCATTTCTTCTATAAATTTTCATTTAAAAATAAAGATTTGACTATGTGAATTCTTGACCTATAGTGCCCACCATATGCAGTCTAAACCCCAATCTACCTCTAGCCTATTTCCCTTGCCCAAGACATGTACTCTAGTCCACCAAACCACTTACCATCTTATGTATGCACTGAGCTGTAATATTTTGCCCTTGTGCCTTTTGTTCATGCTGCCCTTCCACCTTAATTGTGCAATTGGACTATCTGTTCCTCAAGGACTAGGCAGAATCTTAGTCTTATCATGCTCCCAATACCTAGCATTGTGCCTGGCACCAAGAAGGTATTAGTATGGGTTTATTAATTTCATGATAGAATTTATAGCTAAGGCATTGAAATTTAAGACGACCTGGGCCATATCTTTACTGATATTTGTGCCTTTCTATTTAAATGACTGTTGGTTGTTTATTTAAGCATACAATGGGATAATTTTTTACTCTCTGCCTTTTCATATTCAGATTTTTTATATTTTAGCTGTATGAACCATTTGAAGATGTATAATGAATGTATTGTTTTTAGAGCATTTAATGGAACAGGAGAATTACAAAAGAAAAATGTTGTGGAGAAAAACTTTCCCATCATTTAAAATTACATGGCCATCAGATTGTAATGCTATAAAAAATAAAGAGGATAGGAATAGTAGCAGACATTTATTGGGGACTTTTCAAGTGTTCCGCCCTACTTTGAAAGCTTTTACAGACTCATATGCTCACAATAGCCCTATGAAGTAGAAGCAATTATTATCTCTATTTTCAGATAAACAGCTGAGGCATAGAAATGTTAGAGATTTTATTCTAAGTTCACAGTTAATGAGTGTTTTGCTGGTGATGGACAGGAAACTAGTTTGGATGAATGAATTTTTAGATCATTTACTTATTTCCTTGAAGTTTTTGCCTAATCCACTAGAACTGTTATTATGTTATCCCTTATTGCTCTTAAGTTTTTAAAAAATCTCCATTAGAATGTCCTATCCTTAAATTATTATAAACCTTTTCCTAATAAACATTCCTAACTTGTATTTACATTGACTGTTCATATTTTTACCCTGAGAACTTTAAAATACTTTATGTAATGTGGACAGGGACCAACTTGCAGGAATTAACAAATGTCTACTTTTTTCCTTTACAGGAAATGATGAACAAGTTATCCTCCATGATGTTGAAAGGTAAATATGTTGTTGGTGTGTGAAGGTGATCGACTATTTTTCACAGGAAGAGAGGAAAATATCTCTTTAGACCCAAATTGTTTTTATCTTTTGAAGAAAACAACATAAAACATTGGTCCTTTTCTAAAAACATTCCTGTAATAGTTTTGAAATAAAATTTTGATTTATAAAAGGAAAAAGGAATTTGCAAAGTTGGTATGCAATTATAGATTTTAGGTGAAAATTTAAAGGGAGTGATTGAAAGAGGAAGAGAAATGATATTCAGTAGTAATCAGAGCTAAAAAGAAGTGTTTAGCTCAAAAGAAAATCACAGCTAATATTTACTAAATTCTTACTGTCATGTGCTAGACATCATTCTAAGTGCTTTGTAAGTATTAATTCATTTAACCCTCAATCATTTTGTGAAGGATATTGTAATCTGCATTACAGAAGTGAAAACAGAGGCAAAGAAATGTTGGGTAACTTAAAGTCAATTGATGCTCGGATCTAAGGTAGTCTGGGTTAGAGGTGTGCTCTTAATCAGCATGCCAGACTGCTAAAAGATTCTCTCCCACTTCTGCTGTATCAGTTCTGCCTGCTATAAAGCTTTCCTTTACTTTTTGGAAATCAAATACCACTGTCAAATCTGGACATAAACAGATGCATTCTGTAATAAATGAAAGCACAAAACTCAGCTATTGAGTCACTTTTAAAATACTTATTAGGAAATCCAAAAACATTAGTGCCTTCAATAGTACTTTTTTTTCATTTTAAAGTTGAATATTTACCTTTTAGGAAATACAATATTCTTTAGATTTAGCTAGGTTAACTTTCTACTAAGCATGAGAGAGACTGCACCCTAGGTGCCAGAGAACTGGGACTCTGTGCTATGTTTGTGTGTATGTGTGTGCCTGTGTGCCTCTCTCTTGCTCTCTGTTTCTCAGCAGCGAGACCTTGGATGTGTTTGCTCATGAAGATGCAGTATATGGCTTATCAGTGAGTCCAGTAAATGACAACATTTTTGCCAGCTCTTCAGATGATGGTCGGGTTCTCATTTGGGACATCCGGGAGTCTCCCCATGGAGGTAGGGGTCACTGGTCAAAAGTCTGTTGGATTGTGTGTACAGTTTGATGTCAAGTTCTTTGCAGATTCAGTATCTGACCTGAGTATCTGAGAGTGTGAATGTTGTCAAGGGAGAGGAAATGTAAGTCACATGGCAGCACAGTGTCTTTGGAGGTCCCATTCTGCCATAAGCAGACAGAAGTAGGACAAATTTTGCCAGCCCTTCTCCACCCACTGTGAATCTCCATGCACCCTTGCATGTTGGCTGTTAGTGACTCCAAGAAGCAGAAGATGTGGCATCTCATTGTGGAGGGTAACCACCAAAGGCCAGCTAGTGTGGTGCTGACATGCTTATATCTTTAGTTGTTTACTACTGAGAATGGGGGTGCTGTGCACTTTTTGCAACCCTAGTTGCAGGCTTGTTCTTTTGTTGAAGAAAATCACAGAACCTCACCTTACCTGCGTGTAGGATCGTAAAATGATGGCAAATATGTTCCATAATGGAAATTGTGAGTGCCTCCAAATGTGCTCTTTCAGTCTCTGATGTGTGAATGAAGAACTTGTTTTTATGACTTTCTCTGAAGTTCTTCAGGAAATGCATCTTTTTAGCTCATTTCCTACAGAGGGATTTCTCTCTCTGTCTTCAAAGGCCCATTCCTCCAGTGCCACTGCCATGCCCATCTCCCCACCTTATTTTGGCTCTGTACTGAGCACACCTATATACACAGTTAAAAGGCTGCCTGCTTTGTCTGGCAGAGTCTAGGTCTTTTTATTTTTCTATATTTATAACATGCTAGGCCGTGCATGTTATTGAGGTTCAGGCTATAATAGAAGCTTGTCCTTAGGGTTAGGCAAGTCAGGTTGTAGTAAGAAGCACTTATGGCTCAATCTCTATGTGATTAGTAGGTGAGATTTTCCTTTGTTTGCGCTGCCTGATGATTGTGAAGACAACGGTTTACCTGCTCAGAGACTCATACAGTAATGCTTTTGGAAATCATAGACTGAAAAGTGCTTTCTGTCTTTCACTGTAACAGGTTCCATAAGAGTATGTCCTTCTAGGTGGCAGAGTGATTCCTTCCCCATGTAGAGCCTAATAGTTAATTCAGATGGATACAGGAGTTCTAGATGAAGTTGAGTAGGAACTGACTGAATGCAAAAGAAGTTCAAGTATTAGGTTTTTAAAAATATTTCTGGTGGGGCATGGTGGCACATACCTATAATTCCAGCTACTTGGGAGGCTGAGGTAGGATGATTCCAAGTTCCAGGCCAGCCTCAGCAACTTAGGGAGACTCTGCCTCAAAATAATATAAGAATCCTGGTGTGGTTGTATGCCTGTAATCCCTGCAACTCAGGAAGCTGAGGCAGGAGGATCTTAAGTTTGAGAACAGCCTAGGCAACTTAAAATAAGACTCTGTCTCAAAATAAAGAATAAAAAGGGTTGGAGATGTAGCTCAGTGGTGGAATGCTTCTGGGTTCAATCCCTAGTAGTAAAAAAAAAAAAAAAAAAAGTAAATAAATGAATAATAAATAAGAAAAGGACTAGGGTATAGCTCAGTGGAGAGCAAATGGCCATGAGGCCCTGGGTAGAATCCACAGTACGTACCCCCTCCACACACATTCTAATACTGGAAATCAAATCATAAAAATATACACTGAGCCATTTAGTGGGTACTGTGAACAAAAAAGAAAAAAGAAACCTGTACTATTGTTTTGCCTTAATTTTTTCACTCTTTTGCTTTGTCTTCACTGAATCTATCGCAGTTTTAAAACTTTTAATTTTTAGACTAATATATTTGGATTAAAGTTGTAGTAATTGTACCAGAAACTGATCATGAATTTTTCAGCTCATGTGGAATTCAGTTTTACTCACTGTAAAACAGCTTACCTTCCCTTTTTCAGGTACTGTATAGATTTCCAAATATTGTGGCTTAAAATTTGGTGAAATGCGTCTAAATTGCTGTTGTCCTACTTTCTGCATGAAGCAGTGTTTGAAGGACTCAGGGGGAATCTTGAAAGGTGCCTGGTGTGGTGATGTGTACTGTGTTGGGGTTCTGGTTTTTTGGGGTGATTATTAAAAAATATGCTCCTATTTGGATTCATGTTCTTACCCATCTGACTGCCATTGACCCAAAGATGACTGGAAGGAACCAATCATAATTTCTCTTTTCACAGAGCCCTTCTGCCTGGCAAACTACCCATCAGCCTTTCACAGTGTCATGTTTAACCCTGTGGAGCCCAGGTTATTGGCCACAGCCAATTCAAAGGAAGGAGTGGGACTCTGGGATATTCGAAAACCTCAAAGGTGAGCCCCCCTTGATTCATAAGGTGTTCATACTTTCTCCTCCCTTATTTCTCAGGTAAAGTGATCAGCCAGCAAATGTCAGAACTTGTTTGAAAGCTGGTCTCAATTGGGCATCTTTTAACATGTTTCTGAAGCCAAGAAAGCTTATTTCCAAGTAGCCAACAGAATGAGAAATCCATAGTCCTTCTGATGAAAAGTTTTAAGTTGTATTCTGGATTCTAGATGGTATCAGTTCTAGGCAATTAAATGAAGTATTGAGAGCTTCCCTTCAGTCCTGCCTTTTCTCTTGAGGCCTGAAATTCCCTACATGTACAGGAACTCTTCCAGGGGGAGAGGGCTTTGCCAAACTCACTGCTGTTGAACCAGGGGATCTTAATTCCAGGCTAGAAGGAGTTCCTCTAAATTGTGAGCTCCCAAATTGTGTAAAAAGTATATATTGTGTGTTCATGTAAGTGTATTTTTCTGAGAAGGAAATTTGTTTGCTTTATCAATTTCTCAAAAGGACCAGTGACCACAAGAGGTTAAGAGCTAGCGCAGCCGGGCGTGGTGGCGCACGTCTGTAATCCAGGCGACTTGGGAGGCTGAGTCAGGAGGATCGAGAGTTCAAAGCCAGCCTCAACAACTTAGCAAGGCCCTAAGCAACTCAGTGAGACCCTGTCTCTAAATAAAATACAAAATAGGGCTGGGGATGTGGCTCAGTGGCTAAGTGTCCCTGAGTTCAATCCCTGGTTCCAAAAAAAAAAAAAAAAAAAAAAAAGAGCTAGTGCACTGTAGTTTTGTGTTACTAATATATTTGTCCTTCTGTTTTCATTATTAAATAAGCACACCTTAGACAATCCTGACCTAGTGGTATACATCACTAATGGGGGGATTTCAAGCATCATGAAAATCCTATGAAGGAAGGATGACCTTTTATGGCACCTGTGCATAAAGCTGACGTGGCTTTATAAAAGACAGCTAGCTTTTCTGGAAATCCTATGGGGTGGCAGTTTCATTTTGTAAAGCAATATTATAGAAGAATGTCATGGAAAGTAAGCAAGATTATACTTTATTTCATGGGCCTCAGATGAAAGGGCAGTTAAGTATAGAGGATTATCCTTTTAGCCTTAGCTGATTTTCTTCTATGGGGCAGTCAAAGGGAGTTGGAACTATTACAGCAGATCTCTGCAGGCAGGGGGTGTCCCTAGTGTTGAGTGGGGCTCCCTGAGGTACCAAAGGACAGCAGAGCTTTCTCTGGGCCTTTCTGTTGTATTTACACCTGGCTCTTGCTTTTCCAGTGCATGTAATGGCAGGTCCCTAATGTGCCTTTGCACTGTGTGCTTAAAGAGATCTGCTGTCTGCAAGGAGGACAATCTCCGATTTTTAGCACCAGGCTCTTTAGGAACAGTTGTTCTGCCTCATCCATACTACAAAAGGCAGGTTTTGGACTAACTATGCCAACTTTCTCCTTATGTACTCTCTTCTTCTAAAATTGCAATGAATAGCTGGCAACAGGAGTGGGGCACTGAGCTATTCACCTCCAGTGGAAAGCTTGAGTAATTTATAATGTCAGCGGTGTCTTGAGAGAAGAGCAGGGAAGGAGTGTTTTAATTCTCCTTTGATTCTCTTCCAGTTTCCTCCACTAGTGTCTTGCTGTGCATTGTGTATGGGACCTTTTTCCCTTTCCTCATTAAACTTATAAAGGGTTTCTTAATAAAATCTCTAAGTGCTGATTGTTATTTTTATAGTAACATTTATTAGATTTAGAGATTTATACAGAAAAGTGTAAAAACAAAAACCAAAAAACAAAACTGAGGAAAGAAAAAACAAAAAAGAGGGCTGGGGTTGTTATAGCTCAGTTGGTAGAGTGCTTGCCTCACAAGCACAAGGCCCTGGGTTCAATCCCCAGCACCGCAAAAAAAAGAAAAAAAAAAAAAAAAAGAAAAGGAGGAAAGAAGAACCCTGATATGCTTTTTGAATATTGGTATATTAAGGTCGTTTTTCTACTTCCTGGTCTTTAGTCACTTATTTGCTCCAAATAACAGTAACAACAGTGAAAATTTCTGTATATATCTTTCTAGGACATAATTTAATGCAGATACTAGCATGTATATGCATCCTTTAAAAAATTTAGACTGCTGGCCATAGTGGCACATGTCTGCAATCCCAGCAACTCAGGAAGCCAAGGAAGGAGGATCACAAGTTTGAAGCCAGCCTCAGCATCTTAGACCCTATCTCAAAATAAAAATAAAGGCGAGGGATGTGGCTCAGCTCCTCTGGGTTCAGTTTCCAAAATACCACTGAAAAAAAAAAAAGAAAGAAAGCAAAGAAACTGAAGGAACAATGTAATACCCACTACTCTCAACTTCCCCAAACCCTCAATTAATGTGTCCTGGAGATCTTTTCATATCAACATTTACAGATCTTGCTTATTCTTTAAAAAAAATTTTTTTTAGATGTTGATAGACCTTTATTTTATTCATTTATTTATATGTGGTGTTGAGAATGGAACCCAGTGCCTCACACATGCTAGGCAAGCACTCTACCACTGAGCCACAACCCCAGCCCCTGGCTCATTTTTTTAATGGCTATGTGATATTCCATAATGTAATGTACCTAAAAACCAGGACTGGTTTCCAGTTTTGGGGCACTATAAAAAAGGCAATGTTGAACATGTTTGCACATCTGTTTTGGCCTACTTTTGCAAAATATCTTTAGCAATTGTTCAAAATTGTATGATTTTATATATTTGATAAAAATTGTCAACTTTACCCCCATCACCAAAGCTGCATTGACTTACAAACTTACTGTGTTTGAGACTATGTGTTTCTCCAGATCCTCACCAACATTTAAACTGTTGCTAGTGTTCTGGGGGAAATTATATCTTGTTTTGATTTCTTCTTTAGCTGTGGCTGAGGTTTTGTGGTTTCTTTGGTAATGTATAATTTTCAAAGCCCATCAGGGAGGAAAGTCACCTAATAAAGCTATTTGTTATCTTGACTTTTTTTAATAAAAGGAGGAGCACAGTGCCAAGGGAACTAGGATGTTTTGGCATATTTATTTGAACTCTTCTAATATTCTATGAGGTTTTTATGGGCATCAGGTAGAAGAGGGCATGAAGTAGTCTTAAAATCTCTCTTAATTTCACATCCACTGGAGTTTGGGAATTAAATTACAGATCTTTTCTGTTCAGATTTCCTCAATGTAAGTTGGTGTGGAGGAGGGAGAGAAGGTGCTTTGTCTTTTCCATATAGGATTAATTATGCTGAGTTGCAGTAGATAATTTGTCTCTTGAGCACAGCTGCCTAGAAACCCTAACCAAGATCTTGGGGCAATTCTTAGTCCCTTAGAGGACAAGCCTGGAACAAGATAGGTGTACTTTAGGAATAAGGTGCAGGGAGAGATTTAGGATATTTGTGAACCCCTTAAAATTACAGGTAAAATTGTGTGTGTCTATTTGTGGAAGCATATGTAACAATTTTTCCTTGGGTCAAGAACTTTTTCCAGGTGCTCAGGGAGACCCGTGACCTCAAAAGGGTAAGAGTTGCTTGGGGTTCTGACCATTTTCAGTTCAGATCCTATTTTGGTTCCTTCCAGCCTTATTAGTGACTTTCAGCTTATAATAGCATGGCTATGTAGGTGGGTGAATTTAGGGCCTACTCAGAAGAGCTCCTGGCCTTCTGGAAACAAATATAATCTCCTTGGAGCAATGAGGGAAGCCTCATATTTAACACCCTTTCCTTTCTGGCTTAACCTATGGTTTATTCAATTTTTAGATGGTTTCTCTAGCCAGTTTCTAGCCTATGCAGTATTGCTTTACTTTAGTTTGCTTGCCTGTAGGTGTATGAGCAGACATTTTATCCAACTGCTGCCCTGAAATAAGCTGATTAGAAGGCTAGCTGGAAGAATAAAATGTTAGTTGTAGAAAAAAATTTAGCTATTACATCATCTGATTTCCTCATTGTACAGATTAAGAAACTAGCCTAGCAAGGTATGGGGAGGCAGAAGAGCTTAGTGGCTTATAGAGTATATAAACCACACATCTGGGTATAGATCCAGGCAGTACACCCTAATAGCCACATGATCCTTAGCAAACTACTTTACCTCTCAATGCCTTGCAATCATAAATAATAGCTAACATTTATTAAACATTGCATATGCCAGGGGTAATGACAGTTATCTGAATAATCACCTTATTTAATCCTTCTTACAGCCTTTTGAAATAGGTTCTGGTTGGTTGATTGATTGATTGATTGTACCAGGAATTGAACCCAAGGGCATTCAACCGCTGAGCCACATCCCCAGCCCATTTTTTATTTTTTATTTTGAGACAGGGTCTCACTAAATTGCTTAGGCTGGTTTTGAACTTGTGATCTTCCTGCCTCAGCCTCCTGAGCTGCTGGGATTATAGGCATGTGCTACTGCACCTGACACTCTGTTATTATTTTAGTTATAAGGAAATTAGGGCATAAAGAGGTGAAATAACCTGTGTGTTTATATACAGATATATCATAACCCCTCTTCCCCTTTTTTTTTCTAAATCAGATAGGGTCCCTATACATTCTAGTTTTCCTTCACTTATGCCTCCTTACAGTAGAACTTTTCCAGAATTCTTGTCAAATTTTTCTGATAGCCTTTTCCAACTCTGCAGTCTTGAGTCCTTCAGACTGTCTACCCCTAAAAATTAACCCCTTTCACTGACTCATTGGCCCAGCCTCTGTTTATATGCTGGTTTCCAAGATTCCTGTTTTTCTAATCCTGGACACCTGCATGTACTATTTATTTTGCTGGGAAACTTTAGAACAGAAGTTGGAAACTAGCTGCACATAGGCCAGATTCAACCCACACAGATTCTTTGTTTGGTCTACATGGTAAAGATTGGAATATTACACAGAAAAATGGCAGTTTCTCACATCTTTTGAAAAACTCAAAATATCTGATATTCTCAAACTTGTTTCTCATATGGTTAATAGTCAGCCCAAACTTAGTCACAGACTCTCCTTTAAATTTTATGATGTATTCAGGGTCCCACTACTTCTTTATGTCTTGATACAGTCAAAACCCCTCATTTATATTACTTGCCTGGCCCTGTAGATATTGGAGTTGGAAAGGTCAGTTTTAGGGATTTCAAAGGTGATGAGTATAATTGACTGAATAGGAGAAAACTTCACATACATAAGAATACATTGCATATTTGAACAAGGTTTCATTTATTTTGTTTAGATCATTTCTGCTGATGTCTTTCACAACCATCATCCTTTATCACTGCCAGCATCCCACTTCTGTCTTGCTTAGACTGTTCTAGTGGCCCTTGAACAGTTTTCAGAACTGAGACCTTCTAATGAGGAAAGAATCAGGAAACAGCAAAATTCCCCCTGCTGTCACTTTGCTGTTTCACCCTTTTTATTGCCTGTTTTAGCTGTCTGCTCACCCACCACCTCTTTCCCTTCTGATCTTCTTAGTTTCTGTCAGGAACTGTTAGTTCTGTGACAGGTAACGTGCCTTGCTTTGACAAGGATAATAGAGAGAGTGGTTTTTCCCCACTCAATAAAACTAGGGCAAACCAGGAATCCATACAAAGACTTACCTTATAAGATGGTGCTTTTAGGTGTTGCATAGATCAGAAAATGGACAGTGAGTGCAAATTCCTACTTTCAGAAGAAATTTTTCTTAGAACCTTGTCCGTCTTTGGAGATCTCTAGGTTAAAGAGATCTCTTTCTCTTATTAAGGCCTGTGCCAATCCTGCTTCTGTAGAGATCTTATTAAATGTAAGTTTTTGCCTTCTGAACAAGCCAGTCTCTGCCATATTGCATTTGAGGGTTACTCATACTATTATGGGAAAATGGAACTCAGGGTTCAATAGCAAAGGCTGGAAAAGGTGCCTCATGCTTTGATATTTGTTTAAACTTTAAAGACTTTCTTGACTTTGACCTCCTTCTTTTCAGAATGTAGAACTATCAGAGTAGATAGATTTCTTAAATTTTTTCAAAAAGACCCCAAAAGCACTATATAAGAAAGAAAAAAATGGATAAATTGGATTACATTCAAATTAAGAACTTGTATTCATCAAAGACATCATTAAGTTAATAGATGAGCTAAGGATAATAATACATTTGTAATACATATATTGAACAAGAATTCCTATCCAGAGTATTTAAAGAACTACCAAGACAAAAATCTCAGGGGTTTTTTGTTTGTTTTTGCAGTGCTGGGGATTAAACACAAGGTCTCACACATACACTAGGCAAGCGCAATACCACTAAGCTACATCCCTAGCCCCTGAATGCAGGTTTTCAAATGAGCAGAAATGTTGAACAGGTACTTCACCAAACAACTTTGTTCCTCAAGAGGTAGCTGAAAATTAAAATCATTGAGTTACCACTCTACGACCAGAACAGTTAAAATTTTTGAAAAATGAGGAGTGTAGACAAGGGTGTGGAACAAATGAAGCTCTCATACATTTTAGATGAGTCTAAATGAGGGAAAGTTAGTTGTCAGTATCAACAAAAGCTAAACATTTCACTCAGCAGTCTCACTCTTAGGAATACCTAAGAGAAATGAACACATATCTGCATCAAAGACATAAGCAAGAATATTTTAGCTTCCTTATTCATAATAGCCAAAAGCTAGAAACAACCTAAATGTCATTTGAAGGAAAGTGAGTAACTGTGAAATAGCCATACAATAAACTGTTACAGAAACATAAAGAATTAAACTGTAGACACACACATTAACATGTAGAATGAAAGAAACCAGATACTGATCAAACAGATCTATTCTGGACAAGTCCATTTGTGTGACATTGAGAAACAGTTACAGAAGTTAGAGTAGTGGTTACCTAATCCGAGTATTGACCTAGGAAGTCTGTAGTATCTGGGTAGTGTTTTCATGGTTGTATACTTACATAAATATTCATCTATATACACGTAGAATTTGTGCATTTACCATATCATATTGTGGAAAAAAAAAAAAAAGAACTGAAGCCCACTATTGCTTCAAGTACATATTTACATTCTTCCCTGTGGTGCCAGTGGTTGTAACAATGTCATCAGTTCTTTAGGGAGCTAGCTCGAAGGGACACAAGAGGAGAAAAAAAAGAGAGCCGGGAGGAGCCAGTAGTTTAGGTAGTATAGAAAACTGCAGTGGAAAAGTCTGGGCTCATTGAAGTTTGATTTTCAGAAAGATGAGCTCTAGTCAGAGGATTTGCCTTTCTTTCTTTCTTCTCCCACTCACTTATCTTTACCATACATACAATACTCATGCAAGTGTTCCATCTACTGAAACAGTTTTTTTTTAAAAAGTCTTGTTTCTCCCTAGCACTGTATTCCTTTCTTGTTTTTATCAATGTCATCATCACTCTTCAATCAGTTTGGCTGAAATCTCAGTCCTGTGTAATTCTTCTGTCTCTCCCTCTGCTGTAACCAGCCTTGCTCTGTTAAGAGCCTGGTCATTCTTTTCGATTCATAAAGCCGCCACCCCCGTCACATCCTTGCCATATCATACTTTGCCTAAGGTGTCAACGCACTGGCTCCTTAACTTGCCTGTTTATTTTGGTGTGTCGGGGGGGTACTGAGGTTTGAACCCAGGGGTGCTTAACCCAAGCTACATTCCCAGCCCTTTTTATTTTTTATTTTGAGACAGGATCTCACTAAGTTGTTTAGGGCCTCACTAAGTTGCTGAAGCTGGTCTTGAATTTATAATCCTCCTGCAAGTCACTGGGATTACAGGCATGCACCACCAAGCCTGGCTTGCCTGTTTCTAATAGCACACATCCTTAAACGATAATTTTTGCCATTGCCCTACCCAGGAGCTTTAATGACTTATTATTTTTGTTTAATTTGGATCCATGTCCAGAACTTATAATACGAGGTGTTCTAAGAAAAAAATAATATTTTTGGAATGAATATATGACCTACTTTACTGGATGAAATCAAAACTCCTTATGCAGTCTGCCCTTTCTCCATGCCACCTCCCTTCTCCCCTTCTACTACTCCCACACATACAAACAAACGCAGAGGTGAATGTTTCCTTTTTTTAAATTTTCCTTTACCTGCTCAGTTCTTAGTTACTGAGATCAAGTGATAACCCATCAGGGAGAGCTTCCTTGTTAGACCTCCCTATTACACATTCTTTCTTTACTCACTATGTCCCCAGGACCCAGCAATTTTGGTACAGAGTTAAGTATCTAATGAATAAAACTTAGCCTTAGTAGGGGAAGGGATTTCTCTGTTTACAACTTCTATGAAGTACTTATGGTCTGTGGCATTCATGTTGCATGTGTCAGTCACTACACTTACCATTATTAATTGTTAAATGACTCTGTTTTATCTCTAGCTGAGTACTGGGAAGGATATCTCTAATCCTTCCCAGTGCTCAGTGATTGCTTCTCAGAAAGGAGCTAATCACTGTGCTAATCAGTGTTTTTACTTGTGTTTTTCTGTGAATTTTAAAGTACAGCGCCATATTTCATTCATCTTTAATCTCTAGTCCCTTGCACAGTTCATGGAATGTTATGGAAGCTTAGTGTATGTTGAATGAATACATAGTATTATACTTATCCCAAGTCCAAAAAAAAAACAAAGGTCAAATGTTGTCTGATATGTGGAAGCTAGCACACAACAAGGGGCCAGGGATAGGAATAGGAAAGACAGTAGAATGAATCTGACATAACTTTCCTATGTATATATGTGAATAACACCACAGTGAATCACAACATTGTGTACGTCCACAAGACTGGGATCCTAATTAGAATAAGATGTACTCCATTTTTGTATAAATATGTCAAAATGCACTCTACTGTCATGTGCAACTAAAAAGAACAAAAAATTTTTTAAATAGCCTATATTTTCAAAGTTAACTTTCTGTAATGTTCTGAATCTGGATCCCTGACTATAATGCCATGGATCAAAACGTAATTTCTGAGAAATAACTGCTTAGTGGACATGTAGGAGTTCTTGCTGGGCTTTGAACACCTTGGCCATTTTGTGTGAGAAAGCCAGGTGTTTTAGTGAAATTGTTTTCTAGTTTTTAGGCCACAAGAGGGAGCTATAGAATCAATTTTGCCCATTGGAGGATTCCAGGCCCTGGTATCCTAACCTAGTGATTCTAACATCAGAATCCCCGGTGAGCTTGTTAAAGTGCTCCATTCTGAAGCCCATAACTTGAGATTGGATTGTTGTTCAGGAGTGAATCTGCTATTTTTAAAAATATGACCCAGGTGATTTCACAACTTTACTTGTCTTGCATTATGGAAGCAGAGAAGTCTGTTGATTGTGCTACCACCTTTAGGCAGACTCAGGGTCTTTGGGCTTTAGGCCAGAGCCTCCCTGCATCCTTCACACCAAACACAGATGTTCCTTGAAAACCTTAGCTTCAGACTGAAGCATCGGGGAATATTTAGTGCATGGATATGAGATTTAGAAGCATGTGCCATTTCTTGTTTTTATAATAACTTGTTTTTATATAATTTCATGTTTTTATAATAACTCTCTTAAGTCTAGTTATTCTGGAAGAGGTGATATCAGAATCCTATATCAAGTGGATGTTCTCATATTTAAAATCAATTGTTCACCTTTTCTTTTTAAAACATTTTGTAAATAATTTTCAAGCCGGGCGCAGTGGCTCACGCCTTTAATCTCAGCACTCAGGAGGCTGAGGCAGGAGGATCATGAGTTCAAAGCCAGCCTCAGCAACTTAGCGAGGCCCTAAGCAACTCAGTGAGACCCTGTCTCTAACTAAAATACAAAAATAGGGCTGGGGATGTGACTCAGTGGTCGAGTGCCCCTGGGTTCAAACCCCAGTACCAAAAATATATATATAATAATAATTTTCAAATATATATAAAAGTAGGATAGTAAAATGAATTCCTGTAGTTAATCACCCAACTTCATTGTCAACCTTGTTTTAGTTGATCTTGTTTCATTTATTCCTCATCTGCAATAAATCCTAATTATTTTGAATTAATTTTCATATGACAACTCAATTCCTCTATAAATATTTTAATATGTATCTTTAAAAGATAGTTTTTAAAATTTTTAAGGTAGAATTCACGTTAAAATAAAATTACCATTTTAAAGTGAACAATTTCATGGCATTTTAGAACACTCACAATGGTGTACAACCACCATTTCTGTCAAGTTCCAAAGATTCCCCATCATCCCCAGATAAAATCTATATGCATTAAGCAGTTACTCCTCAGAATGTTTCTCCCTGCCCCCACGTCCTAGCTCCTACCTGTTATCTGTTTCTATGAATTTACCTATTCTGGATTATTTCCTATAGTACATGACCTTTCATCTGACTTCTATCATTTAACATGTTTTTTAGCACTGGGGATTGAACTCAGGGCACCACTTGTTAGGTGGGTGCTCTGCCACTAAGCTACATTTCCAGTACTCATTTAACTTTTTTTTTTAATTTTAATTATTTTTATTTTTACAGACTGCATTTTGATTCATTGTACACAAATGGGGTACAACTTTTCATTTCAGAGGTTGTACACAATGTAGATTCATACCATTTGTGTAATCACACATGTACATAGGATAATCATGTTTGTCTCAGTTCACTATCTTTCCTTATCCCACCTGCTCCCGCCCCATATCCCACTACACAATCCAGAGTTCCTTCATTCTTCTCTTTCCCCCCACCTCTGCCGTCCCCGCCTCGTTATGTATCATCATCCACTTATCAGAGAAAATATTCGACCTCTGGTTTTTTGGGGCTTGGCTTATTTCACTTAACATATTCTCCACCTCCATCCATTTACCAGCAAATGCCATAATTTTATTATTCTTTATGGCCGAGTAATATTCCATTTGAGATTCATCAGCATTATAGCTTGTGTCAGTACTTCATTACTTTTCATGGATGAGTGATATTTCATTATATGGATATTCACATGCTGTTTATCCATTCATCTGTTGATGGACATTAGGATTGCCTAATCTTTGGCTATTGTGAATAACACTAACATTTGTTAGCAAATGTTTGAGTACCTATTTTCAGTTTGTTAGTGGATATATACCTACTAGTAGAAGATGAATAATACGGTAATACTATTTCGTGGAAACTACTTTCCACAAAAAGATAATTCTTCTTCTTCTTCTTCTTCTTCTCCTCCTCCTTCTCCTTCTCCTCTTCTTTCTTCTCTCTTCTTCTTCTTCTCTTTCTTCTTCTTTCTTCTTCCGCCTCCTCCTCCTCCTTCTTCTCCTTCCTTCTTTCTTCTTTCTTCTTCTTCACTGAGGATTGAACCGAGGGATACTTAACCACTGAGCCATGTCCCAGCCCTTTTTATTTTATATTTTGAGACTGGGTCTCACTAAGTTGTTGAGGCTGGCCTTGATCTTGCCATCCTCCTGCTTCAACTTCCTGAGTTGCTGGGATTATAAATGTGCAGTGCCATGCCTGGCTTTTTCAAGAAGATACATAGATTTTTAAAACATTACCACAATATCATTATCCCACCTAAAACACTGACAATAATTTCTTCATACCATCACATATATTGTTGTTACAATTGGTTTTTATGAATCAGCTTTCAAATAAGGTCCATACAAAGCAATTGGTTGATATGGCTTCTAAGTTTCTTTTAGCAAATAGGTACTCCTGCCTCTCACTTTGTTCCACACTTTTGATTAAAGAAACTAGATTATTTGTCTTACAGAATTTCTTACATTCTTGTTTATGCTGATTTGAATTCCTGAATTATCATTTGAAGTGTTTCTCTGACTCTGGTTTTACCCATATATTGGTATTAGATCTAGGAGCTTAAACAAATTCAGATTTTTTTTTTCTTCTTCTTCATTTTTTGAGGTAGGGTCTTGCTGTGTTGCTCAGGCTGGTCTCAAACTCATCTTCTTTTGTTTTAAAATACTTGGATAAACTTCTTAGTTTAGCTTTTTTTTTTTTTTTTTGTGGTGGTACCAGGGATTGAACTCAGGGACACTCGGCCACTGAGCCAGATCCCCAGCCCTATTTTGTATTTTATTAGAGACAGGGTCTCACTGAGTTGCTTAGGGCCTCACTAAGTTGCTGAGGCTGGCTTTGAACTCGCGATCCTCCTGACTCAGCCTCCCAAGTCGCTTGGATTACAGGCATGCGCCACCACGCCCGGCCTTTAGTTTAGCTTTTTAAATACAAGTAAATGCTGGTGAAGATATAGAGGAATTGGAAGATTCATATATTGCTGATGGGAATGTATAATGGAGCAAACACTCTGGGAAATAGTTTGGTGGTTCCTTTATAAATGAAAGATGAACTTATGATCCAGCAGTTATACTCTTTGGCATTTATCTAAGAGACAAACACTTATTTTCATATAGAAGCTCACACATGATTATTTATAACAGATTTAATCTGAATGGCTCAAAGCAGGGTACTATGCACATATTCTTCAATGAATAAATAAATAAACTGTGGTATGTTCATACCTTAGAATACTACTCAGTGATTAGAAAAAGAAGGAACTATTGACGTACACAATAAGTTCAATGAACTCAAGAAGATTTTTTAAAAATTTGTTTTAATTAGTTATATATTACAGTAGAATGCACTTTAATACATCATATCATATTTTTTTGTACTGGGGATTGAACCCAGGGGCACTCAACAAGGACATTACAATTTTCAAAGTCCTTTGAGAACTTTTATTTGACTGTTGTATGAATTTAAATAACAACTTAATTTCAAATTTAGCATTTGTACCAGAATCCTGTGTGGCAGTTTATTATATGAAATTTTCATTAAGAGGCTCTTTTAAATTCCCTATCCTCATCCTTTCCTAAAACTATTTTCTGTAGTCACTCTTTTAAAGGTTATGAGAAGTTCATGTTCACTATAGAAAAACTTGGGAAATAAAATAAAAGCTATGTGGAAAATAAAAATAACCTAAATCCTATTGGCTAGTTAATTTTTCTTATTGGTCTCAGTACATCCTCAATCTGTATATTCTCCAGTACTTTTAAATATAATTGGGTAGGACATTTATTCAGTACCTACAGAATTCATTGGTTACTTTCCAAAACCAGGTATATGAATCTATTTTGTGTGTGTGTGTTTTTCTTTTTCCTTTTTAATTTTTTTTAAAAAAAATTTATTTGTTCTGATTGGTTATACATGACAGTACAATGCATTTTTGACACATTATACACAAATGGAGCATAATTTCGCATTTCTCTGGCTATACATGGTGCCGAGTCACACCAGTAGTGTAATTACACATATATATAGGGTAAGAATGTCTGTCTCATTCTACTGTGCTTTCCATCCCCACCTGCCCCACTCCTCCCTCACTCCCCTCTGCACAATCCAAAGTCCTTCATTCTTCCCTACATCCCCCCACTGTGGATTAGCATCTGCTTATCAGAGAAAACATTCGGCCTTTGGTTTTTTGGGATTGGCTTATTTTGCGAAGTGTGATATTCTCTAGTTCCATCCATTTACTGGCAAATGCCATAATTTCATTCTTCTTTAAGGCTTTGTAATATTCCATTGTGTATATGTACCACATTTTCTTTATCCGTTCATCTGTTGAAGGGCATCTAGGTTGGTTCCATAGTTTAGCTATTGTAAATTGAGCTGCTGTAATTACTGCTGTGACTGCATCACTGTAGTATGCTGATTTTAAGTCCTTTAGGTAAAAACCTAGGAGTGGGATAGCTGGGTCAAATGGTGGTTCCATTCCAGGTTTTCTGAGGAACCTCCATACTGCTTTCCAGAGTGGTCGCACCAATCTGCAGTCCCACCAGCAGTGTATGAGTGTACCTTTCCCCCCCACATCCTTAATTTTGCTTATATGTTTGATAATTGCCATTCTGACTAGAGTGAGATGAAATCTTAGACCAGTTTTGATTTGCATTTCTCTAGTTGCAAGAGATGATGAACATTTTTTCATATGTTTGTTGATCGATTGTGTTTCTTCTTCTGTGAAGTGTGCTCATTTCCTTAGCCCATTTTTTGATTGGGTTATTTGTTTTTTTTGGTTCTTTATATGTCTTGGAGATTGTTGCTCTATCTGAGGTGCATGTGGTAAAGATTTTCTCCTACTCTGTAGGCTCTCTCTCAAATTATTGATTGTTTCCTTTGCTGAGAAGAAGCTTTTTAGTTTGAATCCATTCCATTTATTGATCCTTAATTTTACTTCTTGCTCTTTAGGAGTCTTGCTTGCTAAGGAAGTCAGGTCCTAAGCCAACATGATGAAGATTTGGGTCTACTTTTTCTTCTATTAGGAACAGGGTCTCTGTTCTAGTGCCTAAGTCTTTGATCCACTTTGAGTTGATTTTTGTGCAGGGTGAGAGAGAGAGGTTTAATTTCTTTTTGTTACATATGAATTTCCAGCCAGGTGCAGTGGCACACGCCTGTAATCCCAGCACTTGGGAGGCTGAGGTAGGACGATCGCGAGTTCAGAGCCAGCCTCAGCAACTTAGCGAGGCCCTAAGCAACTCAGTGAGACCCTGTCTCTAAATAAAATGCAAAATAGGGCTGGGGATGTGGCTCAGTGGCCGAGTGCCCCTGAGTTCAATCCCTGGTTCCCCCCCTTCCCCCCCAAAAAAATATGGATCCAGTTTTCCCAGCACCAATTGTTGAATAGGCTATCTTTTCTGCAATGTATATTTTTCACACCTTTGTCTAGTATGACACAATTGTATTTATGTGAGTTTGCCTCTGTGTGTTCTATTTTATACCATTGGTCTCCATGTCTGATTTGGTGCCAGTACCATGCCGTTTTGTTGCTGTTGCTGTATAGTGTAGATTGAGGTCTGGTAGTGTGATGCCTCCTGCTTCGTTCTTCTTGCTAAGGATTGCCTTGGCTATTCTGTGTCTCTTCTTTTTCCAAATGAATTTCTTGATTGAATTTTCTATTTGCATGAAGAATGTCATTGGGATTTCTATAGGAACTGCATTGAATCTGTATAACACTTTTGGTAGTAGACCACTTTGACAATATTAATTCTGCCTATCCAGGAGCATGGGCACTCTTTCCATCTTCTAAGGTCGTTTTCAATTGCTCTCTTTTCTTTTCTTTTTTTTTTTTTTTTTTTTGGTGCTAGGGATGCCTTTGATCCAGGGGTGCCTTACCACTGAGGTATATCCCTCACCCCTCTCCCCTGCTTTTTTAATTCTTGATACTGGGTCTTGCTAAGGTTGCTTAGGATCTCTCCAATTTGCTGAATCTGGCCTCGCTCGTGATTCTCCAGCTTCAGCTTCCTGAGCTTATAAACTTGCTTAAATTTCTTTTTTCTTTTCTTTTCTTTTTTTTTTTTGGTAATGGGGATTGGACCCAGGGGCACTCAACCACTGAGCCACATCCCCAGCCCTTTTTATGTTCTGTTTTGTTTGTTTGTTTGTTTGTTTGTTTATTTTTTGTGGTGTTGGGGTTTGAACTCAGGGCCTTGTGCTTGCAAAGCCAGCACTCCACCAACTGAGCTATGTCCTCAGCCCCCTATGTTTTATTTTTTGACAGGGTCTTACTGAGTTGCTTAGGGCCTTGCTACATTGCCAAGGCTGGCTTTGAACTCATGATCCTCCTATCTCAGACTCCTGAGCCATTGGGATTACAGGCGTGCGCCACCATACCCAACTAGGCTTGCTTAAATTCTTACTTTTTGTTGACCACTGAAGTGATTAGCAAATGGATGCATTTAACTCCCTTGATGGATGTTTGGTGGCATCATGTGACGGAGACCTGAATGGTCCTTGGCAAATTACTTTTGTGGAGCACAATTTTGGACCTAGGAGTGAGGGTTCTGATTTTCTAACTTTATGCTGCTCTGCTGCTTGCCTCCCACTATTGGGTTTTGTGGGCAGACAAATGGCAGGAGCTGTGTGAACCTTGATGGAGCATTTTTATTTTAATGTTCTAAGTCAAGAGTTTTTCGTACTGCTGCTCATGATCTCTTAGATTATTTACTCAAAGTGTATTTATTAAATGCCTATTACATACCTAATACTGTCCAAGCTTTCAGATGCACACAGAAAAGACATATTTGGCAAGGAATATTCCAGGGTACTGAATCTACAAGTGCAGATGCACTACAGCAGGAGCATGCCTGGCCTGTTCAGTCACCATGTGGTTAAAGTAGAGTAATGTAAGAAGAGAGTGCTAGGGTCAGAGACATAGGGATGAGGGTAGGTGGTATTATCTAGGGCCTTATTCACATTGTAAGGAATTTGGTTTTAATTTGGTTGAAATGGGGAGTCACTAGAGAGGTTTCCGCAAAGCAATAATGTGATGGGATTCAGGAAGAATGGAAGCAAGAAGAGTAGGTAGCAAGCTCTTTCAGTAATCTGATGGGTCATGAAGTCAATTTAGGTGGTCACAAATATTTATTAAATACTAAAAAATAAAAGAAAAGTACTGCATTGCATATAGTAGGTAGTAAGTATCTTTAACAAATTTATACTAAAAGAATGTTGGTTTACTGGGATGCTATGTAAAATGTATTTAGTACAAAGGATTACTATAAAAACATTTAAAAGCTATTGTTCTGAGACATTCATATTATTGCCAAACAGGGGTGACTTTTGTTTTCAGAAGTATGTATGCTCAGCAAGTGGTTCCTGTAGGAATGAAGCTGTTTTCATACATTATCCTGTCTCATTAATCAGCAGTTTGAAGAAAGAGTTCTTGCCTTGACCTTCCTCTCTTCTTTTGTTTTCAACTCTTTGCATAAGAGTTAATTTTACAGGGCTGGGGATACAGTTGGTAGAGTGCTTGCCTTGCACGCACAAAGCCCTGGGTTCAATCCCCAGCACCACAGGGGAAAAAAAAAAAAAAGTTAATTTTACAAAGTACTAAATTGTAATTTTTGTTTTCTGACCCTCATCTGCTTAGGAGTCACCATCCCACCCAAGACTTTACTTCTTTCCTTTTTAGCATTCCTCTAGCTTTGTCACCTAACACTCAGTGAACCCATCCCAGTTTCTTCTGTCATTAGGGACTGCATATTTATCTGCATGTCTTCCACCCACTCCTGCACTGTTACTGTTGCTGTAGCAACTGCCGTCTTCATCTCCCTCCTCCTCCTTGCTTTATTCTTCCTCCTAACAACCACTGTTCATTGAACTCCCTCCTCAGTTTTATACACTGAGAGGTCAGGGCTGATGCTATGTAAGATGAAGATAAACTTACCAAACTCCTGTCGTTTCACAAAGCTTTTGGTAAAGGGTTTTGTTTTTGTTTTTAATAAGCCAGGCCATCTGATGAACTCTATTGACTAAGTATTGAGTTCTTAATCCTGTGAGGAAGTTATAAGTATTCCTAGAAGATAGCTGTTATGGTACTGCTTCTTAATGAACTTTAATATGTGGGTTGATTCTGTGTGACTTTTGGGATCTCTGGGCCAAAAGCAATAACTTGACCTCTAGAATGCATTAGCTCTGAGCATGTTCCGGTTCTGGAAGATGATGGTTAGAAATATTGTATTGCCTGCCATCCATGTTTGCTTCATGAATGGGCCACATATGCCACTTAATTATGTGAAGACCTCCTTATCAGAAATTCAGTCAAGCCCTTCTGCCAAACTCAGTCAAACTTAAATTTCTGGATACTCAACAAGTACACTGAACTCATAAATATATTTTAAGCCAGAGAAGCTTAGTGGCGAATCATATTCAGAGAACAATAAGTTTGTTTAGTCACAGATTACTGTGAGTTTTTCTTGGGCTAGTTGCCCAACAGTAAAAAGTTGGGCATGGTGGCACATGCCTGTACTTCTAGTTACCTGGGAGGCTGAAACAAGAGGATTTCTTGAGCCTAGAAGTTCAGCCCAGCCTTAGCAACATAGCAAGACCCCATCTCAAAAATAAAAACAGCAACAACTAACCAAACAAGCAGAGATCGCCCACATGCACACCAAGATTCTTCAGCCCCCTTCCAGCTAGCTTATACAAAGGAAATGATTAAGGGATTATTAGAACCCTAAACATTTGAATGAGAGGAGTGGTGGACTGTGACTCCCTGAATCTGCTCACTTTTACCTAGTTCTGTTATCTTCTAGGATTTGTTGTATTCTAAGAGTTGTGTTATAGGAAGCACAAAATACCTCATGTCCTTTATAGGTCATCCTGTCTTAAAGCAGAAACTAATGAGAGATTTTTTTTCCTCTTGATCTGGAAGACCTCACTTATGCCTCTTTGCATGTGGTATGAACCAGCTCTGATGTCTGAATTGGAATACTGCCTTGATTCCACACGTTGCACAAGTCTTATGGAACTATCACACAGAACATATGGGGAAATTCATGCCATTGGGCTTTGGAAAATCTTGAAGGCACTATCAAGCAGCATCAGATAAACTAATTAATTGTGGACTTATGATGATCTAGGTTCATAGACTTGGAAGCTTTTTCAATTCCCTATATTGTTCCCCCTCTAAAACTCTCAGTCACTTTTCCTGGAAGCAGCCCCCACCTGTTTCCCTTCTGTTTCATGGCCTAGACTTTGGTCAAGTACTTTTGCCCTGCTAGAACAATCAAGAAGTCCAGTTGAGTTTTTTGTTGTTGTTGTTTGTTTGTTTTGTACCTTAAATAGGCAACAACAAACAAAATGTAGTAAGGACTGTTTTCCTGATATTTGGAGGTACTCTTGTGTTTTTCCCTGGGCCTTTTGCATGCTGACCTTTGGATCACCTCCTTCTGCATTCCTGTTGCATTTTACAGAAAATCCTTGGTTAAAGATAGGGTAAGAATAATGCATTTCTTGATGGGCGTGTTGGCGCACACCTGTAATCCCAGCACTTGGGAAGCTGAGGCAGGAGGATCGTGAGTTCAAAGCCAGCCTCAGCAACTTAGCGAGGCCCTAAGCAACTCAGTGAGACCCTGTCTCTAAATAAAATACAAAATAGGGCTGGGGATGTGGCTCAGTGGTGGAGTGCCCCGGGTTCAATCCCCAGTACCAAAAAAAAAAAAAAAAGAATAATGTATTTCTTTTCTTTTTCCTATAGGAATGTTTTTTATTTGAGGTCATTTTACCTAGCTTGGCTAGTCCTTTCAAGATAGTGCCCATGTCGTCAGGGTGTGTGATAGCAGCCATTTCTCTAGAGGAGTGGAGACAATAGCATCTCTGTCATCAAGATCCGCATCCAGAAAGCAAATTAAGATTGGGGCATTTTTGTTTCACAGAAGCACTGTTGGTTCTCCTAGGAAATGAGAAATTACTTCTTCAGGGAATGTGTTGAGGACAGGAAAAAAAAAATTGGGCATTATTGGTAGAGAAGGAACTCTGATCTTAAAAGGAATTGGAGTCATTGATAATAGACTTGGGGCTATTAAAATTGCCATATTGTGTGGCTAGCTTTTCATTGAGACTCTGGTAATCTCTCACTTCTCCATTTTTCCATCTTGCCCCCCTCACCCCAATTCCAAAATGGGATCACATTTCTCAAAGTGTGATTAGAGAATCACCTGCATCAGAATGAACTGGGGTTCCCTGTTAAATTCAAATACCTGGGCCCACTTCCCAGACTGAATTAGAATATCTGGAGGTGGATGCTGAGAACCTACATTTTTAAAAAATTCTAGATGATTTCTTATGCATAGTACACTTAACCATGAGCTATAGAATCTTTGACTTTATGTATAATGACTATGAGGAAAAACTACTTTTAAGCTTTTTCTCCCTAGTGAACTAAAGCATCTTTACTTTCACCAGGAAAGGCCAGCTCAGCACCCCTGCTGAGAAGTTATAGTTAATGGTAACTATAGTTAATCACTTTCTGGATTTCAGGTGTCATTTCATTCCTCTGGAAGAAATCAAATTTTGTACCCAAATATGAAAGATTCAATGTTGGTAACTGCTGCTGTGTAGATAGCACTTCTAAACATTCTAGGAGCAAGGTTCCTATGCACCCTCTTTGTGTGAGTCAGGTTCCCTGTCTAGAAGTGTAGGCAAGAGAAAAGTTAGTAACTATTCTGGAGTCCACAAACATATCCCTGTAGTGTGGCCGTGTTGCAAATGGTGGGTCAAGTAGCTTAGACTGAGATGAGAGGGGTTCACGGGCCCATTCTGGGCAGATTCTTCTACGGGCCTGACTAGAATGGGCAGAGAAAGTTCCTGTTAACAGATGGGGAGGGTGTTTGTTAGAGTCTCCAGCTTCCTGTCAGTGTACTTGGGCTGATGCAAATCCTGCTGCTATGGCTAGTGGGGCAGGCCAAGTTTCTACTCCCCTCCCCCAGTCCTACGGATTCTGGCTTATTTGCACACTCCAAACTGATCTTGGGTTGAAAGCCTCTCATTGTTTTTGAGCTCAGTGTTTAGATAACACTACATGCCTGTGGCAGCCAGGGCACCCCATAAAGGAAATGCCTGGATTCTAACAGCCTCAGTCATTTGCTCTCTGTGTGAGTGAGTGTGATCTGTGTTTAGGATCATTAAAAAAGCATTTCTCTGCAGGGATTATTACTTGGGGACAATAGGGGTACCTGGCTGCTCCTTGATGTCTGGAGTTCTGGGGATGGTTTTCTGTCTCTTCTTTCTTCCCTTTCATTCCACTCATAAGGGAATTAAGGCTGATTTACCCAACCCTGTTTCTACAGAGCTGCAGCACCAGAGCATTTCTCCCTTTGGTAAGAAGATTGTTTTGGGAGGGTGGGGAACACAGGATTGACTGTGGTGGTAGTACAGGCTGTTTTTATGACCTTGCTAGGTTTTAAAGCTCCCATAAAATATCTCCTTCCTTGTCCCCTTAATCTGCCCCATCACTCTCTTGCCGAAAAGAAAATGTTATTTCTTCTGGTAACAAATAGCTGTTTAAGTTTTCTCTGGTTAAATGCTTCTAAAACTTCTTAAAAATGTTTTAAATCTGCAAGGCATGGTAGTACTTCTGTAATCCCAGCTATTCAAGAGGCTGAGGCAGGAGGATCTTAAGTTCGAGGCCAGCCTTGGCAACTTAGTGAGACCCTGTCTCAAAAGAAAAAATATAAAAAGGATTAGGGATGTAGCTAGTGGTAGAGCACTACTAGTTCAATCTGTAGTACCACACACACATACAAAAAATTTTCAAATCTGTTGCATTCTAGTTTAGATATCTTGATGGCCTTTCCATTACTGTAATTTCTAAAATTTATAAGCCTTTTTCTCTAAAACTACTGGGGTCGCTTCCTTTCCATGACAGAAATGTCTGTGTGAGGCAGAACAGGTTATTAGCTCTGACATGGCACTTCTTTCTGCAGTATCCCTGACATACATGCTTAGCCTCACTTTCCTACCCAGTAATTCAGTGTCCAGGAAGTGAGTGTGAAATACAAAAAAGAACTTGGTTATGGCGTGGATGGCAGGCAGTCATCCTTCAGTAATATACCTGGACACTGTATTACTATGTCACTGCCAGAAAGATAAAACATACACAGACGTGTGTATATCAAAACGATATACACATGTATAGTGTGAATACTGTATAATTGTTAAAGTTCTTAGCACCCTGATTCACTGGAATATTGAAAGTATCTTCTGAATCATCCTAAGAAAATATTTAGAATCATACTATGTGACTTTTAAAAAAATGTTATGAACATCATGAAACTACAGAAGAATTTTAGGTGAACCAGAGCATACCACTCCCTAGTGAAGCTAGATAAATGAAATTGTGTGCATTTATCAAAGTATATTTCAAAGCTAAATATTAATGTGGGAATTATAAAGGGAAACAAGTCAGTTTTCTTTTCCATTTGTTGTACTACTTGTTCTGCATCTAAGTTTAAAATTTTTCTTTGGGGCTTGGGTTGTCGCTCAGTGGTAGAGCACTTGCCTAGCATGTATGAGGCACTGGGTTCGAGTCTTAGCACCACATATAAATAAATGAGTAGAATAAAGGTTTATCAACATCTAAAAAAATAAAAATTTTCTTTAATATTTACTCTCTGGTTATGCCACATGGAATTTAAAATTCTGTGAACAGACTACAAATTTAAAAACAAATTCTTGTTATGCTTCAGTATTATTATTATTGAAAAATATCCAGAATAAAGTATCTATTGTTCTTGCTGATGGTTCTTGTGTCTGTAATACAAAGAATAAATATGTTGTTTTACCATCCATGATTTAGCCATTGAGGAGGACATGACTCCCTTTCCAGGGTCTAGATGAGTATCTCTTAGGTATGCACTTAGCTTGGGTAAACAAAATATCTAATGATTTTAATATTTCTCTTTTTTCAAGACATTTTGTTACCCTTTTCTTATAAATTTCATTAGAAATTTACCTTTTGAAGATTGAAGGAACCTGACATGTTAAATAATTTGTTTTAATGCAACCACGGAGCAATTCTTATCCTTATTATTTCCTTCTAACTGCTTTATAGAAATATCCTTTTGCTGGGCACGGTGGCACACACCTGTAATCCCAGCACTTGGGAGGCTGAGGAAGGAGAATTGCGGGTTCAAAGCCAGCCTCAGCAACTTAGCAAGGCCCTAAGCAACTCAGTGAGACCTTATCTCTAAATAAAAAAGAAAAAGAAATATCCTTATGCTGAAATTCTGATTTGTAAGCCTGAAGGAGATCTTGGACACATCTGAAGAAATAAATTCAGTGTGTTTTGCAGACTCTTGTCCAGCCTGCCTCATGCCTAATCTGTGCTTTCTGCTTTCCAGTTCTCTCCTGCGCTATGGTGGCAACCTATCCCTCCAAAGTGCCATGAGTGTGCGATTCAATAGCAATGGGACCCAGCTCCTTGCCTTGCGGCGTCGCCTGCCCCCTGTGCTTTATGACATCCACTCCCGCTTGCCGGTGTTCCAGTTTGACAATCAGGGTTACTTCAACTCATGCACCATGAAAAGCTGCTGTTTTGCAGGAGATCGTGACCAGGTAAGTGCCTTCTGCCTCCTGTATCCTGTGTCTTTGTGTACTGGTCTCTTTTTTCTTTAGCGCCTGGTCAGCTTGAAACAATTGAGGACAGTGAGAGTCTAGAGTCATTCTAGTTTCCTAGTGAGTTTCTTCATTAAGCTGCCAGTGGGTATTATGAGACACACATCATAAACCAAGGCTGGGTATAACATGGTTCTAAGCAACCCAGTCCTGTTACATGTGTGAACAGATTTTAAAATTCCAGGAATGTGCCATTTCCAAAGAATAGAAGGAGTTCGTGGAAAATTAGCTTGATGATAAAAGACAGTTTTAGTTTTCTTGTATCAGTAAAACACAGTAAGAATGGAACATCTTAAGTATCATCCAAGAGACATGCATCTTGAATAGTCATTCTTGAAATGGCATCTTTTTGTTGGGAGATGGGCTGAGCAAATTTGTTTGAGGCAGCCAGATGCTAACTCTGTTTTTACTGCTGCATCACAGCTGGGACTGGAGAGCCCAGGCTGTGAGTTTCCATTCTTTTTTCAGTGTCACTGGGAGTAGAGATTCTGATGTTGGTTTAAAGCTGGTGGTTCAAAAGCACGCATGGCATTCTTGGTGCTGCTTGTCTCTTTGGGCTATAGAATTTCTGAAATGGGTGTCAGTGACCAATTGTACTGATCTGAGCAACTGATCTGAGTAAAGGCAAATCAAATAAACAATTTATTTTCTTCTCAAGGGTGACGAATCTTATTACTACTTTACATTCAGGTTGTTAAAAAAAAAAGAAGAAGAAGAAGAAGAAGAAGAAAAAGAGAGAAAAGAAAAGAAATCTTAGTCCCTTGCTGGTGCTTTATATTCTCATCTTTGGGCTCATCAGTTGTACTTCATTTTGACATAACATACCCCACCTCTTTATTGTTATTTTTGGGTAAAAGCATAAACAAAACTTTTTTTCAGTACTATAGATTTGAACCCAGGAGTGCTGTACCACTGAGTCACATCCCTACCTGTTTTATTTTCTATTTTGAGGCCCAGGCTGGCCTCAAACATCATCTTTCTGCCTCAGCCTCCTGAATTGCTGGGATTATAGGCACATGCCACTGTGCCTGGCAAAAGAAACAATTCTTTGAGAACCTTGCAAGACCCTGTTTTTTAAAGGATAGGATTTTTCTTCCTAGACTGAGGTTGCGAGAGATTCTCTAATGTTGTAGTTTAAGAATTAGTAGATGTAGTAGTAGTAGAATAAGCACTTGCTGAATTGAGTTGAATGTACGTAGATAAGAACATTCAAGTTTTCCAAGACAGATAGTCTTTCCCTTTTATAGATAATGTATTTTTTTTGCCATACTGGAGAATTAACCCATGAGTGTTCTACCACTGAGCAGTATCCTAACACCCACCCCACCTGCCTTTTAAAATTTTTCTTCTTTTGGGTGGATGGCGGCTACTGGGGATTGAACCCAGGGACACGTTTTACCATTGAGTTACATCCCCAGCCCTTTTTATTTTTTGCTTTGAGATAGGCTCACTAAGTTGCCGAGTGGCCTCAGATTTATAATCCTCGTGTGTCAAGCCTCCTGCATTGCTGGTATTACAGGTGTGCACCACCGGTTTAATTTTTCATTCTTGAAACAGGGTCTCACTAAGTTGCTAAAATGACCTTGAACTTCTAATCCTCCCAAATTAACCTCCCAAGTAGCTGGGATTATAGGTATGTACTATTATACCCTGTCAAATTCAAAATTTATACTCAAGTTGAAGTCCTAGGGCTACTTAGCTGAGATCCACACTGCAGACCACTAGATGGCCTCAGTTATAAAAAATGTTATCATCGGAGGAGGCCACAGCACCTAAATGACTTAGTTTTCATTTGCTTATGTGGTATTGTAGGCAGTTTGTTTCTTAGGTGGGAAGAATCAGTTTCTAGAGAAGAGATGATCAGATTCTCAATAGAACAGAGAATTATCTGCTATGAAGAATGGTTGATTTAGCTTCATATGGCTGTGGAAATAGCAACCTAGTCCCCCATCACTACCTTTGTTTTTTCCTTTAATCTTTGCTTTTGTTGATTCTTCCATCTTCTGTCAACTTACTGTGCATGTGATTTTTATTTCATTAAATAATAAAAAGTATGCAGCAAATAATAGCTTTTTAGACTTTATTGCCATGAACAGCGACTGAGATAAAGACAAGAGTTGAAGGAATATGGATATTGTGTTTTCTTCAGACTGCATATTAACAGCCAAAGCCTGTCTTCATTGAGTCCTCAAAAAACCCAGATCAAATTTCTCTGACCAAACTGTACAGCAGTACCTAGACCATTGTTTCTTCAACCTTAGCACTGTTGACTTTTTGGCTGAATGTCTTTGTGGTGTGGGGTTGTCCTATGCAATATAGGGTGGTTGATAGCATTCCTGCCCTTTCCTTGCTAGAGGTCAGTAATATCATCCTCTTCATCCTCTTTTGTCCTCCATACAACCAAAAATGTCTCTATATATTGCCAGATGACCCTTGGAGGGAATATTACCTGTGGATGAAAACCTCTGATCTAGATTATATTAACCAATGAATTAATGCTCAGAAAGCATTAGGGCAGGCATTGCAGAGGCAGAGTCAGGCAAGGTATTTTGTGATGGTACTGGGTGTGTACATTGAGGTTATAGTTAGTTTTGCCTTGCACATTGTATCTAATGATAAAAACATTGAGTGCCATTTTATTTTCTCTATTCAGATTTGTCTAGTTCATTATTTATGACTTTTTGTCCCAAGGGGAGAGTTTATGGGTACCATATTCTCTCTGATAGACTGCACTCCTTTTTGTTTGGGGTAAATGGTTTTTCTTGGATGATGGAAAATGCAGTCATTGACTCTGACTTTGGACCAGTCAGCAGTCTTACGTCTCTTCTCATCCCCCATGTAGATTATCAAAGGCATCTAAGGGAATAGGAAATATAGAAATTTAAGCTTCACTTGTCTATTCGTTCCTTAGAGACCAAGAAATATAGCTAATTCATTATTGTCTTGTCTCCACATCCTGGTATACAGTGAAAGCACGGTAAATATTTGTTGAAGTGAATCTTGAATGCTTTGGTCAATGTATGGTATTTAGCTTTCTGGGCCTAAGGCTCCTCTAACTGTAAATCAGTATTGATAGTTATCGTATTTCCTTTTCAACTTTCAGGGACTTTTGGGAGGATGTATTAATAATGGGTTTACAGTGAAGCTATCAATTGAGCTTATAGTTTTTAAGTGGTGCACAAGAGACCAGACATGTCCCAGTCCTGGAAAATGTCTCTTATAGTTGATTTATAGACTCTGACTTTCCACACTCTAGGCTAAACAGCAGCTGCCACAGTTCAGTATGATCTGCACCACTGATGTGTATTTGACTAGTCTAGACAGGATTCTTTTTGGTGCTTTAAGATTTTAAAGTCTCCCCTTTCCTTATATTGGTATATATGTATTTTGACATGGGGGTTTGCTAGTCTTGAAACTGTGATCTTCCTGCCTCAGCCTCCCAAGTAGTGGGATTACAAAGTGCCACCTCATTCATGTATAGACTAGGAATACCTACAGCCTGAGACTCTGCTCTGAAACTCTTCATTTAGTTCAAGGCTAGGTAACCATTCCAGAGAGGAATCTTGAGAAGTTCCATAATGGGAATGAGCGTGGATAGGAAAAGCAGTAAGTGATCCTATCTATTTGAGATAGTCTTCTGGCCTTTAATTACAAACAGATTAATCAGGCCACACAAATGGATCCAGATATTATGCCAGAGGGCCTGCGCTTCTTTTTAAACTATCCTAGGTTTGCTGAGTAATTCATTAACCTCAAAATGAAATTGAAATTTCAAGAAATTGGATTCAGAATAAAGTATGAAATATATTGAACCTACTTTGTGTCTTCTTCATTTTCATTGCCCCCGTTATGGATGAATTCTAATCATAGAGCTATTAAAGAGCATTTTGTACAAACTCTTCCTTTCAGCATCAGAATACTGAGGCTTAAAAAGGTTAGGTAACATAAGTAACCACATATACAAGTTTGTAGCTGAGTCAGGACTAGAACCCATATTTTTGAGCTCTCCCAGTAGAGACCATTTTTCACGGTATAAGTGGTTATAACTTGATGCCACTAGTAGCAAGGCAGGCTGCAAAAATGAGTGAATTAGGCTGGGAGTCCACAGTAAGGAGTGGTGGAAACTGGCTAACTGGACAGCCCACATTTTGTCCAAGTGGGGAGCTTTTACTGAGTTTAAGCCCATTGTTGCCATATGAGCTTTCATTTTGCTGGGGCTCTGATTTTCTTTAAAGGGAAGATAGATATTTATGTAAAGTCTCATTTTTTAATTATTATATTTTACTCTTTCCTTCTATTTATTTTTTCATTAACTTCGTTTTGGAGTGATTATTTTAAAGTTTTTTTTTCATACATGTGTATAGGGTAATAACGTCTGTCTCACAATCTACCGTCCTTCCAATCTCCACCTGCCCGAGTCCTACCCTAACTCCCCTCTGCACAATCCAAAGTCCTTCATTCTTCCCTACATCCCCCCACTGTGGATTAGCATCTGCTTATCAGAGAAAACATTCAGCCTTTGGTTTTTTGGGATTGGCTTACTTTGCGAAGTGTGATATTCTCTAGTTCCATCCATTTACTGGCAAATGCCATAATTTCATTCTTCTTTAAGGCTTTGTAATATTCCATTGTGTATATGTACCACATTTTCTTTATCCGTTCATCTGTTGAGGGGCAGCTAGGTTGGTTCCATAGTTTAGCTATTGTAAATTGAGCTGCTGTAATTACTGCTGTGACTGCATCACTGTAGTATGCTGATTTTAAGTCCTTTAGGTAAAAACCTAGGAGTGGGATAGCTGGGTCAAATGGTGGTTCCATTCCAGGTTTTCTGAGGAACCTCCATACTGCTTTCCAGAGTGGTCGCACCAATCTGCAGTCCCACCAGCAGTGTATGAGTGTACCTTTCCCCCCCACATCCTTAATTTTGCTTATATGTTTGATAATTGCCATTCTGACTAGAGTGAGATGAAATCTTAGACCAGTTTTGATTTGCATTTCTCTAGTTGCAAGAGATGATGAACATTTTTTCATATGTTTGTTGATCGATTGTATTTCTTCTTCTGTGAAGTGTGCTCATTTCCTTAGCCCATTTTTTGATTGGGTTATTTGTTTTTTTTGGTTCTTTATATGTCTTGGAGATTGTTGCTCTATCTGAGGTGCATGTGGTAAAGATTTTCTCCTACTCTGTAGGCTCTCTCTCAAATTATTGATTGTTTCCTTTGCTGAGAAGAAGCTTTTTAGTTTGAATCCATTCCATTTATTGATCCTTAATTTTACTTCTTGCTCTTTAGGAGTCTTGCTTGCTAAGGAAGTCAGGTCCTAAGCCAACATGATGAAGATTTGGGTCTACTTTTTCTTCTATTAGGAACAGGGTCTCTGTTCTAGTGCCTAAGTCTTTGATCCACTTTGAGTTGATTTTTGTGCAGGGTGAGAGAGAGAGGTTTAATTTCTTTTTGTTACATATGAATTTCCAGCCAGGTGCAGTGGCACACGCCTGTAATCCCAGCACTTGGGAGGCTGAGGTAGGACGATCGCGAGTTCAGAGCCAGCCTCAGCAACTTAGCGAGGCCCTAAGCAACTCAGTGAGACCCTGTCTCTAAATAAAATGCAAAATAGGGCTGGGGATGTGGCTCAGTGGCCGAGTGCCCCTGAGTTCAATCCCTGGTTCCCCCCCTTCCCCCCCAAAAAAATATGGATCCAGTTTTCCCAGCACCAATTGTTGAATAGACTATCTTTTCTGCAATGTATATTTTTCACACCTTTGTCTAGTATGACACAATTGTATTTATGTGAGTTTGCCTCTGTGTGTTCTATTTTATACCATTGGTCTCCATGTCTGTTTTGGTGCCAGTACCATGCCGTTTTGTTGCTGTTGCTGTATAATGTAGATTGAGGTCTGGTAGTGTGATGCCTCCTGCTTCGTTCTTCTTGCTAAGGATTGCCTTGGCTATTCTGGGTCTCTTCTTTTTCCAAATGAATTTCTTGATTGAATTTTCTATTTGCATGAAGAATGTCATTGGGATTTCTATAGGAACTGCATTGAATCTGTATAACACTTTTGGTAGTAGACCACTTTGACAATATTAATTCTGCCTATTCAGGAGCATGGGCACTCTTTCCATCTTCTAAGGTCGCTTTCAATTGCTTTTTTTTCTTTCTTTCTTTTTTTTTTTTTTTTTTTTTTAAGGAGGAAAGATTTATGTCACAGTCATATAGTCATATTTCAGTCCATGGTAGGATGGTTTCATTGCTCTGGGCCTGAGGGAGGACAGAACATCATGGTCAAAAGACATGACAGAGGAAGGCTATTAACTCATGGCAGCCAAACAGGAGGGGCAGGGAGAGAAAGAGAAAGAGAAATGTCTTCAATTTCTTTCTTTAGTGTTCTGTAGTTTTCATTGTAGAACTTTCATCTCTGTTGTTAGATTGATTCCCAAGTTGTTTATTTATTTTTTTGAGGCTATTGTGAATGGGGTAATTTTCCTAATTTCTCTTGCAGTGGATTCGTTGCTTATGTATAGAGATGCATTTGATTTTTGGCAATTGATTTTATATCCTGCTACTTTTCTGAATTCATTTATGAGTTCTAGAAGTTTTCTGGTGGAATTTTTTGGATCTTCTAAATAATCATGTTGTTGGCAAATAGTGATAGTTTGAGTTCTTCTTTTTCCATTCGTATCCCTTTAATTTCTTTCGTCTGCCTGATTGCTCTGGCTAGGGCTTCAAGGATGATGTTGAATAGAAGTGGTGAAAGAGGGCATCCCTGCCTTGTTCCAGTTTTTAGGGGGAATGCTTTCAATTTTTCTCCTTTTAGAATGATGTTGGCCATGGGCTTAGCATAGATAGTTTTTACAATGTTGAGGTATGTTCCTACTCTTCCTAGTTTTTCTAGTGTTTTGAGTGTGAAGAGGTGCTATATGTTTTCAAATGCTTTCTCTGTATCTATTGAGATAGTCATATGATTCTTGTCTTTAAGTCTATTGATGTGATGTATTATGTTTATTGATTTCCATATGTTGAACAAACCTTGCATTCCAGGGATGAACCCCACTTGGTCATGGTGCACTACCTTTTTAATACATTTTTGTATATGATTTGTGAGAATTTTTGCATCTGTGTTCATGAAGGATATTGGTCTATAGTTTTCTTTCCTTGTGTCTTTGTCTGGTTTTGGTATAATTGTGATACTAGCCTCATGAATTTGGAAGTGTTCCCTCCTTCCTATTTCATGAAATAATCTGAAGAGTAATGGTATTCTTCTTTGAAGGTCTAGTAAAACTCGGCCGAGAATCCATCTGGTCCTGGGCTTTTCTTGGTTGGTAGGCTTTTGATGGTATCTTCTATTTTATTGCTTGAAATTGTTCAGTTTAAATTGTGAATGTCCTCCTGCATCAGCTTGAGAAGATCATATGTCTCTAGAAATTTGTAAATGTCTTCAAATTTTTCTATTTTATTTGAGTATAAATTTTCAAAATAGTTTCTAATTATCTTCTGTATTTTAGTAGTATTCATCATGATATTTACTTTTTCATCATGAATTTTAGTAATTTGAGTTTTCTCTCTCTTTGTTAATGTGGCTAAGGGTTTATCAATTTTATTTATTTTTTTTAAAGAACTTTTTGTTTTGTCAATTTTTTGAATTGTTTCTTTTGTTTCAGTTTCATTGATTTCAGCTCTGATTTTAATTATTTCCTGTCTTCTGCTGCTTTTGGTGTTGATTTGTTCTTCTTTTTCTAGGGCTTTAAGATGTAATGTTAGGTCATTTATTTGTTGACTTTTTGTTCTTTTAATGGGCTCAATGCAATGAACTTTCCTCTTAGCTCTGTCTTCAGAGTATCCCAGAGATTTTGATATGTTGTTTTGGGATTCTCATTTACTTCTAAGTATTTTTTTATTTCCTCCTTGATTTCTTCTTTTATCCATTCTTTATTCAATAGCATGCTACTTAGTCTCCAGCTGTTGGAGTAGCTTCTATTTTTTATTTTATCATTGATTTCTCGTTTCATTCCATTATGATCTGATAGAATGCAGGGTAGTATTTCTGTTTTTTTGTATTTGCTGAAAGTTGCTTTGTGGCATAACATATGGTCTATTTTGGAGAAGGATCCATGTGCTGCTGAGAAGAGAGTGTGTTCTCTCAATGATGGATGAAATACTTTATATATGTCTGTTAAGTCTAAATCATTGATTGTATCATTTAATTCTATAGTTTCTTTGTTTAATTTTTGTTTGGAAGATCTATCCAGTGGTGAGAGAGGTGTGTTAAGTCACCCAGTGTTGTTGTGTTGTGGTCTATTTGATTCTTGAAATTGAGAAGGATTTGTTTGATATATGTAAATGCCCCATTGTTTGGGACATCTATATTTAATGATTGTTATGTCTTATTGGTGTATGATTCCCTTAAACAGTATGACTAACTTTGGTTTGAAGTTCACTTTGCCCAATATGAGGATGGAAACCCCTGCTAGTTTACGCAGTCCACAAGAGTGATATGTTTTTTCCCATTTGGAAAAGTGGATGTGTTTTCCTAGAAGGTGAGTCTCCTGAAGACAGCATATTGTTGGGTCTTTTTTAAAAATCCAGTCTGCCATCAGTTTTGATTGATGAGTTTAGGTCATTAACATTCAGAGTTATTATTGAGATATGATTTGTTTTCCCAGTCATTTTGGTTTATTTTTGGTTTTTAACTTGACTTAATTTCTCCTTTGATTGCTCTTTCCTTTAGTGTAGTTCCTCCCTTTGCTGGTTTTCATCATTTTTTTCATTTCCTCCTCATGGAATATTTTGCTGAGAATGTTCTGTAGTGTAGGCTTTCTAGTTGTGAATTCTTTTAACTTGTTTATTGGAGGTTTTTATTTCATCTTCAAATCTGAAGCTTAATTTTGTTGATATAAAAATCTCAGTTGGCATCCATTTTCTTTCAGAGCTTGATACATGTTATTCCAGGACCTCTTGGTGTTGAGGGTCTAGGTTGAGAAATCAGCTGAGATCTGAATTGGTTTCCCCCTATATGTAAGTTGATTTTTTCTCTCTCATAGCCTTTAAAATTCTATCCTTATTCTGTATGTTAGTCATTCTCATTATAATGTGTCTTGGTGTGGGTATTCTATAATTTTGTACATTTGGGGTCCTGTAAGCCTCTTGTAGTTGATTTTCCATTTCATTCTTTAGATTTGGGAAGTTTTCTGATAATATATCATGGAAAAGATTGTACATTCCTTTGGTTTGTATCTCCATGCCTTCATCTATTCTGATAAATCTTAAATTTGGTCTTTTCATGTCATACCATATTTCTTAGAAGTTCCGTTCATGGTTTCTTACTGTCTTCTCTGTGAGGTCAACTTTATTTTCAAGAGTATAGGGGCTGGGGATATAGCTCAGTTCGTAGAGTGTTTGCCTTGCATGCAAAGGTCCTAGGTTCAATCCCCAGCACCATACACACAAAAAAAGAGTATACATTTTGTCTTCATTGTCTGAGGTTCTGTCTTCCAAGTGGTCTAGTCTGTTGGTGAGGCTTTCAGTTGAATTTTTAATGTGGCTTGTTGTTTCCTTCATTTCAAGGATTTCTGCTTGATTCCTTTTTATAACCTCTGCCTCTTTATTGAAGTGATCTTTCACTTCCTGTATTTTCTCTCTAATACCATCCTTTATTTTGAAGATCAATCTAGCTATGTATTTACCAAAGTCCATCTCTGACATTTCTTCTACTGTGTTGTCTATGGATTCCATTGTGGAACATCTTGGTTTGTTTGAGGCTCTTTGTTCCCTTGTTTTTTCATGTTGTTTCTATGTCTTCTCATCTAGCAGTATGGAGCCAAGGCAGTACAGATTCTATTCTGCAGTCTTATAGTGTCCCTGAAGGCTTCCAGTACCTTACCTGCTGCCACTGCTTTTGACTGTTTCAGTGAATACCATGGCTACTGGTCAGTAGAAAGTGGCTGGTCTGTTCATCTTCCAGATGCCTTTTTTCTCTCCCAGGTCAGGCCCCAGTAGGAAAGGGCACTGGTGTAGGATAGCACAGGAGAGTTTGTCCTACCCGAGCTCAGCAGCTGTGAGCACAGGGCGTGGCTCCAGAGCAGCAGAGGGAGAAGGCAGCTCCAACTGCGATGCTCTGTGCTTCTTTCAGTAGGATGCCATTTCTCATGTTTAGCTCCATGGTTTTTCATGAATTCATGGATGAATGAAGACAAATTCTTTTTTCCTGGCTCCTATTGAATGCTTCCTAATGTCATGTCTTTCTTATTCTCCATCTTTTAAAATGTGAATGCAGTTCTTTTATTATTATTTAGAGATTACTTTATAGTTTCTGTAATCAAACCCATGTACTTAAGACCTTACATATTTAATACAGTGCATTAGCCCTATACAAATGGAAAAAAATTAAGTTTAACATTTCTAGACCAGTATGGTTGTTAATTTCTGTACAGTGCCAACCCAACACAGTAAACTGGGATACTTTTCCAAAGTTGACAGCACAGCTAAAGATGAAAGCAGTTCTTTCCTGATTTACTGTATGCCAGATGCTGTGGTAGACAGCCACATGACCTTCCAGACCCTCTTTGAGATTTTTATTCAAAACTCTACATTCAATCTGTCTTACTTACTTGTGGCTATAAATACATGGTTTATTTAAAAAAAAAAAAAAAAGTTTAGCTTTTTTTTTTTGGAACTAGGGATTGAACTCAGGGACACTTGGCCACTGAGCCACATCCCCATCCCTATTTTGTATTTTATTTAGAGACAGGGTCTCACTGAGTTGCTTAGGGCCTCGCTAAGTTGCTGAGGCTGGCTTTGAACTCTCGATCCTCCTGACTCAGCCTCCCGAGTCTCTTGGATTACAGGTGTGCGCCATCACGCCCGGCAAAGTTTAGCATTTTAATTATTCAAGTTTAATAACTTACACCATTGAATTAGTTGACAGAAGTAACATCAGATTGGCCAGGTACCAACAGAAACCCCAACTAAACATTTGAACTTTTGGAACTGAATCTCACTATGTTGCTCAGGCTGGCCCCTACTCCTGGGCTCAAGAGGTCCTCCTGTCCTAGTCTCTTGAGCAGCAGAAACTGTAGGTACACATCACGTGTAGTTCCTTGACTTCTTTTTTTTTTTTTTTTTTTTTGTAATCCAGGTGATCTTCTAGTCTTGCAATATAGTGAATCTTGCAGTAAAATAGCATTCCTTCCCCTGGAGATTTCCTGAACCCAGATGTTCTCTTAACATCCTACTTAGATTTTATTTTTTATTTTATTTTTTTTCCTCCCTGAAGCCTAGGTAGGTATGTTCTTTCTATTTCCCTAGTTTCAAATGTGTCCCTCTATGTCTTCAGTGAGTCAGTTTCTTAACAGGGTTAAAAAAGAATGTTTCCACCTGCAAGCTTTTTGGCACATACTTGTAAGGCAACACTCAGCTTTTGTTCCCTTTCTTTCACAATTCCTTAAATGGTTCTTGTCCTAGATTGTGAGTCCAGCAGAGCAGTGCAGGCTTCTGGGAAGTCAGTCTTTCAGGCTAGAGGCATGGGTGTCTGGAAGTGGACAGTCTTATCATTTTAAAATTTTCTGTATTAGTCTCATCTACTGGTAGGCCTGATAGTCCCTACATCTTGCTGAAAGAGGAATCTGGAAAGAAAGAATAGTAAAATTAAGTTTTCTTGAAAGGATTGAGCACTGGAGCATCTGAGCACTGAGATCTACACAGGTCATTCTTAACTTGACAGATGGCAGCCTCTGTCGCCTGCCACTCAAAATCATGATAACGAAATCATCCTGCCCCTTTGCCGTTAGAACTGACTCGTACCCTGTAAATCCAACAAAATGACCTTGAATATGTGGCCTGGCCTCAGACATTTCACCACTCAACCTCTGTCAATGGTGCCTGGGTAGAGCAGAGGTGCAGGAATGCACCAGTATGTGCTCTCCAGGCCAGAGAAGCACCTTGTAAAGTTCTAACTTTGCTTTTTTTTTTTTTAATAACTTCATGCAGCCCTGATGATGCCCCCATGGGGACCTGCTATGCCACATAGATATGAAATAAAAATACACTTTCAATAAAGGAAAGTTCAACTTGGGTTCCAACCTTTGACTTGTATTGTGTCTTTTAGACTAATTTTATTTTCATCTCCTTGCCTTTCTTTTCCACTATTTTGTATTTGAATTCTCCTAAGACCTTTTGGAAGTTTGGATAGTTTTCATCTCCATATGAGACTGAGGCCCAGCATAATTTGAAATGGTTGATCTAATCAGTAGCAGGACCAAACTAGAACTTAACTCAGGATTAATCTTGCTCAGGAGGACACCCTCTTCCTCATAGGCATACTGCCATCTGTGTTATTGAGATCAAGTGGCAATATGGTCTTTTATGGGGTCTGGGGATATAGCTCAGCTGGTAGAGTGCTTGCCTTGCAAGCACAAGGCCCTGGGTTCAATTCCCAGCACCAGGAAAAAAAAAAAAAAAAAAAAAATATATATATATATATATACACACACATATATATATATATATTCACACATATACAGAGAGAGAGAGAGAGAGAGAAAGACTCTCTCTTCTATGAGTCGATGGGGAAGAGCTGAATATAGAATGTGATGGAAGAGGAATCCCTTCTATGTATTGTTTAGGGAGTGAATATTTTAGGAGACTTGTTGTTTTATAGAGAAAAGGTAGAACAAAAATTACTTGTTTATTAAAGTAGCCACTCTTTCTGAATCCTGGAACTTTTTGAAAGAACAAAAGCTGTAAATATTCATGTCAAAAAATGCACATATCCATATAGTTTTACATATAATAATTAAGGGATTTATGGGACTCCTGGAACCTTAGAGGCTAAAGTATTATCAAGCCTTGATTAAGATTTTTCCCTTGGATAAATTATCTTTCAGTTCACTTACTGATTGATTAAAATTTAAAAATTTAAAAGATTTTGGAATGTGTTCAGTCTGATGGAGATGGTCTGGTTTATAATTGTTCAGTTGAAAAGGAATTCTAGGCAACCTTGATTTCTTCTTAGGAACAAGGGAAATTGATGTGATCTAGTGACATGACATGATCATTTTCTTTTAATGTATAGCTCCTGGCTAGAAGTATGAGCCCTACTAGGAAACCCTGGTTGATACTAATGAAGTTGGACAGGTAGAACCTCTCCTACGATACCTGCCCAGCCATCTTAGAGATATGATTCTCAGTAGCTTCACCTCTTTTTCTGGTATTTTTAAGCTTTGGAGAAACAAGGTAAAATAATATTCCTTCCTTGGAATGCTTGGAGACCTTTGCTTGAATGAAGACTATAAATACAGATGGACTGAAGTAAGTGATGCAATCTCCCCACTTCCTAGTCCCCACATACCAAAATGGAGGCCCACAGAGGGGAGACTGGGTATTGAATGCCATTTGATTAATGGCCTCTCAATCCAAGTCTAGGTTTCCAAAATGAGTTTTGCTAAATAAAGATTCATCTTTAAGTAATGTGAGCTACTTTGTTATAGCAGCTGTTGGTAATTTAGAGCATTTTAAGTTTCTTCCCTACTCGACTATTTGACTGTTACTGGCTGGCATTATGGAATATTTCTTTATTAATAGAATTTTTCCTACTCAGAACCCATAAAGGTTGGTTATTTTAATGAACCAAAGGATTCCAGGAGCCTAATGGAGATGAAATGGCAAGTGATCCAAACAAGCAAGAATAATATAACTTTACATGTAAAAATAGTATTAATATTATAGGTATGCATATTTACATGCTTTTTTTGGAAGCCAATGAAATTGTTTCTCTTATCACAAATAAAATAAATCTGTGGTTTTGCCCCTTTCCAAAGAAAATATGTGGAAATATCTTTGGATATTTGTGGCAGGCTCTTGGTATAAATGATGTGATTTGAGGTGTATTTTATACTAATTATCAAACCTTTTCCTGGAAATGGTCTTCTGTAGAGCACATCACAAAGTTCTTCCATCAAATTTTTCCCCTTCTGATAAAAGGTCAGAGGAAATAAGAACTGTGTTTGATTTAAATGTTAAATAGCAATCTCTCTTCATTACTAATCCACCTATTACAGAGCCATCTGTTTTTTCTGTCCTTGTCAATATAGTTATTCAGACAGGCATGCCATTTATTGGAGGATAAGTCAATTTTGATAAATTTATTAATCAATTATTATGGAAAGGTCCTTTGGAGAGAATATGTAAGCTGACCAGTACTCAAGGACAGTACCTCCTTCCGCAGACATTTGAGAGTATCAAATGCAGACATGCATATGTGTGTGCGCGCATGCACACACACACACACACACACACACACACACACACATTTTATGTGTGTATCTGTCCACCCATCCTCCATCTATCTATTGAGAGAGCAGTGAGAGATTTTTGTTTACAAAGGTTCTGTTGAGTCATATTCTGAGTTATTCTTGGAGCATATCAGGTGGATGACTTATCCCTTCTGAAATTTTCTTCTTTTTAACTCAGATTGAGTTGGGCATTTTTTGTTTATATTCATATTTCTGAACCCTACAAAGCTTATAATATGATAGTAGGAAGTTCTCTATATTCCAAATTTGGGGTTTTGTTTGTTTAACCACAGATGTTTTAGTAAAGGTGTTAAGTAGAGACAAATAGTTGCATTGCTTGAGGGTATTAATTAATTTGATTTTTTCCCCCAGGAAGTTTCTGTTTAATAATTTTTCTGTGGCAGATCACATTTGATCCTTTTTTAAACCTACAAATCACTAGAATTTTTTGTGTATTGGGTGACTCTATGAGCTTCTCTGGGTTTTCCAGCTAGCAAAATACCCTGCAAATAGAAAGACATCTTTCTAGAGACCTTGTATAATTTAAGAGATGAAGAAAGATATTTTAGTCAGCTTTTTCACTGCTGTGACTGAAAGACTTGACAAGAACAATGTAGAGGGAAAAATTTATTTTGGCTTACAGTTTCAGAGGTTCAGCCCATGGTCAGCTGACTTCATAGCTCTGGGGCCTAGGTGAGGCAGAACATCATAGTGGAAGAGTATGGTGGAGGAATACAGCTCAGGACAAGGCAACCAGGAAGCAGAGAGAGAGTTGCATTCACCAGAGAAAAGTATAAACCCCAAAGTCATGCCTCCAGTGACCTACTTTCTGTAGCCACACCGTACCTGCCTACATTTACCACCCAGTTAATCCATATCAGTGATTGATACACTGATTAGGCTGCACCTCTGATAATCTAATCATTTCACCTCTGAAAATGCATTGTCTCACACATGAGCTTTTGGGAGACACCTCATGTCTAAACTACAACATTGGGCATTACAACAATACTAGAGAGTAGAGAATATTAGTTGAGTAGCTGTTTTCTGTAAAGGTTAATGCATTAACAGAAGACATTTGGGCAAATGAGACAGTGACAGTGTTAATGTGGTAATCTTTCTTTTTAGTGTTATTGGTGGTGTCATGGTGTGTTCCTTCTTAAAATCTATTAAGAAGGAGCTGCTTTTATCTCTCCCTATGTTTGAACAAGTTATATCTCCATACTCACAGTGTATTAGCTAAAAGCCCTCCATTCTTTGGACTCAGGCTAACTACTTAAAATGACTGCTTTCAGATTAGTAAATAGGTTGTCCTCTTGGATCACAGAATGGATGAACAGTGAGGTGTGGGTTAGAGTGTGACCAACCATTAATCTTTTGTGGCCAGCTGGAAAGGATTATGGTTAATAGGAATCCGCACAACAGCTCAGGCTCATTTTTACGTTGGTATCATCCATCATGCCCAAATTAAAATTAAGTATGTTTTCTCCTTAATCTGAAGTAGCCTATGGGTTTTCTACCTTCCCCCTCAACTTAGAACATTTTGGGAAATGGGGACTCCATTGCAGAGTATTTAAAACATTTTTTCTCCTTCTTTAGAGACCTCACTGTTGTTCTCAGTCAGGAGACAAGGTAAAGACTCATGTAAAGTGAGTTTTTTATTTGTGGTTTACCCCGCACTGTTTAGAATTTAGAAGTACACTAAAAAGATAGGTGAAATGAATTCTTCATACTTGTGCCCCACTCAGCCATAAATTTAATACTACCTTAATTTAGTTTTTGCCTTTTCTGAAACTGAATAGCCATCATTAGGCTTTTTGATATTTTAAATGCAAACATTGATTGTGAAGTCCTGCATCACAAAAGTAAATGAAAATGTTAAACAGAAAATCAAGGCAACCATTTTTTCTCATATCTTTCTATAGTTTGCCTATTTATAGACGGCTATCTGGTGCCAAACTTTTCTGTTATCTAGACCAGAAGCCCTTTACTTTGAGTGAGCTTCAAGCCTCAAACACCAGACTCCCTTGGTTAAGAGTGTTCCCCTACCGTCTGAAATTAGATGTAAAGGAAAAGAAAGGAAAGATATAAGAGGAAGATATGAGGAAAAGATATAAAGGAAAAGAGGAGCTCAGTGATAGAGCACTCACCAGGGCCCTGGGGTCAGCCCAGCAACCCCTCTGTCCTCCTTATCCCCCTTCCCCCGACATACACAAGAAAGAGAAAAGGAAAGGAAAGAGAGAGGAAAAAAAACCCTTTATCTCCATTTTTACCACATGAGGTACAGTTCAATTTAATGGTTAAGTCAATAATTAATGTGTTTTATATGTTTTAATATAATTTTATGCTTTGAATTTCTTTTGGTAGTAATTTTCATTGGAACTATTTAGTCTTTGTTTTCGTGCTTATTTTCCCTGGAATCCCATAGCGAATATTTGTGAGATAGCCCACCAAAACTTCAGTGCCCTCTTGTCCCTCTTGAGCACTAGCTGTTAGCAGGCCTCAGTCTGAGGCTCCAACCAGCCAGCATCCACAAGGTAATGACTGTTACAGCACAGCTTTAGAAGAAAGGACTCTTTCTTTGTTTTGTTTTGTTTTGTTTTGTTTTGTTGTTTTGTTACTGGTGATTGAATCCAGGGGCACTTAACCACCGAACCACATCCCCAGACTTTTTTTTTTTTTTTAATTTGAGACAGGGTCTTGCTGAGTTGTTTAGGGCCTCGCTAAATTGCTAAGGTTGGCCTCAAACTTGGGATCCTCCTGCCTCAGCCTCCGGAGTCACTGGTATTATAGACATGTGCCACTGTGCCCAGCTAAAAGAGAGGAATCTTTCTGCCTACTCTGATGTCAAATCTACACAAAGCCCACTTGAAATAATCTTCACTTTCCCATAGCTATAAAAAAAAAGATCAAAGAGCTCGTAATGGCTGCCTTATATTTTTTTTTAAATATTTTTAAGATGTTGATAGACCTTTATTTTATTCATTTATTTATATGTGGTACTGAGAATCGAACCCAGTGCCTCACACATGCTAGGCAAGTGCTCTACCACTGAGCCACAACCCCAGCCCTTAATATTTTTATATAAACCAGAACTCCGTGCCTCTTGGAGTACTGGTCTCCCAGATACACACATAACTTGCTCCCTCATTTCCTTCAGGGCTCTGCTCAAAACGCCACTTTATCAGAGAGGCCCTCTGTGACCACCCTGTATAAAACGGAAATTAACTACCCCCACCATTGCTAATAGGCATTAACCTGCTGTTTAGTTTTTCTCTTTAATACTTCTACCACCAGACACATATATATGTTTTTGTAAGTGTTGAACTTTTTTTCCCTTTATTGACATTATATGTGTGTATTTTTTTTTCCTTCTTCCACTCAATAGGAAGTAAACTTCATAAGGGCAAGAACGGGATCTCTTTTGATCAATTCTGTATTCCCTTCCCTGGAACAGTACCCAGTACATAGTAGACATTCAATAAATATTTGTTCAGTAAATAAAGGAATGAACTCACTTTTATTTCAGTCTCTCACAGTCAGCATTATCCTAGACAGCCAACTTTTAATGCTGGCGGGGGTTCAGCAGACAACCACAAAATGCCATAAATGAATTCCTCAGGGTATTTTGTGATTCTAGTGTGTGTGAATACTTAAACAGTCTGACTAGACATAGTGGGTCAAGGCCCCCTCCTTGGAAATCATCCTGAGCAGTTCTATTGTGGCAGGTAGAAGAGTAGTTTTAAGAGAGATCAGGAGTTGCCTTTATTCCTGAGAGAAAGCCTGGACATTCTATGCATTTTCTACATATTTTAGGATCTGTCACATTACTCAGTGGGAGAGTTTTCTTCCTTCTAAGGCAGTCTTCTGAGTCAGCATTCTCTCTGGAAGTCCCTCTTACCTTTTCAGGGCTCTGCCTGGTGAATAGCCGAACAACTAGGAAAGCTCTGATCCTTTGCAACAAAGTAGTAAAACCTTGGTTCACTCTTTTTTAATATTTATTTTTTGCTCCTTTGGTTTGTAAAGGTTTGCGTAGGGAGGCAAAAATAACAGGAATTCTCTATGAAATTTGCTGCTTCTCTTAACCTGAACATGAAATGATGAAATGCTGAATAATAAATAAGTTCTATATCATATATACAAATAATTAATGGGCAGTTCTTTTGTGTTCTGTAATCCCACCCCACTTATCTTTATTTGGGTTTAAGTTTCAGGTGCAACTGGTTTATTTGGAAGTGCAGTAAACCTATAGCAAAGGACTAGAGAAGTAAGACAAGGAAAAGAAGGAAGATTTCATGAGCCAGCTACAACTGTAGGCAATTGGAGTTTGACCCTGAGGAGGAGAGGGCATAGACCACAAACATCAGAGTTCTGTCTGCTGGATTGTTGATACACCAACTTGTGTCAGTCAGTCATTGGTTGAAGGGTGCTCGGAAGGAGGGTTCAGTCCCCAAAAGAACTCACAGGCTTTGGAGAATGCCCTTGGGCAGAAATGTGGATATCTGGCAGTTAGAGATCAGGCAAAGTATACAAAGCAGTAAGGCCTGAGGGATATGAGAGGGTGTCCTGGAGGGAGCCCACCTTGGGATTGCACCTCACTTTCTGTTTATATTGAAGCGTAGACTTCACAGGAGCCATTGCTTTATCTTTGCTTCTTCCATCCCTTAAACTTTTAAACTACATCTTTCTCTGAAGCTGGTTCAGTGATCTATCTTTCTTGTATAATGGCATGTATCTACTTCTCCTTCAACTTGAACTTCTGCAACTTCAACATGTTGTCAAATACCTAACATGTTTTATATTTTCTATTTGCTTTAAGCTTCTTAGAAACCCAGGCATTACCTTACTTGCTTTTGTAAGCACCATAGTGCCCCAGAGCAACCAGTTCCATTCTCTCATTTTGTAGATGAGGAAACTGAGCTTTTCCCACTGTGTCTTGCCCTTACGGGTAGTGTTTGCTTCACCTTTAAACCTACCTGCCTTTGCCTCTTTTCTCATATTCCTCCAAATGTTTTGAAGGCTAGTAAGTTGATTTTTAAATGACTGCCAAGTAGTTAATAAATTATTTATGTTAGGAATTCAATATATATATTGAATTTACCTTTTGGGGGGATATGTCCACAACAACCTTTTCAAGTAAGAGATTTTCTTGGTTTTGTTTTTTTTGGGGGGGGGGCTTGCTGGGGTTTGAACCCAGTGGCACCCTACCACTGAGCTATATTTCCAGCCCCCTTTTTTATTTTGAATCAGGCTCTTGTTAAGTTGCTGAGACTGGCCTCAAAGTTGTAATCCTCTTGCTTTCAGCCTCCTGAATAGCTGAGATTACAGGCATGTGCCATCAGGCACAGCTTAATTAAGAAGTGTTGTTTTTGTTTCTTAAAAAATTGTAGGCCTTTCTTTTTCTAGTGAAATAAGCAAGATGGGACCAAAAGGCAGGAAGTAATATTGACCTTTAACTTAAAAGTAAAATAGTTGTGTTAATGCTTGGAAATAAATGAACTCCCCAGAATTGTTCACTTGTTGCTGTTAGACAATGTTAGACAATACTTTTATGAAACTAAATTAGAATAAATCTGGTATCGTGTCCTTTTTAAGATAAGCAGTTTGAAGCTGTCATGTGAAAGGGATTGCTTATGTCCCTAGCACTAATTTGTGGCTAGGTTGATAATGGCTTCCAGATCAAAGATGTCCTGGCAAGAGGGAAGTATAGGATGCCTTGACCTTATGTAAAAGATCTGGGAAGTTCTTCTTTATTTTCTGAATTCAATTCTTTTTTTCAAATTGTGGTAAAATAAGCATAACATGAAGTTTGCTATTTTGACCATTTAAAAATGTTCAGGGGCTAGAGGTACAACTCAGTGATAGAGTGTGCTTAGCATTTGTGAGGCCTTGGGTTTAAACCTTAACACCAAAAAATAAGCAATTAATTGAATAATAATGAAAATGTCTAGTCAGTGGCACTAAATGTATCTACTTTGTTGTATACCCATCACTACTGTCCAGCTCCGGCAGTTTTTATTATCTTAAACTGAAATTCAATACCCATTAAACACCAACTCCCCCAACACTTGTCAACCACCAGTCTACTCACCATTTTTATTAATTTTGCTACTCTAAGTACCTCATATAAATGAAATCATTTAATACTTGTCTCTTTGTGTCTTCCTTATTTCGTTATAATGTCCTCAAGGTTCATCCCTGTTGTATATGAGTCAGAATTCCCTCCCTTTTGAATGCTGAATAATACTCCATTGTATATAGTATTATCACATTTTGTTTTCCCATTTATCAGTGGACATTTGGGTTGCTTTCCCTTTTGGCTATTATGAATAATGCTGCTATGACTGCAACAGTGTATCCTTCAGGCTTTGATGACTTCAGCCTGAACATGTGGAGATGTTTGTTAGAGTTCTGTACAGATACTTGTTGGAATCTTTGCTTCAATTCTTGGATGTATACCTTTGAAATTGCTGAGTAATATTGTAGCTCTACATTTAACTTTTTGAGGAATTGCTATTTTCTTCAGTGGCTCAAAATTTTACATTCCCACTAGCAGTACTAGTGACAAGGGTTCCATTTTCTCCACATCCTATCTAATACTTGCTATCTCTTTTTGTACTAGCCATCCTCCTAGGCATGCAGTGGTATTTCATTTTGGGTTTGATTTTCATTTCCCTGATGTTAGTGTTACTGAACATTTTGGTTTGTACTTTTTGTTCAAGTCCTTTCCTCATTTTTGAATTGGGTTGTTTCTTTGTTGCTAAGTTTTAGCCCCAAGCCTTTTGATTTTGAGGTATTTTAATGAGGATGTTTGCTGTGTGATGTCTTATAAATATATGCCCATTTATCTTGTTTATCAATTTTTAAAAAGCTTCTTTCTATACAAATAGATACATATTGTAAATCTGTATGTGTGTATTTTATATTTATTATTGTATATTATAATTGTATAATTACCTATCTAATTATAAAATAATATATTAAAATTTATTTTTTGTCCCAACAGTATATCCTTTCAGGCTCTGATGACTTCAACCTTTACATGTGGAGAATTCCTGCAGATCCAGAAGCAGGTGAGTGTGTCCCAGTATGAATCCACTGTTATGGTTGGTTCTGTTGATCTTTGTCATTACAGTGCCCTGAGAGGACATAATGTATCAACAGTTGTTAAGGCTTTTCCCTTCTTTTGGCCTCCCTAGTGAAGTTAACTAAAGGGAGCCTCTCTGTGTTGACATGTATATTTCCTGGGATTTTGGTAATTCCAGACATGAAACAAATATTTCTACATTTACTCTAGATATATTCTGAGAAAAGTCTATAGCTTTCTGTGAATTTGGATCTAAGCTATCTGAGTTTTCAAATTGTATGGATTATCTTTCTTCATTTTTGGTAATAGTATCTTAGTGAGTTACGGTAGAAATTTATTTTACACTTTTTTTTTATACTGAAGACAGCTCAATACAGCCCTCTGCTCTGGGCAATGCATAGCATCAGACTGGAAAACAGCCATTAGAAACAGAAAAGAGGACTATGCCAAATGCACGACACAAATGTGTTTAGTGCTCAGAGTTGAGGGAAGTTTTTGACTGCCTGTTGCTGAATTAACCATATTGTTACCAAACCTCTGCCTTTCAAAACCTATTGAAACCCATTTTTGGCTAACAATCCAGTTGCTATGTCCTAATTACTTAAAAGTTACAGAAGAGCTTTTCCCCTTCTAGAATTTGGAAAGTATGAGTGAAATTTTCCAGACAGGACAGCAGCAGTCTACCTGAACAAAAGGTGATGCTCTAGCACTAATTGTCATTCTGGGTTAAGTCCCCCACCCTTGTAAATCCTCAATTGATTAGTTTAAATGTAATCTTCGGGCTTAATTTTATCTTTTACCTGATCTTGAAAAGCTCTCAATTATTAAGTCAATGTGACTTTTAAAGTAGAAATTGGATAAATCACCTCTCCTTTCTGGTACTATTCTTTGAAATCTTTTTCACATTTGTATAATGAAAGAACTAAAAAGAATTAGCAATAGGTTTTTTCCTCTCCCTGCTCATTTCTTTATTGCTTTAGGGGAGGGGCCATCTAGTTGGCCAGAGCTGTAATAACAGAATACAATAGACAGGGTGGCTTAAAAATCAGAAATTTATTTTCTCACAAGTCTGGAGGCTAGAAGTCGAAGATCAAGGAATCAACAGGTTTGGTTTCTCCTGAGGCCCTCTCCTTGACTTGCAAATGGCCACCTTCTTACAGTGTCCTCATTTGTCCATGGGCATGTGTATCCCTGGTGTCCCTTCCTCTTCTTAAAAGATAGCTCTCATGTCCCCTGCTAGATATTTTTTCAGAGATAGTACCCTCACATTTGTTTGGTAGTTCCTCAAAGAAATGATATTCTTCTGCTGTTTTGATTTCTCTCCTCTAAATCCTCAGTTAAGGATTAACTGAATGAATTCAGTAGATGTAATCTGACTAGACTAGAGAAAAATCTTTGACTCATTAATTCTAAGTGTGCTACGTGGTATTTCAGAAAGTATACCCAGTATCACTTAAGCTGGGATCTACTTAAATTATACTTAGCATTGGCTAGAAGCCCATTGTTTCCACACAGGCTGTGACTGGTTTAGTACTGTGGTTTCTCTGTATACAAGGACAGAACCTTATGATTATCCCTCTTGTTGGATTCACTAACTGGTAGTTGAAGGGCTTGTTTTCTTTGTGTCTTTCTTCAACATTGCATCATCAATCACAGAAAGGCTGTTCTTTTTATCGTCATCTTGCTCTCCATGTAACAGAAGCATCATTTTAGGTTATTTTTAGCAAACCTTAGCTCATTTGGGGATTCAGCCTTCCTGCTACTATTCTAACAGAACCCACCCACTTTCTTTTCTTATTCACAAATCTTTACACTTTCTATGCACTATACACTTTCTTGTTCTTTTTCCTTCTACTATTGTTGTAATTAAGTACTTCTTTCCAAGTAATACAGATATGTAGTTTTAAAATCAATATTATAAAACTTTAAAAAATAACAACAACACAACAGTCTATCTCTATACATAACATGCTCGTAATACTTTTTTGAATTTTTAATTTTGGATGTTCTCTTGATTTTCTACTATTGAAATCAGTCAGTTTCCCAAAAGAGAATCTTCATTCTCTTATGTGAAGAGTATTTGCCTGGCAGTTAAATTATTTTTCTAAGAGCCAAATAGAGGAATGGAGCTGTGGGGGTCTCATAGATCTATATACAGATTTTTGTGTAGTCATACCCCAACCCCCACATCTCATGCCGCCTCCACTTCTTTTCCTTCTTTTTTGTTTTTGGTATTGGGGATTGAACCTACGGGTGCTTCATCACTGAGCAACATCCCCAGCCCTTTTTTAAAATTTTGAGACAGGGTCTTGCTAAGTTGCTTAGGGTCTTCCTAAGTTGCTAAGGCTGGCCTTGAATTTGTGATTCTCCGGCCTCAGTCTACTGAGTCACTGGGATTACAGGTATGCACCACCATGTGTGTGGCTCATGTCCCAATTTGAGGTCAACTTCAGTTGGCAATCCTGGGCCTCTACTTGTATAGGGTAAGCACAATTTCCTGGCCAGGTGGGCTCTGGGGACAAACATGATGGTGCAACTGCTCTTTGTACATATTTTCAACTTCTCCTGTTTTCTGTCCCTCTTCATCCTATATTCAGGGGTACTTGGTACCTTTCATTTTTGTATGTGATATCTCTATTTTCAAATGTTAGCAATCGATTTATAGTTTACAAAAATATTTAGCAGGGTTCAGCAAGCCAAACAAAACATCAGAGGGCTATATGTGGCCCTTGAGTGCTAGCTTTGAATGCTTTGAGGAAGATGACCTTTCCGGAAGCTCTTAATCCAAGCTCCTGCCTCTGTGACTTACACTGTTAAGGATTAGGATAAGTGTGTGTGTGTGCCCACATGTGCTCGCGCACTCTCTCCTGGTTGAATGCAAGATGCTAAGGCAGACCAATGAGGGAAGCTGGCTTGTTATTACATACCTTAATAGTATGACCAGTACTTGACTATAGATGTCAAGCATTCCGCATTTGTTGAATGCCTGCTGTGTGCTTCACAGTGTGGGACAGATGCTAAGAGAGTCCTGAGAGTGAGCCAAAGGCAAGGGCCTCTTTTCTTCTCTACTCTCTTGTTCAGAAAAACTCGGTTTTTCTTTTCTTTTTTCTTTTCTTTCCTTTCTTTCTTAGTTTTTTCAGTACTACCCAGACTCCAAAGAGATGAAATTTATTTATTATATAAACAGTTCTAACTTAATGAGTTGGCTAAGTATTTCATATAGGGACTCTCTAGTGGGCTGAAGAGAAAATTTCTAGATATAAGACCCATACCCACTGTAAACTTGCTATCTTGGGTCCCATTTTTCAATTGATATCAAATAATAGCTCATTTCTGAAAGCCCTTTTAAAAATCAGAGGAAGGAAACAACTGGAACTTTTGGTCTGGCAAATAAAAAGCCCATCAGAATGTTTTGTACCTCTGAAGTAGGTTGTGTGAATCTCAGTTTCTTCTGTAAATTGCCCCCACACTTGCCTTATATTCTATGATGATTTCATAGTCTTGGAAGCTCTCTGAAAACTATGTGTGCTCAAACGTAAGACATGTTATTACTAGGAATGGTAGGATTAGTGTATCTCCATGATTTCCAAAATACTTCTCCCTAGTAACTTCTCCCTAGTAACTCCCTAGTAACTAGGTATAGAAATGATGGAGTTGGCAAAGTGGAGGACGTGGGTGTCTTTTGAAAACATTTATATTTCATTCCCCAGCACCACATAAAAAAAAAAAAACTAAATAGACAAAATAAAGGTATTGTGTCCATCTACAACTAAAAATATTTTTTAAAAAAGAAAACATTTATATTTCCCTTCACTTTCCCCTGATTCTTGTTAGAAAGAGTTTTAAGGTTTTCATGGATAGATTACTTTCCCTGAGACATGCCTCTACTCTAAAAGACCTTACTGTTTATGGAAAGACATCTAATGTTCTGAGAGCTGGTAGGCCTGATTTTTAATTCCTAATCTATTCATCTACCACTTGTAGGCTTTGAAAAATTGCCTAATCTTGCCAAACTTCTCTTTCTTCATCTGTGAAATAAAGGTAATAACATCATCAACAGCAATAATAACTACCTTCTTAGGGTTACTGTGAGAGTACTCCATAGGCTACCCAGCGATTGTTATTCCTCATTAAAAAATCTTTCTCCTTTTTTTAACACTCCTTTTAAAAACTCCTTAGAGAACAAAACATTGTCCTTTGGTGCCCTTGTGAATGGCTGATGAATGGCTTGTTCTTACATGGAGACTGCTCTTGACTCATCACTAGTTTAAATGGTTCCCCTTTTTGACAAATTTTTCCCTGAATGGAAGAGAGAAACATGCATTTTCACTGCCAAGTCACTGCAGCCACCCCCATTGGCAGTAGGCTGAGGAAGTAGGCTGGAAACAGCTGTAAATGTGTATTCGTGGGCTGGCATATGTGTGTATGCTCTGTCCCTCTTCTTTTTTTCTAGACATGTATTCACTTTCAAGTGAATCAGGCTAGGCATCTGGTTTTTTCTCCTATGTAATTAGAAAACAAGTGTTTTTAATTGGTCACAAGTAGTTGGTTGCAAATATATATGAAATACATATGATGAAAGAACTCAATGTAATTGACTTTTTTGTACAGCTAAGCTTGCTACATGTGGAGCTCTTTGAGCTTTCCTGACAGCACTGGCTTCCCCCATCTGACTTCTCTTGTCTCTTAAGTGGTTACATGGTCCCCAGGAAGCAGCCACTGCTCTGTGATGTCAGTACTCTTGATTGTATATTCTCTTTGTGGTTTGAAACTTGAAGACACTGAAACTGTTCTCAGGCCTTTTGGAAATGCCAGGAGATTGTTTGGGCACCTTATATACCAAGAAGAAGAGTAGTCTTTTGCTTCTCATAGCAGTAAGCTTTTAATTCTACCAGTAGAATCAGGAATGAAATAGATTATTTCAATGGCTACTTAAAAAAAAAACAACTCATTTTAGCTGGGCATGGTGGCACATGCCTGTAATCCCAGCAGCTGGGGAGGCTGAGGCAGGAGAATCATAAGTTCAAAGCCAGCCTAGCAAAAACCAAGGCGCCAAGTAACTCAGTGAGACCCTGTCTCTAAATAAAATACAAAATAGGGCTGGGAATGTGGCTCAGTGGTTGAATGCCCCTAAGTTCAATCCCTGGTACCCTCAAATTTAAAAAACCTCATTTTAGCAAGTAGTAGCTTTGGCCTTCTCCGTCAAGCTTCCTTCCAGAGAAAGTGGTGAAGGGTTTACTTCAGTTTGCTCTTTTATTGAGTGTCTTTAGATAAAATATCATGTAAAGCTATGTGGGCCATCAAAAGATAAACACTTTCTTCAAAGAATTTCCATTATAACACTCAATTTAAAAGTGAATTCCAAAGTCCATAAAAAAGATAAAATTGGGGGAGGGGGCAGAAGAGATTTTTTGAAGATGGGCAAAATTTTCATGGAGTCAACTTTTTTTTTTTTTTTTTTTGGTACTGGGGATTGAACCCAGGGGCACTCCACCACTGAGCCACATCCCCAGGCCTATTTTGTATTTTATTTAGAGACAGGGTCTCACTGAGTTGTTTAGGGCCTCGCTAAGTTGCTGAGGCTGGCTTTGAACTCGCGATCCTCCTGCCTCAGCCTCCCAAGTGCTGGGATCACAGGCGTGCGCCACCATGCCCTGCTGAGTCAACATTTTAAAGGACCCTGAACAATAACTAGGATTCAGCTGCTTTATTACTCTGCTCATACTACAGTAAAAGTGCCATAAAAGAAACATCTGAAATTGGCAGCAGGAAGATACAGAGAAATACATTTGGAAATCTACATGCTGGGTAATAAAACCCACAAATAAGAGTTTTTTGTGGTTTTTTTTTTTTTCCTACATGCTCATGTTTCATAGTCTCATACACTTAGATCTTTTAATTCATTCATCAGGTATTTATTGAAAACCTCCTATGTGCCAGGCACTGTTCTAGAGATTTGGGATACAGTAGAAACATAGGAATCCTGCCATCATGGAGTTTACCTTCTAACTAGAGAAACAGACGATTAAAAATAGACAGAATAAATAATATGTTTAAAAGTTGGATGTGGGATGGAAAAAAGTAAAGCAGAGTAAAGGAGTATAGGAAGTGGTGTTGGAGGTCAAGGGAATGTGATTTTTGCTAGAATATTCAGTATAGGCCTCATTGAGAAGGCCTCATTTGAGCAAAATCCTCAGGGAAAAAGAGTCATGTCGCAATCTAGAGGAAGAGCATTTCAGAGAGAGCCTTCATGAAAGTCCTGAATTAAGAGTGTGCTGGTCTGTTTGATAAATTATATAGAGACCAATGTATTGAGGCAGAGTGATGGCTCGGGTGAATGATAGAAGATGAAGCTCAAGGGAAGTGTGGTGCAGTGAGTATCCAACCATTTACTATACTAATGTAATGGTTCTCCATTTACTTGTACTGAGTAAATGGGGAACTTAAATGGGGAGCCATTAGAGAATATTGACCAGAGAAATGACATGATCTGATCTATTTCAAGAGGATGACAATGGCTATTATTAAGGCTAGATGGTAGGAGTAGGGCTGCCAAAGACAGAAATGGAGAGAACACCAGGAGTCTCCTAATACAGGTGAGTGGTGGCTTGAACCAGCAAACTGGGGATTAGAATCTAGGTGTATTTGGGAATTAAAACCATCAGGATTTCCTGAAAGATGGGCAGTGAGTGAGGGTCAGATAGTTTGAGATTTTTCTTTAAACATCCAGGTAGAGATTTGAATGAATAATTTGGAGATCTGGAAAGAGAAAGGTCTGGACTAAAACCAGGCTTGGTGGCACACACCTGTAATCCCAGCAGCTTGAAAGACTGAGGCAGGAGCATCATAAGTTCAAGGCCAGCCCTGGCAACTTAACCAAGACCCTGTTTCAAACAACAACAAAAAAATGGGCAGGCTGGGCATGTAACTTAGTGGTAGAGCACCCCTGGGTTCAATCCCTAGTACCGAACCAACAAAGGTCTGGAGTGGAAACAAAACTACAAGTTTTGGTACCATATAGGTAGTTGTTAAAACATGAGACTGGATGAGTCTAAGCAAGTGAGCATAGCTAGTCAAGAAAAGGGGACTGAGGATAGAGCCCAAAAGCATTCCAATATTTAGAAGTCAGGAGAAGAGCAAAAAAGAAGATCAAGAAGAGGTGACCAGTGAGGTACTAGGAAATCCATGAAGGAAGCAACTATATTGAATCTTGTGTAGGTCAAGAAAAATGAGTCAGAAGACTGAACTGACCATTGGATTCTTTGGCAAGTATCACATACTATAGCGTGCTGAATTTTCCCAAGCCTAACAAGGTAACTCTAGAGATTTGATGTCTATTGTATCATTTGAATAACTACTATCAACTGATTTTTTTCAACTTCTCCTATAAAGTTGTACCAACTTTTATTTATTTGCTCACAGTTTTGCCTTATCAATGTTTTGCAGGATTTTCTTGATGCCTCAATGTGGACTTATCAAATAAGATTCTTCCATGAAATACTGAAAATATTTCCTACATCACAATCTGTCTCTTTTACCCAAGTATATTTTTCTGTACCACTCCCTAAAAGTTGTTCTTCACTAATTTCCACTTAGAAATCATTTGTCAAGTCCATCTTATTATATGCCTAACTCTTTTCTTACAAGCTTGATATGTCAGCATCTAAATCTTCCAAGATCAAGGTTATTTTCCTCCTAGTGGCACAGGAGACTGAGGCAGGAGGATCTTGAGTTTAAAACCAGCCTCAGCAACCTAGCAAGACCCTGTCTCTAAATAAAATATTTAAAAGGACTGGGGTTGTGGCTCAGGGGTTAAGCACCCCTGGGTTCAATCCCCAGTACCAAAAAAAAAAAAGGTTATTTTCCTCTTCACAATGACCAGGGCTCTTGCCTTGGAAATGCTAATTTTATCTTCTGCTGTTTTGATTTTTGTCTTCCAACAGCCCTTTCCAGTCATCTGGTTTCTGTCCCTTGCTACTGCTTCATACTTTCCCTTCCCTGATCTCAGGGAAGTTTTTTTTTTTTTCCTTGATAGTTTTTTCCTTTCCATTCTCACAAAGGTGTTTTTCCTGGAACATCTATTAATCAAGAGATTACTAGGAAAGGGGAAAAAAAATCCAAAGACTCCCATAAGAAAATCAATAATGCTATTTTTTCCAGGTTGCATTTGGAATTGAGTACAAAATACTGAATTGTCTTGTTCTATAGCTCAAGTGCCATTGAGGACCACATCCCAGCATAATTGATATATTGCTTTTAGACCAAGGCATCAAAAAATCTTGACCACATTGCTTTTAGCTTTTAAATTGAAAGCATAATCTTTCTTGGAGGACTTTGTGATACCTAAGGCATTGATAAGAAAGAAGTTACCGACATTCTTTAGAAATGGGAGTGGTGTTCTGATCCTTGAGAGTCCTGAGAGGATAAACCTTTGGCTGAATGTGGTAAAAAGAGAATAGATAGAGAAGAGAGAAATTAGGACCTTCGTACTTACCCCATTGTCTTCTCTGAGATGCTTGAACATAGGTGTGTGTGTGTGTGTTTTACTGGAGGTCAAACCCAGAGCACTCTACCAATGAGCTACATCCTCAGCCCTTTTTGTGTTTCTTTAAAAAAAAAAATTTTTTAGATGTTGATAGACTTTGATTTTATTCTTTTTTTTTTTTTAATGTGTGGTGCTGAGAATCAAACCCAGTGCCCCACACATGCTAGGCAAGCGCTCTACCACTGAGCCACAACCCCAACCCCTCTTTTTATGTTTTGAGACAGGATCTTACTAAGTTGTCCAGGCTGACCTCAATCATGCCACCTCAGCCTCCTGAGTCATTGGGATTACAGGTGTGTACCACTGTGCCTGGTGGCCGAAATATTTTAGAAACGTCCTTGTTTGGATTCTGAGCAAGGTGCTTTCTCTAAGTTGTTTATATCCTGGGGTCCCCTAAGGTAGGGAGTAAATTCCTGGTGCTGGAATTCTATGAGATGGCCTGCTCTTGTCTTCTTTTCTGGGGTCTTGAAATAGAATAGATAAGGCGACTCAGAGCCTTCCCCACCTCTCTAACATACCTTCTAAAACATAGAAAGGTGACTATATGAGAACTTCAGCTTTGACTTCTGAATGAAACCTACAGATTACCAGCATGTTAGACCAAACTAGCCAGAATAGATGGCCCTAAAAAATGACTTTTATACAGAACTACATAAATAAATGACAACTGAAGAATGACTGAGGTCCTTTTTTCCTGGATATGTGATATTTTATTCATTGGTGCTCATTATTAGTAATTAGGTTATGACTTAACAACATGAACTGAGATTGATCCTCATCTGGGTCTTTACCTTACAGATGACCCTGAAGAAATTTATGTAGATGGTAACAGTTCTTGTGGGAGAAAAAAAAAATTCATAACTCCTTCCAATTTGACCCTGGTATTTATCAGAGAGTCTAGCAAAGTAATGGAGGGGAAACCTCAGGTTCTTACTAATATTAGTGTCTTGATTAAAACAGAAACTCTCTGGTTTATCCATGTCTCCAAGGCTAATAATTTAATAATTTAATAATAATCATTGTATCTAAGCTGTTCATAGTATCAGCTAAATTCAATCATTTGAAATACAAGAACCCGGAAAGATACTATAGAGAACCTCTCAAGCCCATTCACTGCTATGATTCTGTGTACAGAGCATTGGTTACCTGAAATAAATAGCAGCAATAATGCTTACTGTACCTGTTTTATAGAGCCATCATTTCCTTGGCTCTATTGACTTCATCCTCTTTTAGATTTCTTAGGTCCAGTGGTACCAGTTTAGGTGGGAAGAGGGAGAAAACCCAGCATATTAAAATCACTCCTAAAGCCAGACACGGTGTCCAGCTGTAGTCACAGCTACTTGGAAGGCTGAAGCAGCAGAAGCACTTGGGCCCATGAGTTTAAGACCAGCCTGGACAAGATCATGAGATCCCATTTCAAAAAAAAAAAAAAAAAATTACTGCTAAGAAGAAAAATGAGATGAGGTCACAGTGCATGAAATAGTTTTTCCATGGTCCAGATTTTCAGGCATTGATACCCTTTAATTATTCTTTAAATTGGAAGTATGACTGTATTCCAAGTAGCCTCTGGTAGAAAGATCAGTTTTGTCAGTCATGAGATTCTCTCCTTCTTCCTTTGGTGATACTTATTCTAAAATCGCACTCTCTATTCAGCAAGTATCTACTGTGGACCTGCTCTACTTTAGGGCTTGTACCCAAGATTCTAGATATGCAAGAGTAAATACAACAGATCCAGCTGTACTCTCATGGAGTGAGTATTCAGTGTTGGCAGTGTAACAAAATGTCCCGTGGTGATACTCTATAGCTCAGAATACCATTGGATAGAATCTACACCCCCCTGCCTTTATTTAGGACTTCAAATGAAAACCAACTATTTGAAAACTGCCAGAAAGATTTAAAAATTATTATAAGGCTCTAAATCCAATTCTGTTCAAACTCTGTACTTCCTAAAGGCTGTCGCTATGGTGGAAAGGAAAGCGTATTAGGCATTTTAGCTAAATAGAGTGTGGTTTAAATCCTGCTAGTTGTATGACTTGGGATAAAAATAAAGAGACCCATCACAAGGAGTTCCTTGTGATCTTGTGATGCTAAGATCCCTGTATCTAGAGAACTGTTTTTTGTTTGTTTGTTTGTTTGTTTGTTTGTTTTGGTACTGGGGATTGAACCCAGGGGCACTCCACCACTGAGCCACATTCCCGCCCTATTTTGTATTTTATTTAGAGACAGGGTCTCACTGAGTTGCTTAGGGCCTTGCTAAATTGCTGAGGCTGGCTTTGAACTCATGATTCTCCTGCCTCAGCCTCCCAAGTGCTGGGATTATAGGTGTGTGCCACCACAACCGGCTAGACAACTGTTTTTAAATCCCATAGATCCCTCTTCTCTAATTCTCTCAAGTTTATTTTTATTTTGATAGGTCCTGGTCACCTTCTTTCCTCCCACCACACCCTAGAAACCCTCAAATTAGGGAATCCCACTGTAGCAGCCTGCCTCAGTGACTAACCTTTCTTGATCATTTTTCTCTGTTAAAAACCCTCCAGTTCTGTGTCCTCGTCACTCTTTTCTCTTTGAGTCTATTAGCAAACCTGATGAAGTTGGGCTTAGATATGAATAGCTTTAAATGTGTTTTCCATCCTGGATAATTCAAATATTAAGAAAGCCAAATATGGGAAAACATTTAGTCAAAGAACAATTTTGTCACCCATCAAATTGAGTAAGCACCTAGAAGTGGCTAAGTTGGCACCACCAAGAAGCAAATCAGTACAGTCTGAATTTACTATCAAAACTTTTTATGTCTATTGCAATAAAAGGGGATCTCTTCCCTAAGGCAAAAAAGAAGTTGTATCAGCAGGTTAAAAGCAGAAGACACCTCTGCAACCACATTATGTCAGGGGAAGGAATATTGTTTAGTCATTTTTCCTAAATGTTAAGACATGAAGAAATCTTTGGAATTAATCTTTGAACAAAGTACAGCTGGGAGCAGGATGGAGACACATGGAGCAGACACTGCCTAGTAATGCTTTCTACCCTCGTGGTGCCATGCTCCTGGTAGGGCTGAGAAGGTAGTCCTTAATTAATTAAATGAACTCTCATTTGTTTGTGTCTGGATGCACCACATTTTGCACCTTGGCCAGGGGTGTAGTTGGCCTCCCGTGGGTGCTGTGCTGTTGATGATTGTGCAGAAGCAACCTTTGAGAGCTTGGGTGTTTGTATTCTCTAAGTGAGATAGCACTGCCAATGGAGTTGAACCTCTGAATTATCCCAAGTTCATAAGTGATATTATCTTTAATCTACTGTAAGTTCCAGGCCTCTGGTACTTTTCTCATTCACTTAAAAGAAAGCCTTAAAATGTAACTTGCTATCTGTGGCCTGTTGAATTTAATCCATTTACAGTAGGAAGTGTCTTTTTGTTTTGTTTTGTTTCGTTTTGGTTTGTTTTTTACAGTACTAGGGATTGAACCAAGGGCCTCACTCATGCTGGGCAAGTGCTCTACCACTGAGCTATATCCCTCTTTTTTCTTTTGTTTTTTTTTTTTTTTTAATTTTCAGATAGGGTTTCACTAAATTTCTGAAGCTGGTCTCAAACTTAAGATCCTTCTGCCTCAGCCTCCTGAGTAGCTGAAATTAAATGACTGTATTACAATGCCCAGCAGATACATAGTATTTTTAAGGCCCATTCTCTAATTCAAATTCTTTTTTTTTTTTTTTTTTTTTTTTTGGTACTGGGGATTGAACCCAGGGGCACTCCACCACTGAGCCACATCCCCAGCCCTATTTTGTATTTTATTTAGAGACAGGGTCTCACTGAGTTTCTTAGGGCCTCGCTAGTTGCTAAGGCTGGCTTTGAACTTACGATCCTCCTGCCTCAGCCTCCCAAGTGCTGGGATTACAGGTGTGTGCCCACCGCCCCTGGCTTCAGATTCTTAATACTTGGACCTTACTTATTATGGAAGTGATCTAAATCTCCTTTATCTTTAGTTCTCCCTGCGATCAGGGTGTAAGGGGATTCTCTCCATTATTTTCCTAGTGGGCTGTTTCCTTATTTTCATGTTTCCTATCTTCATCATAGAAATTGAGGGCAAATGAATCCAAGATGCCATTTGTGCATTAAGTCATAGTGTGCTTCAGGTTGTGCCCGTCTCTGCCTCAGCAGCCTAAATGTGCATAAGCAGTTCAGTCTCATTTTGCTCAGTTGGCCTTTTCTAAGGTAATACTTTATTCCAACTTGGGGATCAAAAACTTAAGGAACATTTTAAGTGGTTTTGGTTTCATTGACAATGGAATTGCAGTGGGTGGGCGTGGGCAATGCTTACAAGCTAAATAAAGGCTCTTGGTAAGAGCACATATGCTGAGAGGTGTTTTAGGCCTCTTTCCATAGCAACTTTATCTGTAAGATTAAGCATTCTCCTGGTGGCATAGTTAACAACAACAAAAAAATATCTGCTCCTGTTCAGAGCTGTTTGTCAACCATTACTGGAACATTTTTACTTTGATGCATCTCATTGTTTGATTTTTGTTTCCTTCTCTCTTCCCAGGTGGCATTGGCAGGGTGGTCAATGGAGCCTTCATGGTGCTGAAAGGGCATCGTTCTATTGTTAACCAGGTTCGATTTAATCCCCACACCTACATGATCTGCTCTTCTGGTGTGGAAAAGATTATCAAGGTGAGATACCATCCCCTTCTGTCCTTTTGAAGAGATTATTACAGTTCAGAATTAGAAGAAGCTGGAACAATGTATGTAGGACCTCATAACTAAACAAACTAAAAGATCTATCAAAATTTTCAATTTGACATAAAATATTGGAAAGTTGATACTAAAAACCCTCCTTTCAAGCTGGGCACGGTGGCACACACCTATAATCCCATCAGCTCAGGAGGCTAAGGCAGGAGGATCATGAGTTCAAAGCCAGCCTCAGCAAAAGCAAGGCACTAAGCAATTCAGTGAGACCCTGTCTCTAAATAAAATACAAAACAGGGCTGGGGATGTGGCTCAGTGGTTGAGTGCCCCTGGGTTCAATCCCTGGTGCCTCCATCCCAAAAACAAAAAACCTTCCTTTCAAAAAAAATGTAAGATGGCTTTTCTTTCTCAAGTTTTGGTGAAGGACCACAGACTAGTGAGAAGAACTATATATGTATGTGAACAAATTTCTATGTTTTATATATATGTGAACTTAAACATTGTTAGGTATATGCTTATACATGTTCCATAAATATCCCTTGGCATATACATATAGCTATCTGTTTTTCAAACACGGCTGTTTTTAGAAGGAGGCCATGCAGGTCTTGGCCTGGCATCGATGACCTCATAGACATCTCCAGACCTCCCGGATCTGCTGATCCAAAGACCCCCGGCTTCCCTATGGCCTTGGATGACTCCAGAACCATTTTTAAAACTAGTCACTAAGCTTTAAAACAAGTGGTGTCTTCTAGACTTTTCCTTGTATGCTGCTAGAATTTCCAATGGCCTTTGAATATTTTCTTTGGAGAGGTGGGTACTGAGGATTGAACCCAGGAATGCTCTGCCAGTGAGCAGTATCTCTAGCCCTTTTTTATTGTTTGAGACAAGGTCTGGCTAAGTTGCCAAGGCTGGTCTTGAACTTGAGATCTTTCTTGCCTCATCGTCCCTTTGATTTTGAATTCTGCTCTCCCATCCTCACCTGGAGTTAGGAGAGCCACTATCCCTTCAGTTACTCAGTGTGCACTTTGCATTACTTGCTATCTTCATATGGCACAGATATAATTAAACGATTGTTAGAACCACCTTAAGTCATCTCAGGATACAGCAAAAAACCACTACTGTGTGTGGTTGTGGTTGAGGTTACTTATATGTAAATATTAAACACATCAGTTGCACATCAGCTGAATGAACTTACCTTGACCAAGGCATATTTTTATCTCGATAACCCAGCCTGGCCTGTGTCTGCAAAGGGATAGCTCACTGCCATCACTCACATTCCAGTTGCTTGTGATCCTTTTCCACATCTGAGAAAATGAGGGTTCAAGGAAAATGAGAAACTTTTAAGGACCCTGTAAAACAACTTGAGTTAAATTAGGATAGATAATATTCCCCCCAAAAGTGGGACTTCTTGAATTTTTTTCTTCAAAAGATGTTGAAATGTGCAAGAGGTTTCAGAGAAAAAAAAAAACTGGTTTTTGATTTAGTAAATTTTCAACTAATTGAATTTAAATCAGTTGTATTTAATGGCAAGAGACAGCTATCAGAAATACTATATTAGTGTGCGGGTCAAAATTTTTATTTGCCCTTAGTCCAACTTCCTGTACATAGGCTTTGTTAATCCTGGAAATTAGGGCTGACTTTCTTGTCTGCACTTGTTTTCCCAGAGAGATAGAGTGGGTCTTTCAGGTCATTTCCTCCAACTTTTTCTTTTAACAGGTGATGAAATTTAAATTATAAATTAACTGTCTGAAGTCACACAGATAATTAGTGATAAAGCTGTGATAGAGCCCTGTTCTTCATTCCACCACATTCGCCATGCTGAGAGAAGGCAGCAGGCAGCCTGATTTTATCATCTCAGTATTCCTTCACTTGGGCTGTCACTAAAATGGCCCTGCCCCTTACATTGCTTTCCCCTCTCCTTTGGCCTATGACTAATGGATTGGCACTGTAATGTCCTCTCTAGGCCTGTTGACGTCATTCTCTTTTTCAGAGAGCTCTGTGCTTGGGCATCTCCTTTAGAAGAGAATTCCTGTTTGGCCGTGTACTGTGGGATGCTTCTGTGCTAAGCCTCCCCAATTATTGTTTAGTCAATTGAAATCCTTACCCTAAAGGTCATAGGTTGGAAACTAGCCAAGTTCTCAGGAAAGAGAAGAAAATGTTTTCTCTGTGAGGTTATCCAGACTGAGCTATGTAGCTCACTGCTCCCGGGTTCCCATAGGAACCAGGAGTTGTTTAGCCATTTGAAACCTTTAAGTATGCACAGATGACCACAGTGAAATGGAAAGCTGAAAACTCTGAATTTCTCAGCTTTGCTCTCTCAGAAGTGTCTTCCCTGTTCACCATCTGGTTGGAAATAGTGTGATGGTAAAAGCATTGCAGGAGGGGAGGTGAGAAGGAGAAAGATGAAACTGAGTACAATTCTGGCCTCCTTACTCTCCACAATCACTACCCTTGCCTATGCCTACATTACCCTGAAAGGCCGTTGAGTCTCAGCACCTATAAAATAAGGACTTGAGACACTCAGGAGTGCCTTGGGAATGACTCGTGCATGACAGTTTTTATTTTAATAAATGTCACTTTATTCTTTCTACTTCTGAGAGGGTCAAAAGTCTCAAAGAGTTCTCACCTACCACGATCTAGTCTAGCCTGAGACCTGCTTCTCTCTTGCCATTCTACCTTCTCCTTGCCCTTATCCTTTCCTGCTACCTTTTGTAGAGAAGAATCCCTCTTATCAGGGCCAGTCTGTTCTCACTTATAACAGGCCTTCTACCCCACTGCATGTCCACACTAAGCCAAAAGAGGGGGTTCATTTTATGGTTAAGTATGTGAGGGATTAAGGAAAATCCTGGCTTTCTTCCCTGCCCCTTGAAGCTCAATATTCATCCCATATTTGTGATGTACCTGCTGTGTACCATTTGTGCCAGGTCTTATGGGGAACACAAAATGGTAAAAGAGGTCCCCCTAGGAATTAATGACCCAGTAGGAAAACAAGAAATAAAGATGGTGGGAAATGCAACGTGTGTAGAGGACATGTGAATGAAATTCTGTGGGAGGAGGAAGAGATTTTTCTCATCTGGGGTAATCTCAGTATAGGTTAATATTTGAGCTAAATTTTGAAGAATAAAGATTTCAAAAGGAAAAACAGAAGCAAAATGGGAAGAACATTCTGAGAAAGGGCATGGATATTTATTTATTGTATTGGACCAACAAGTATTTATTCATCAACTACTATGCATTGTACTTATGAATAAATGATTGCATTTGGCCAAAGTGAAGAGAACCAGAAGGTGGGTCTAGGAGATTAGGCCAGGAAGGCAGACTGTGGGCAGGCCCAGACAGTGTTGGAAGCCATGTTGAGTATAGCAAGCCCTTGAATAGCAATTGAGGACCTTATCTTTGTACATATCCTTGGTAGTAGACAAATTCTAAGTTCAGTGTAACTGCTCAAGGAGAACAAAGGGCTTAAGCATGTGGTGGTCACTTAGTAACTCCCTTGCCACTCAATTGCTTTCCATTTGGATGATATGTGAATAAGAATTGAGCTTCATCCTTTTCCTCAGCAGCTCTTGAACTAAACTCTTTACAAGACTTAGAGAAAAAGCTGTTGTTCTTCCTTCTTTTTCTCAGTGTGTCACCTCACAAAGAGGCATGCCTAGCCACATTTAATAGGTGACAGGTAGTTGTTTTTTTCATTGCTTTATGTCTAAGTTATTGACTTTCAGGATAAAGAAATGAACAATTTCACAAATGGTTGAAATTGATGTTTTAAGGATGAAGACCAAGATCATAAGGACAGTCAATATTTTTGATGTACAAAACTCCCTCTGAGGCTGGGTCTAAATCTTTGTGGGTGTGTTATTCAATCACCAAATGAAGGAAGAAGCACCATGTCTGTTGGTGCTTGAGTATAGGTTATGTCATTTCATCCTTCTTATTTCTGCAGATGAGAAATAGAGGCTTTCAAGACTGAAGTCATTTGCTCAGGGCCATGGGAAGTGGTGGGGCTAAGGTTCCTGCTCATCCTGCAGCTCTGTGTCACCAATTCTTTAATGAAGACTGGCGGTTTTGTTTACTCTGAATCAGGATTAGGTGAAAATCCATCTAATTCACTGTTTAGGTAAAGGATCTGGGCCTCCCTCAAGATCACCAGCTAAGCTAGCAGCTTGAGGGAACCTATACTCGTCTCTTACCTCTTGATCCTGTTTTGTTCCATTACCACAGTCTTTAGCAATGGACTGTCTACCTCAGCTGAATACATTCCAGGGCCCAAACAAAAGCTGTTTTTCAATGTTATGATTTTCATTCCTGAAGTGAACACATTGGGACAGGGGACTGGGTAGATGGGAACCTTTAAACTTGTTTGGAAGTATTGGGCCAACATCTCACCATTATTATGAGATTTCTCTTCATATTAGGGAACATGGTTAAGAACATTTTACCTTTTTTTTTTTATTAATCAGGGTTTGAACCAAGGGGTGCTAAACCACCCCACATCCCCAGCCCTTTTTATTTATTATTTTGAGATAGGGCCTTACTAAGTTGCTTAGGGCTTCACTAAATTGCTGAGGTTGGCTTTGAACTTGTGGTCCTTCTGCCTCAGCCTCCTGAGTCATTGGGATATCAGGCATGCACCACCTTGCCTGACTCATTTTAGCATTTTTAAACTGTGGAGATGAGAGACTTTGCTCAAAATTAAGAATAAGAACCAATAAATATCCTAAGGAGTTTACCTTTTCGACCCCACTACATCCTTTCTAAGACACTAAACATTTAGTCCCTTAGGCACCTGTCTGCAGAGAGAGTCACCTATAGCTTGAGCCTTGTGCTAGATGCCATGTCTAAAGGTTTCCCAAGAGTGGGACTTTCAAAGTCAACCTTGTAATTATTCATTAGGAGATCCTTGGGCACTCAAGTTTAAGAATTATTTCCTTAGAACTCCTGTGTGAGATTATGAAGCCAGAGAGGGGAAGATACCTGGGAAGAGGAATTGTGGACAGTGAATAAAACTGAAGGAAGAATTAATCTGATTTGGGAATTGGTGGGGAGAAGCTACTCTAGGAGGTTTCTTCAGCCTTCTTTGAATTGAGAGTCCTCCAAAGCTACACCAGTTCCCAGGAGTTGCCAAGTAAAGCACAACAGGAATTAGCCTCATAAAGTTCCCCAAAGAAGGTGAATTTGCCCTTAGATAGCTTTAGGGAAACAAAACCTTTGTCTTGATAGCAGATGGGGAATGAGAGACCACTGTTCTCTGGGTTGGATGCCATCTAAAGATAGACACCAGCCTGTCAGGCAAGAAAATCGCCTGGAATTTCATTGAGTTGCCATGGCTACATGCTGATGTAACTGAGCTTCTCTGTGCCGTTTTTTGAACCAGTCTGGCAGTCAGGTGGAGCTAATCATTCTCGTTTGCAGTGACAGCTTAATTACCTTGAACTTGATTTTTGCATAACTTACCCGGCTTGTAAAGTTGGGTCTTTGAATCAGACAGCCCTGAGTTGGAATCCTAATTCTGCCATTGTTTGACTATGAGCCCATGTCCCTGATCACAATGTGGGAAGTGTTAAGGGATAGGGCTGCAGGAACCCCTGTTCTTGCAGCTAATAGAAGAACTGAGGGGAAAGCCAGTACCTCCCTGGTTAAGAGAACCCAGTTTTCTGGGTAACTGATGCTTGCATGTCCAAAAAGGAGCGTGTGGGCAGTTGACTATTCTTATCAATCACCAGTAAACAATTCCCATTAGCTAAAAATAGAAATGTTTGAGACTGGGTGTGGTGTCACACACGTATAGTCCCAGCTACTAGGGAGGCTGATGTGGGAGAATTGTGCGATCCAGGCCAGTCTGATATAACGCAATCCCATCTCAAAAAAATAAAATGGAAATGTTGCAGCTGAGAAGTGGAACTGTAGGCCGAAATATTAACTGCCACAGAGGTTCTGACTGCTGGGTTTGTTTTCACTTTGGAAAAGCGGTATTTCTGTACACAGCTTCCACCTGCTGAAGGTTTTTTAGCACACTGGCCAATCTTCAAGTCTTCTTGTTTTTCATCTATGCAGATCTGGAGCCCATACAAGCAGCCAGGATGTACCGGAGACCTGGACGGCCGAATTGAGGATGATTCCCGCTGCCTCTACACCCACGAAGAGTACATCAGCCTTGTGCTGAACAGCGGGAGTGGCCTGTCGCATGACTATGCCAACCAGTCGGTCCAAGAAGATCCCCGGATGATGGCTTTCTTTGACTCCCTGGTACGCCGAGAGATTGAGGGCTGGAGCTCTGATTCAGACAGTGACCTCAGTGAGAGTACCATCCTTCAACTGCACGCAGGGGTCAGTGAGCGCTCGGGCTACACTGACTCTGAGTCCTCAGCCTCACTGCCCCGCTCCCCACCTCCCACAGTAGATGAGTCTGCTGACAATGCCTTCCATCTGGGGCCCCTGAGGGTCACCACTACAAATGCAGTGGCATCAACCCCACCAACACCCACATGTGAGGATGCAGCCTCTCGCCAACAGCGCCTGTCTGCTCTGCGGCGCTACCAGGACAAACGCCTCCTGGCCCTGTCCAACGAGTCCGACTCTGAAGAGAATGCCTGTGAGGTTGAACTGGACACAGATCTCTTCCCCCGGCCACGATCCCCTAGCCCTGAAGAGGAATCCAGCAGCTCCAGCAGCTCCAGCAGCTCAGAGGATGAGGAGGAGCTGAATGAACGCCGAGCCTCCACCCGGCAGCGGAACGCCATGAGGCGGCGACAAAAGATGCCCCGAGAAGAGAGGCCCAGTGCTCCGACCAAGCCCACCAACACCTACATTGGAGAAGACAACTATGATTACCCCCAGATCAAAGTGGATGACCTTTCTTCCTCCCCTACCTCCTCCCCTGAGCGGAGCACTTCCACTCTGGAGATTCAACCGAGCCGGGCCTCACCAACTTCTGACATAGAATCAGTCGAGCGAAAGATTTATAAAGCTTACAAATGGCTTCGCTACTCCTATATCTCCTACTCAAATAACAAAGATGGAGAGACTTCCCTGGTGACAGGAGAGGCAGATGAAGGGAGAGCAGGAACCAGCCACAAAGACAACCCAGCACCTTCCTCCAGTAAGGAAGCCTGTCTAAACACAGCCATGGTCCCGAGGAACCAGGACCTGCCACCTGAAGGCTGCAGTAAGGATACTTTTAAAGAAGGGACTTCCACTAGAAATCCCAGCAGTGGCCTAGGCCATGAGCACAGCAGCCAACCTTGGACCGAGGCGCCAGAGGGTACCTCTCAGGACACTAACAATGGTGGCTCTGTAGAACACTCTTTTGAAACCAAGAAGCTTAATGGAAAGGCCCTGAGCAAGGCCCTGAGCAGCCGGGCCGAGGAACCACCGTCTCCTCCTGTACCCAAGACATCTGGCTCTACTCTCAACAGTGGGTCTGGAAACTGTCTGAGGACCCAGTCTGATGACAGTGAGGAGAGGAGCCTCGAAACCATCTGTGCCAACCACAACAATGGACGCTTGCACCCGCGGCCCCCTCACCCCCATAACAATGGGCAGAACTTTGGGGAGCTAGAGGTGGTGGCCTACTCTTCCCCAGGACACTCAGAAACTGACCATGATAACTCGTCCCTGACAGGGACACTCCTACACAAAGATTGTTGTGGGTCTGAAATAACCTGTGAGACTCCCAATGCTGGAACAAGAGAGGACCCCACTGACACCACAGACAGCAGCAGGGCTGTTCATGGCCACAGTGGCTTCAAAAGGCACCGAGTTGAATTGGAAGACACAGATGCAGAGAATTGCTCCTCAGAGAAGAAATTAAAAACATGATAAATACAAAGGGAAAAAAGCTACAAAAAGTAGCCTTACAAAAAGAAAAAAAAAAATTCTTGTTTAGTGAACACAGAGGAAAGGGAAAAAAGTATTAAAGGCACATAAAACCAGGGCCTGAAATTTCGTTTCTGCTGCTGCTCCCTTCTATTCAACATTCAACAACGGGTCTGAATGTCCAACTGGCCATTGGCTTGTGCTGTGTAAAGAGAGGGGGGAAATCCAAATAATTCCTTTTCTAGTGAGATGTGAGCATAGTATACCTGTGCAAGGTTCTGTGAAAGTGAATCCTTGTTGGGATGTTTGACGTGTGTGTGTGTACTGGCGTGTGTGTGAGCTCATTGTCTCATGAGACCTTTCTTTTAGTTTCCATCAACAAGGACCCATGGGTCTGTAGTTTTTGCCATCTCACCCTGTTACCATGTCGTAGGTGTTCTGGTCTCAACGAGGAGCGCCTATTCAATCAGATCGTGCTGCCAGTGAGTTGTAGACTTGAGCTGAGAGCATGGCGAGGAGAGTGCAACAGGCCTTCAGCCCCCTGGCTGTGCTGGAAAGGAAAGCATGGTTCCTTTCTTAAAGAAATCTTCCATGTTTTCTCTAAGAACACTTCTTCATTGAGCATTTAATGTGGACATACTAAAATGGAACATTTTTTAATGCTAATGGAGGTTAGCACTTAAGATCTGATTCAAGAGCATAGAGATCCCTGATAAATTTCACTGTTTGCAAATCGAGCAATGCTGCAATATGTACTGTATGGAGGCCATAAAGTCTGACTAGTTGTGGATAACACAGTGACCAGTTAGGTGCTAGTTCCTAAGAGGCACTCAAAAGGCCAGCAGGTGCTTCCTTGGCTCCATGTGATGGAGTTAAGACATATTGAAGGAAGGGGAAAAGACAGCTCTCAGGAGCTTTGTGCTCAAACTAAAGTGGATGTTAGAGGTGTGTAAATGAAGTGTAGTGAAGAGCAGAATGTGGTACTATGTTCTTTTAATTCAACCCCAAACTATTCATCAGAATTGGTGGGATCGGCATTTTCCCCCAGGCTTGCTCTTGACAAAGACTGTGATGTTCTGACTGAACTTCACAGCGGTCAGGCATCTGAAAGTGACAGATTCAGCAGGTCCATGGGAAGCAGAGGGTATGGGAGGGAATCCTCTGGTTTGACAACTGTCTCCCAGAAGTGACTGAGTTCCTTGGAGGCAGATGATTGAGAGGAAAAGTCCAAGAGAGTTTCAGCATTGTGGTGGTTACAGTCACCTCGTTATCAAGGTAGGGTTGTGTAAGACAGAAAGACCTAGGAATGACCCAAATGTCTTGTTAGCACATGTGTCATGAAGGGTAGAATACTGGCAAGAAACAAGGGAGAGAGCAGTGTAATTTTCTTGAGCACTAAGGTGCTAGACACCTAGGAACCAGCTGGGATTGGCATAAGGACCTAATTGGAGACTAATGTGGCCTCACTGACCCAGCATTCCTCTTAGATGAGGACCTTCCTGATGGAACTGGGACCAAGGAGAGGCCACCTGTGGAGGCTGAAGACTTGGATGAAATCAGGCTCTGGGGGAGATGGTTCTTCAGAAAAGGAAAGGGGTTGGCAAGTCGAGAGGAGATGACATGTCACTCAACTTCACAGAAGGGCAGATGTGCCTAATATATGTGTGATGTGACTGGGGTTCACACTAGTACTGTTTTAGGAGAGGGAGGTAGAGTGTGAGCAGAGTGAGGGTGCACACAATTCAACAACCGGACTCTTACTTGGGAAGCGGGACAGTTATTCTGTAACCAACATTAGAATTACTTTGGATTTGTAATCAAAATGGTTCTATGATTTGTCTTTGACTATTCACAGATAATTGTAAATTCTGGTTTTATAAGCCCAAGTCATTTTACATTTGCTTTTCCAAAATGTATTAAATTGAAAATTTTTAATCCTTTATATACAAAAAAAAAAAAAAGATATAACCACTCAGTGTGTGTTTCTCTTCCCCTTCTTAGTCAGCACACCAGCCCTTATGTTTTGTTTGATTCTGATCTAATCAACAGGTAGCCTCTTCAGAGATCTCTAAAGACAATCCACCCACATGTATTCCTGGAGAAAAAGAAGTAAAATTCCCTTGGGAACTAGCTGTTGGTAGTTGTAGTTGACAAATGCAGAAATTGGTCTTTCATATTACAAGCCTTTATTTCATTTGGGTACTCAGAAGAGAAGTCAGATTCATTTTGCTTAATATTAGAAGCCAAGAAAGACCAATTTTGGAAGGATGATTTCCATCCTTGGGAGAGACTTCACAGCATTGCAGGTTCAGCTGAGACAGGCCCCATGACATACCCACTGGAGCAGGCTAAGAAATGGATGTTTCTGTGGCCACTCCACCTTTACTTCCAGGGATCTTGTATGATGTGTGGTTGTGGTCCTAGAAACCTGGCAGGAACTACTTCCTGGGTTCCCTTTGCCTAAACTGTTGTAGAATTGAGGCCCCAGATTTAGAGGTGCATTTAATCCCCAAATTCTTCCACGATGGTATTTTTATTAGCAGAACAGATAGCTCTGATTAGATTAAAAACTATTTGAAAGTACCTCTTGGGTTTTTTTCTGCATCTTGTACATAAAGTTTTAAGTGGCAGGTCTAAATATGTAAAAACTCTGTCCCTCCACTTTATTTCCCATCTGGTTTTGTAAATGATTCTTGAGGACAGTAGGTAAATGGGTTAAATGAGTTGTTGGCTTGGGGCAAATGAAGTTTGCAACTGTGCTTGATTTAATGAGCTGAGAGTCTCTTGTTGTCTGTCAAGGTGCCTTCCTCTGCTGAAGCCTTACCTCCTCACAGCCCTGCCTCTCTTCACCCAGCAACGTTAACTCTTCTCTTGTGTATATGCAAATAAACCTGTTATTCACTTCTCTGGTCTTCCTCTTCTCTTCCTGGGAAGACTTGGTTGCTTAGAAACCCCTCTTCCTTTAATTCTTGTTTTAATTTTTGCCCAGTTGGAAATTTGATTCAAAACTTTGATGAAAACTAAAAGACAAACTCCACATCCACGATAATAGTCATTGTCACTTCTAGGCATTGGGATAAAGGTCACATCTGACAAGAAAATGTAGGGTAGTAAGGTGGGTATCTATATTTTGGTCTCCTTTACAGTGCTTACGAGGACTCAGGATGTAAAATATGGAACTGACTTTTACTTTTTCTTTTTTTTTTTTTTTTTTTTTTTTTGGTACTGGGGATTGAACCCAGGGGCACTCCACCACTGAGCCACATCCCCAGCCCTATTTTGTATTTTATTTAGAGACAGGGTCTCACTGAGTTGCTGAGGCTGGCTTTGAACTCGCAATCCTCCTGCCTCAGCCTCCCAAGTGCTGATTACAGGCGTGCACCACCACGCCCGGCTATTCCCAGGTTTTTACACTTGTATTAGTTAGAACTTAGGGAGCATTGCAGTAAAGTGACATAACACCTCACCCCAATTACAATTTCTTATGTTTCCAAATATCAAATTGCTTTCCCTGACCTGTCTTAGGCATGCATTATGAACTTTTTTCTTTCCTTTTCCTTTTTTTTGCAGTACTGAGAATTGAAGCCAGGGCCTTGCACATGCTATGCAAGCACTTTGCCACTGAGCTTCATCCCTAGCCCACAGACTTTTTTTCCTCTATTTAAAAAAAAAAAAAAAAAGTGGCAAAACTTCTATGCCCTGCCTATAAAGTGGTTTACTGCAGTTAACCAAAAAGTTCTTGCCAACTAGTACTCTTGTCAAGAAAACAGACACTTCCAAAGGAAGTTGTCCTTCCCTCATGACCTGAGCAAGGCCTTTTGATAGGGTGGAAACACCAAGGTGAAGTGAGGCTCAACAAGTCCCAGACTTGCCCCAGCAGCAGGATTATGGACAAGCCGTTCTCTCAGGTGGAGTATTCCAGTCAGTGCTCATTTGTCCTTGAGCATCCATGCTGCAATGAAATGACATGAATTCAAATAAAAGTAATTTTGAATTTGTCAGTGCTTATGTAAAACGTAAATGAAAAATCTGATCTATCTGCACCCTAATTGCTTTTATTGTTAATACAAAGGCAATAAGATGCTTCTCCAGATGGACATTCAGAGGTAAACCATGTTGTAAGGAAGTATTCAAAATTACTGAAGTTGGAAAAGGACTCATTTCATGGGCCCAAAGCCATGCGCTCATGGACCCCAGTCTGCCTTTATCTGCCTCTGTCAGTAGCCCACCAAAACTAGGGAAAGAGTAAAACACTGAGATCCTCAGGTGCCCTTGCAGAGTCCTCAGGCATGATATAAGTTCTTGTGGTCTAGGGAAGTTAGGAAGGAAGACTTCAGTGGAAGAACTGATGAGCTGGGTGGATTCATGAGCTGTCTGGATTCATTAACTAGCATTCAGCGTGACTTGGGACTGGCATGGTCTAAAACACGTGGTCATCAAAATTCTCCAACCAAAATCCCCAAGTATAATCCCAAATTTATAATGGAGGTCAATAAAAAATGCAGTATTGATTTGGGAGTGATTATCTCAGGCCTCTTTGCTAGGGCCTGTCAATACCGTGGGGGAGGCGGAAGAGTGTAATGGCCCAGACAGCATCCTTCCACATGTGCCGAAAATGGGCAAGTGTGTGGTCACAGGTTGGCATAGGCTTTCATAACATGACACACATCTCCCTACTTGATTATTCCTAGACTGATCAGTGACAAAATGGGGGGGGGGGCCCTAACCCATCTCCTTTTTGCACTTTGTATTTTCTCTCTGTCTCAAAGGCCATATTTTCTCTCCAAGACCCCACCTTACATTGTTATGGTTAACTTCTTTTCCTAAGAGCCTGGTCAGTGTAGTGGGAATGGCTCTGAACAAAAGAGAATCCAGGACCTGTTATTCAATGAATTGGTCTGTGTGGACCTTGGGCAGGTTACCCAGACTTCTGGGAAGTGAAACATCCCTCTTGATGCTAAAATCTGACTTCTTCCATTACAACCCTGGGATCAAAGGGCTCTATAGATCCCACTCTGATGAGTTCTCATTGGGCGGGGGTGGGTATCAGGGGATTGAACCCAGGGGAACATAACCACTTAGCCACATCCCCAGCCCTTTTTATTTTTTTACTTTGAGACATGGTCTCACTAAGTTGCTTAGGTCCTCACTAAATTGCTGAGGCTATGTTTGAACTTGCAATTCTCCTACCTCAGCCTCCTGAGCCTCTGGGACTATAGACGTGCCACTGCTCCCAGCAAGTTCTCATTCTTAAAACATCTGTATAGTGCCCGCCAGAACCAGTTGGCAAACCAAGATCTTTGGCAAATGTACAACTGCTCAGAGTTGCAAACACCTGTAAAATGGGGAGAGTGCCTACACCAGGAGCACACTGTCAGAGGATTGAATGAAGAAAAACTATATATGAAATCAACATAGCAGGGCACAGTGGCACACACCTGTTGTCTCAGCTACTGAGAAACTGGGGGTGGGAGAATCACTTGAGCCCAGGAGTTTGAGTATAAGCCTGGCTACATAATGAGAGCCCTGTCTCAAAAAAAAAAACTACATATGATATTTAAAATTATATATAATTTAATAACAATAATCCCTGCTATCTAAAAAACACTGAAGGGTTTGCTATCATTAGCACATCATTTTTCACTCTTGCTGCTTGTTGCTATCTATGTGTCTCCCAAATAGAAGGCTTTTTTGGATGGGGTCTGTAAAGGAACATGGAAAGTGAGCTGTTCAGACAAAGAGAACTTACTATTTATTAACAAGTCTTCCACAGAAAAAGTAAATTATCTTCGTTATAATGGACCTGATGAAGCTGAGTTTGGGGCCTTTGGCACTACCTCTGGCTTGGGGAGCCAACTCCATCTGAGAGCTGGGAGATTTAAAAAAAAAAAAAATCCAGGCTTAGCTGACAGGCCTCATCAATCCTTGCTTATGACAGCAAATCTGCAGGGGTTGGGGTGAGGGATGACAGATTTTACTAAACTCTATTCTTAATATGGTGGTGCTGGAGGTGACCCAGACTTCAGCCGCTGGGACAGCAAACTTCTCTGGCCTTTGTTTTGACCTGGCCCAGAGCCAGTCCTAAGAGAACCAGCAAAGGGGTAAGCCATGGAAAAGTTCTGTGTGTGCCAAAGGAGAGTGTTGACCGGAGTTTTCCATGCAGGATTGGGGGGTGTGTGTGTGCGATACTCTACATCTGATTCTAGAAGAAGCTAAACCATAAAAAGCCAACTAGGAAGTCTGACTAAGCCAAGGGGGTGAAAGGGTCAGAGTTCAGTGCTGGCCCCCTAACCCTCAGGACGGAGCTTAGAGGTCCAGAAACACAGGCGTGGCACTTGGAGAGGGCGGGCAGAGAAATAAGAGGGAAGGGTTTTGTGTTGCTGGTGGGAAGGAAGCAGTAGAATTACACTTAGGGGAACAAGTTTTTCAAATAAAACCCATCTGCCAGAAAAGAAGCCAGCACATGGCAGGGGAAGCAGAGAAGGCATAGAAGAACCAAGGCCTGAAGTCATTTTGAGCTTGCTGTGAAGGAGGCAGGGAGGCAGGGGTAGCTGCATCATCTGGTTCCATACTTTCATTTTGGAGATGGAGAGGCCAGGGCTAGTTAGTGGTGGGTCTGGCCTCTGAGGCTGGTGCTCTCCTCACAGCTTGCTGCTTCTTGGATATGGTTCCTGGCTTACCTGACTTCCCTACCCACACCCAGGGTGACTCTGCCTGAGCTTTGATTACCACATGCAGCAATAGCAAGAGATGGAAAATGGCCTGTGAAGAGCATTTTGGGTGGAAGAGCAATTGGGTGGAGGCTTTGGCAAATGAAAGAGAGCCAACCAAGCTGGTACCACACTTTCCCCTAGAAAATCCACTCAAGGGTCTAGGCTGAATGCTGTCCTGATGTTGCAGCATCTGGGAGATGTAAATAAATCCTTTGGATGAGTTTCAGAGAAGAGCAATGAGTATGCTGGGTGACTGGAAGAAAAGATAAAAGGGATCAGAGGGTGGGAGCTGGATTCTTTAGGTTTTAGGTATGCAGGAGAGTAAACACGAAAGATCTTTCAAGTTGTTAAAAAAAAAAAAAAAGAGAGAGCCGGGCGTCGTGGCGCACGCCTGTAATCCAAGCGACTTGGGAGGCTGAGTCAGGAGGATCACGAGTTCAAAGCCAGCCTCAGCAACTTAGTGAGGCCCTAAGCAACTCAGTGAGACCCTGTCTCTAAATAAAATACAAAATAGGACTGGGGATGTGGCTCAGTGGCCAAGTGTCCCTGAGTTCAATCCCTGGTTCAAAAAAAAGGAAGGACAAGTTTAAAATAGAATCTGCTAGGGCTGGGAATGTGGCTCAGTTGGTAGAGTGCTTGCCTTGCAAGCACAAGGCCCTGGGTTCAATCCCTAGCACTGCAAAAAAAAAAAGAAGAAGAATCTGCCCAATTGCAGGCCCATTGAAGACTGGTTCAGATTGATATTCTCTTCTTGACTGCTGGGTCCTGGTAAGATCTTTTTCCTAAACTAGCAGTGATAAGCGGTTTGCAGTTTATACTCCTTTATCTTTATCCCAGTGCTAAACATCCCTGCTCAGAGGGAACCAGAAAGCTTTGCTCCTCGAGCAGTTGTCTGGGCTGGGATTCCATGGGTAGGAGCTGGTCAAGTTTAGCCTCAGTCGGGAGGTGGGTTAGTACCCACAGGTGAACATTCAGGCTTGGCCGACTGGAGACAAGAGTGGGCACAAAGGCCAGAATCCATATCCCACAGCTCCCCCAAGGTTCTCCTATGGAGCAACCCACGCGAGGCCCCAGGCCTCGGCCCCCACTGAACCAGGGTACTCCTCGTGTTCCTCAGGAGGCCTCTTGAGTGTGGTCAGCAGCTATGTTCAACCTACTGACTCTCCTCCCCTGATTTGGGGTGCAGTAGGTAAACACTTCCTAAGACCAACAGGTAACTTTTTATCCCTGAGGTGTGAGTGTTCAGACCCCTCTACCTGCTAAACACCACATTTATACCTCTTCACCATCCATGCCAATGGACATGAGGTGATGAATTCAGGACAAGGTGAGTTCTTGCATTCCACTGGAAAGAAGGAAAAGATGGGGAGTCTGATCCTGATGTTGGTGCATTGGACTACAGAAGAGGGGTGAGCTCGGAGGAGGAATGGGGGCCCTGGAAAGGCAGAGGACCAGGTGAATGGGCCTCTAGGGTCTCTTCAAAAAGAAGTCAGGGGCTGGGGTTGTGGCTCAGTGGTAGAGCACTCACCCAGCATGTGTGAGGCACTGGGTTCGATTCTTGGCACTACATATAAATAAATTAATTAAATAAATTGACAACTAAATTTTTTTTTAATTAAAAAAAACAAGCCAGGTGCAGTGGCACTTGCCTATAATCCCAGTGGCTTGGGAGGCTGAGGCAGGAGGATCTCAAGTTCAAAGCTAGCCTCAGCAAAAGCAAGACACTAAGCAATTTGGTGAGACCCTGTCTCTAAATAAAATACAAAATAAGGCTGGGGATGTGGCTCAGTGGTCGAGTGCCCCTGAGGTCAATCTCCAGTACAAAAAAAATAAAAATTAAAAAAAGTCAAATTTACGGGACAAACTTGAATTGCAGGGGCAGTAGGCATAAGAAGCCAAGCATATCTAGCATATCTGCATTTAAGATGACTTCCCCTCCTCTTCCCTCCCCTCCCCTCTTCGGCCTCCTCCTCTTCCTCCTCCTCCTTCTTCTTCCTCCTCCTCCTTCTCCTCCTCCTTCTCTCTCTCTCTCCCTCTCTCCCTCCCTCCCTCCCTCCTTTCTTTGGCTTTTGCTTTGCTGTTTTCTTGTGGGGGGATACTCCCCTCCACATGCCTTGCTCTTTCTCATCTTACTATTGCCAAAGCCTCAGTCCTTGTTCCCGATGCCAATCCAATAAGGAAGACATGGTTTTGAGAAACAGGAGAAACGCAGGAGACTCTTGTCCCAGAGGCTGTGATTCTGCCCGTCATCAGGAACGGGGGTCTTTTAAGGAGGGTGTCCCTCAATTGCTGATGCTAGCATCAAACTCGAGATCCTCCTTTCTCAGCCTGGAATTACAGGACATCCGGCTCTCCTTCCTTCTTCAAATGATGGTGGCACGACGTGACTGTGATGGGGTTGGAGAACTGGAAAGTTTTTCTCCTGGACAGCTGTCAAACCTGCAGTAGGACACATCTGTCTGTCCTTCAGGGGAGGGTCACTAAAGGATCTTCAAGGAACACATGGAATAAAAAGAGTGAGTCCCAGAGACTCTTCCCATGAGATCAAATGCATCTCTCTCTCTCATTCTCTCATTCTCTCTCTCTCTCTTGCCCACTCTTTTCTTCTGGAAAATGAAAACCCAGAGTTTACATAAAAAATAACAAACAATAAAAGCAGAAATTTGAAGTGAAAAAAAACGAGCAGCTCATATGTGTCAGATGAGATAATTTAGGCTTTCTGTTCTAATTGGAACTGGCCCTCGTGTCTGCTGATTCAGTGAGAGATCAAGGACTGCCCTCGTTGTCTCTGGAAACTATGCCTTGACAGGTAGGATGGAGACCTCGGACCAGGTCCTCGGCTTGAGTGTCTGACCTCACGACTGGAGAGCCTATTCACTTCCTGCAGTTCCTGGTGCCAGGTCTTCACTTCTTTCAAGCTCCAGGGTTCCCACCATCAAGGTCCAGGACAAGAGGAAACGTCCAAGATGGTCTCTAAGCACAGAGGGCAGGCCTGACCTGTGCTGATCCCGTCTGTGCACTTCCTCAGCCCAGGGGCTGCTGCTCCCTGTGGTCTTCTGAGAGCTGCAGGAGGCAAGGCCTGCTCCCCTGCTGCCCAGTCTTGCAAGTGCCGCAGGGGGCACCAGTGCAGAAAAGGGCTCTGCCATTGTCCCCCCAGGGCCCACGCTGAGTGCACCCCAGGCTCTTCCCAGAGGGTTCTCGCGATCCACTCAGCCTTCCGTGCTTCCTCTCTTCTAGCCCCACGACCAGCCAGCTCAAGAACCCAGGCTGTCTTAAGACTGGAGTGGGGGGAAACCCCCGGGGCCCACAGTGCAGGGACTTCTTTCTCTCAGCCCTCAACATGACTTCGGGGCTCAGGAGGGATTCAGCTGCCCAATTCCCCAGGCTGCTTCTGCTGTTAAAACTCCCTGCCCTGGGCAAACACTGTGGGCCCGACTCTGAGGGGCAACAAGATCAGATTAAGAAGCGGCTTCTGCACATGCCTGGGCCTTGTGCCCCAGATCCTCTGTGCCTGTTTCTGGGCATTGATCTCCAGATTCTCCTGCTCCTCAGTCCCAGCAGGGGAGGAACTAGCCACCTATTCCAACACTGTAAACTGTCTCCCATTGATCCCTGAGCCCCTTCCTGGTTTCCAGAAACCTGCTTCCTCTTGTTTGGAGTCAGAGCCCATTCACCTCAGAAGACAGAAGTAGAGGGGAGCTAAGGGCCTTGGCAGGGTGGAAAGTGGGGGGCCCAGATAGAATGGAGTAGTAGAAAGACTATATGGCCTTTAAAGCCAGAGAGGGACTGGGGGTGTAGCTCAGTGGCAGGTACAAATCCTTGGATTCAATCTGCAAAAATAAAGGCTTTGTGACATGGGCCAAGTCCCTTAACTCTTCTGAACCTAAATTTCTTCACAGAAAAGTTGAGATGAGACTTACCTCTCAATGTCATTGTATGGATTTGCAAAAAAAACAAACAAACAAACAAACAAAAAACCAGAAAAAGCACCTTGCACACTGCCTGATGTGCAGAAGGTACTGGATAAAAAGAGCTGCTCTTAGGCTGGGTGTGGTGGCACAGGCCTGTAATCCCAGCTGAGGAGGGAGGCTGAGGCAGGAAGATCACAAGTTTGAGGTGACGCCAACCTCAGCAACTTAGCAAGACCCTGTCTCAAAAAGGGCTGGGGGCCAGGCATGGAAGTGCACGCCTGTAATCCCAGCACTTGGGAGGCTGAGGCAGGAGGATCACAAGTTTAAAGCCAGCCTCAGCAACTTAGCGAGGCCCTAAGCAACTCAGTGAGACCCTGTCTCTAAATAAAGTACAAAATAGGGCTGGGGATGTGGCTCAGTGGTGGAGTGCCCCTGGGTTCAATCCCCAGTACCAAAAAAAAAAAAAAAAAAGGGCTGGGGATGTACGTAGCCTAGTGGTAGAGCATTCCTGGGGTCAGCCCCCAGTCCTCGGGGGATGTCTGCTATTATTGTCATCATAATCATGTCTTCTTTTCAGTCCAGTGATCTTTGGTTCCACTATTCATGACACTGCTATTAAGCAAAATGTAGGGGACCAATAGAGATAGGGGATCCTTGTGACTTCTCCAAAAATGCCATCTCCTTCTCCTAATCGATTTCCTCTCAGCATTTATGAGAACATACATAAAAATGCAGCTCGTGTGGTGAAATGCAGGGTTCCCTTTTTGTCCTGAATACTTCTCAGTACAGCCTGCCACAGAAGCTTCTCTGCAGAGCTAGAGTTTGAACCCTGGAAGCAGGGGAGAGGAACAAAGAGGCAGCAGCTGGCCGGAGCACTAGGTTGTCATCGTCACTGCTTTCCCTCCACCACCAGCCAGCCCTCCCAGTGACAGTGCCAACGCTGTCCAGGCACTGCCCAGTTCACTCTCAGCCTTGGTCTGTCCGTGGAAGTATGGCTTTCACTTTAAGAACAGCCAATTATGATGCCGGAAGCAGTGGCATGCACCTGGAATCCCAGTGACTTGGGAGGCAGAGGCAGGAGGATCACAACCAGCCTCAGCAACTTCACCCTGTCTCATAATAAAAAATTAAAAGGACTGGGGAGAAGGGCTGGGGAGGTAGCTCAGTGGTAAAGTGCTTGCCTGGCATGCATGAGGCCCCGGTTCAATTCCCAGCACCGAAAATCCCAATAGGACTGGGGAGGTAGCTCAGGGGGAAAACTCCCCGGGGTTCAATTCCCAGCAACAACTTACTTAATAAGACCCGGAAGTTTAAAGGAAATCAATGTTCTAGACACTTGGCAACTGCCATGAGACACGAAGTGAAAAGAGAGGCTAGTTTCTTACCTGCAGCAGGCAGCGAGCACCTGTGCACTGAGTCCTGAAGCTGCATGGAGAGTGTTTTAGCTGCTGCTCCTGTGTGGGAAAAGATGGAGACGGTTTCTTCTCCTTGTGTCCTCAGTCTCCTTGCCTGCCAGCAGGGGAGAGTGTTCACGTGCCAGCACTACTCAGAGGAAGTGCACACATGCTCCATGAACCAGCAAGCCACTCCTGGACATAGCTCCTAGGCTTTGCCACCAGGGTCCTGCAGGGGACCTGTACCAGGAGGTACACTGTGGATCTGTGAGTGGTAGCAAGGAACTGATATTAGAGACAAGATATTCACCCCAATAGAAACAGATAATGCAAAATGTGGCAGTAACCCACCCCTGGGGACCACAGAGCTGTTGGAAGTCATGGTCAGAGGTATTCCATGGATGGATCCTAAAAACACAGTGCTAAATGAAGGCAGTAACAGAGAGTAGAATTCAAACACAGTATTAGACACGTAAATGAAAAATGCACACACACAAAACAAGAAAGCACATTTTTTCCATAAACACAAAAGGTGTATATTACTTCTTTTTTTTTTTTTTTTTGGAACCAGGGATTGAACTCAGGGACACTTGGCCACTGAGCCACATCCCCAGCCCTATTTTGTATTTTATTTAGAGACTGGGTCTCACTGAGTTGCTTAGGGCCTCGCTAAGTTGCTGAGGCTGGCTTTGAACTTGCGATCCTCCTGACTCAGCCTCCCGAGTCGCTTGGATTAGAGGCGGGCGCCACCACGCCCGGCTCCTGTATATTACTTCTTATACCAGAGTTATCACAGGTGAACACATAAATCAGAGAAGAAGGAGCCACAAGTGTGGCTCCTTCATTCTATATGAATGTTCACAGCAGAACTATTCTGAACACCCAGAAAGTGGAAAGTAGCCCAAGTGTTCATCAACTAATGAATAGATAAACAAAATGTGGTCTATCCATACAATGGGATATTATTTAGCCATAAAAAGTAATGAAGTACTGATTCCTGCTAAAATGTGGATGAACTTTGAAAACATTATGCTAACTGAAAGAAGTCAGTCACAAAAGACTATTTAGTATATGATTCCATTTATATGAAATGTCCAGAATAGGTAAAACTACAGAGACAGAAAGTAGATTGTTTGCCTGGGTGGGAAAGGGAATTTGGGGGAAGAATGGAGAGTTAGCACTAATGTGTGTGGGATTTGTTTGGGGGATAATGACAATGTTCTAGCTGGGTGAGGGGTGCATACCTGTAATCCCAGCGACTCAGGAGGCTGAGGCAGGAGGATCTCAAGCCAACCTCTGCAAAAGTGAGGTGCTAAGCAGCTCAGTGAGACCCTGTCTCTAAATAAAATACAAAATAGGGCTGGGGATGTGACTCAGTGGTTGAGTGCCCCTGAGTTCCGCCCTGATTCCAAAAAAGAAAAAATCTAAACTTGGATTGTAGCAATGGTGATACAATTGAGGAAATAAACCAAAAACCATTGAGTTGTATACTTTAGATGATCCACTGGATTTTATGATACACAAACTAACAAACTACATGTCAATAAAGATGGTTAGAAAGAAGGGGAGAGAATGTTCACATGGCTTCTCCTAGGTACTTCCTCTTTATGCTTCTGGTTTCATATAGGAACTAGGTGAGGTTCACCTACTTGACCCTGCCGTGGCCCATTGCCCTCAAATGGCATACACTCCGGCCCTTCAGGTTTGAAAACCCAGCACTGACCAAGAGCTCCCTGGAACCAACTCCCAGTTGACTCCAGAAGAGAGCTGCCAGGAAGCTCCTTCTGCCAGTCTCGACTGCTCTCTCCACCATCCAGACAGTTGCCACCAGACTGCCCCTGGGACTTTCTGGGAGGGCCTGAATGGGGTTCTGCTACCTGGCCAGAGCTTTATTATCAATGGCATGACTGGAAAACATGTGTTTTCTTCCTAACTTTGTCATGTTAGCTGTGCAACTTTAAAATACTTCCTACCCTGAGCCTGTTTCTCTTTCTAGGAAGTAGGTGTAAAATTAACGTGAGCAGTTTTGGGTAATAAATGAAGAAATACATATATACATGCAAACTCCTAGCACTGTACCTAATTTAGGTAGTACCTGGTGGATGTTTACTGAATCCCGAAATACTAACCTGTTTCTCCAGAGAAGCAAAAATGCTGACACAGCAATGAATTTGGGGAGTTGGTAAAAGGGTTCGGATCGTGGGAAGTAATCATAATTCTGATTGAAATTCTGCTACACGCCAGACAGGGTTGGGTGCTGGGAAACGGGTGAATAAGGTGATTTGATGAGTCAGCTCTCTTGGGTGCAGGTGACAGAAACCCAATTTAAACTGGTGGCATCAACAAGGGAAGGCAGAGGCTCACTAGCTGAGGTGAGTGGGAACTCGTTCCACTGTTCTCTGTGGATGGGCTTTTGCTGTGTAGCCTACAAAGTCCCATGGTCCTTAGGTTACTGACATCATTGGAAAATGAGAGGATTCTCCAGCCCAAGCCCCTGTCTTCCTTCCTGTGGAAACGGAAGGGGTGTGTCCATGGTGAGCCACACAGGGCGTGACTGCAGTCAGTGTGTGGGAATGACAGAAGACCATTTCCCATCAGGAGCCCCAGCACTTTGAAGCCTGAAAAAAGTCTCAGCCCATAAGGAGACTGGTGGTGGCAAGTGACATAAAATGCAACTCAAGCAGGGCGCGGTGGCATATGCCTGTAATCCCAAATCTAGTTTATGGAAAATCAAAGACCGGCTATCAGCAGTCTTGGCTGCAGGTCAGTTGACTGCCTTTGAATCAGTAATGACGCAGAAGGCAAGGCCTTGACGGAAACCAACACCCCACCCCTGGGGAGCCTGAGTCTGGCCGGGGTGGTGGCATCATAGAAGGAAGGCCCACACTGATCTCCAGGGGAGGACTGGGGCCCCTAACTTGGTCCTCCATGGAGCGCCATGGAGATGAGCCCACCAGTCCCAGAATGGGCCCAGCCGTGAGGCAACCTGTCCACTTTCTTGGATCTGTCCTTTCCTGAGAGAAGCTCTGGCTTTCCCTCTGCTTGCTCCTCCCTGCCCTGCTCCCAGGCTGAGATGGACAAGCAGGAGTTGGTAATTGTGTTAGCTCAGTTTCCTCCCTGGCCCTGCCCTCCCCATAATCTGATTTCCAAGGGATGAAGGATGGTAGGGTCCAGGCTCAGGAAGAAATCTGCTCCCTTGTGTCTGTTGGATCTGCTAATTTGATAGAACTACTGGCTGAGCTTCCACAGAACCCCCATTAGAAAGATTTCATGTGGTTCCTATAACCCTGGCCCTAGAGAGCTCTCCTGGTTTCAGCCTAGAAGGAAATTCAGTTTCCAATTCAATTTCTGCATAAGCAGGTTAAGTCTTCATTATAATAGCAACCAGTGATTGAGCACCTACTGTGTCACACTCCATGCTTGGTATCTTAATATCCAGGGACACACTAGGTATGCCATCACAGGTGCTCTGGGCCAGGTAGGCCTGGGACTGTTCCCCTTGGCTGATGACCCCCTTTTTACTGGATTCTCCCTGGATTTGAATGGATGTGCCCTTGGGCAGGAGAACTCTAACCAGCTTGTGAGTGGTCCTTCAGAGTAGCCAAGTTCTGGGCTGGGGATATAGCTCAGGTGGTAGAGTGCTTGCCTTGCATGCACAAGGCCCTGGGTTCAATCCCCAGCACCACACACACACACCAAGAGTAGCCATATTCTAGAGCAAGACACTGCCCAAATGTCCTCCCCTGCCTAAGGACTCCCAGCATCCCTAGCCACCCAGTACACCTGCCGGAGCTCTTCACCATCCTGCCCCATTGCACCATCAGATGCCCATGGCTACAGAGGCATCCTAAAGCTCAGCCTGTCCAGCCTCCTGGAAGGAGGGCAGAAAGAGAGTCAGAGACTCCTGGTGAGAAGCAGCTTTGTCCTCTGTTAGTCATGTGATTTGGGGGAAGTTACCTGACCTTGAGCTGAGGCTTCCTCATCTGGAAAATGGGGATAGTATAATCTACCCTACAGAGAAGTTAAGAATGACTTAAAACTGGGGGTATAGCTCAGTGGTAGAGAGTTTACCTAGCATGATCCAGGCCGTGGGCTCGATCCGCAGCACCACAAACAAGCACAAACAACATAACCCCACCAAAACACTTCAATTTAAAAAATTACTTGAAAATTAAGTAAAGAATACATGATTGAAGCTAGTCTCATTGCCCCCCACACACATACAACCACCATCACCCATGATGGAGGCTGAACTCAGGGCCCTCTACCACTGAGCTACATCCCCAGGCCTTTTTCTTTTGGTTTTCAGACAGAGTCTCACTAAGTTGCTAAGGCTGGCCTTGAGCTTGCACTCCTCCTGACTCAGCCTCCCAAGTCACTGGGATTATAGGTGAGTGCCACCACACCTGGCCAGTCTCAGTTTGAGGTAAGAATCATGACCCACAACTGGTTCCAGTGTTTTTCTAGATTCTGAACCACATCTGTGCCTGGTTGCCCCCAGCTTCTCCTGGACTTCCTTCCTGGGAATCTCAGGGTGCTCACAGTGGTACAGCTTGCCAGCTACTCACCATCTGCCAACTGGAGCCACCTGCTTGCTCCTTGAGGGTCCCTGTCCACAAGCAGCTTGGGGTCTCAGCACATAGACAACGAATGATTGAATGAATGTGTGAAGTAACGTGTAGCCACGCATGCTCTGTCCCAGCAGCTATGAAGGAGGTTGCTGGACACTGTGCTGGTATCACTGCCACCCCAGAGAAGTGACCAGTGATTCCCTTGTGGCACTCCACCAGACCATATGCACCCACCTGCCCAGGCAGCCGTCCTGCTACTGGATCCCCCACCCTGGAAAAGTCCCCTCTCTTGGGCTGCTTCTGAGGGACAGGCCTGAGCCCAGCCCCTGCTGCCCCCACTGAGCACAGTGGGGAAAGGACACTGACTCCCTGTCTCCAAGAGCTCCAAGCCTGGCTCCCCTGACTTGCTGCCCCGCCTGTCAAATCTGCCTGGATGTCCTCTCCCTGGCAGGGCTTCCCTGCCCAGCACACTCAGCTAGCCAGTCCCCCACTTGACTACACCCCATGTCCCCATCCTGATGGCCTCCCCTTCGCCTGCTGGGTGTGTGGGGCACACACTGCCACGTGGTGCTTTACAGGTTCCACGATTTCTTTCTTTGTTTTCTCTTTTCACTTTTAGAAATTTATTTAGGTGCAGGTTCCCCAATTTTGCTTTTGTCTCCCCAGGTCATGAGAATGTGAGAGCCACATGGACAGGGCCTGGCCCCTCTCATGGTCCCACCATGCCATGAGCATTTCATATCGGCCTGTTGAATAGATGAATGAATGGGCAAATTAATGAATGAATAAAAATATTCTTTTTCATTGTTTTCCAAATAATTTTTTTTTCTTTCTTAAAAATTTGTTCTAACTAGTTCTCCATGACAGCAGAATGCACTTTGACACATCATGCATAAATGGAGTATAACTTCGCATTCTTCTGGTTGTACAAGACGTAGAATCACACCAGTTGTGTAATCATATATGCACATAGGGTGATAATATCAGATTCACTCGACTATCATTCCTACCCCCATACCTGCTCCCCTCCCTGCACTCCCCTCTGCCTCATCCAAAGTACCTCTATTTTTCCTAGCCACCCCCTCTTATTATGAATTAGCATCCTCATATCAGAGAAAACATTTGGCCTTTGGTTTTGGGGGATTGGCTTATTTTGCTTAGCATGATATTCTCCAGCTCTATTCATTTTACTGGCAAATGCCATAATTTCATTCTTCTTTAAGGCTAATATTCCATTGTGTATATATATCACATTTTCTTTATCCGTTCATCTGTTGAAGGGCACCTAGGTTGGTTCCATAGTTTAGCTATTGTGAATTGAGCTGCTAGAAACATTAATGTGACTGCGTCACTGTAGTTTGATGATTTTAAGTCCTCTGGACATAAACTGAGGAGTGGGATAGCGGGGTCAAATGGTGGTTCCATTCCTAGTGTTTTGAGAAATCTCCATACTGCTTTCCATAACGGTTGCCCCAATCTACAGTCCCACCAGCAGTATATGAGTGTACTTTTTCCCCACACCCTCACCAACATTCATTGTTGCTTATATTCTTATTAATTATTCTTAATAATTACCATTCTGACTGGAGTGAGATGAAATCATAGAGTAATATTGATTTGCATTTCTCTAATTGCTAGAGATAGTGAACATTCTTAAATATATATATATATACATATTTTTTTTTTTTTTTTTTCTAGCACTGGGGGTTGAACCCAGGGGCCAACCACTGAGCCACATCCCCAGCCCTATTTTGTATTTTATTTAGAGACAGGGTCTCACTGAGTTGCTTAGGGCCTCGCTAAGTTGCTGAGGCTGGCTTTGAACTTGCGATCCTCCTGCCTCAGCCTCCCAAGTGCTGGGATTACAGGCGTGCACCACCATGCCCAGCTAAATGTATTTCTTGATCAATTGTATTTGTTTTAGGTATGTTTCTTAATTTATATATCCACAGGTTCTGCATCCTCTGATTCAACCAATGGCAGATAAAAAATATTTTTTTAAAAAATTGCTTCTGTACTAAACACATGAAAGCTTTCTCCTTGTCATTATTCCCTAAACAATGCAATATAACAGCTATTTACATAGCATTTACCTCATATTGTGTATTATAAGTAATCTACACATTATTTAAATACATAAAAAAAAACAGGCAGTGGCACATGCCTGTAAAACCAGTCACTCAGGAGGCTGAGGCAGAGAATCCCAAGTTCTAGGCCAGTCTCAGCAAGTTAGGGAGACCCTGTCTCAAATTTAAAAAGAAAAAAGAAAAAAGGATTAGGGTTGTAGTCCAGTGGTAGAGCCCCCGGGGTTCAATCCCCAATATTACAAAAATAAATAATCATTAAGAAATAAACTACATAGGATAATGTGCACAGGTATATGCACATACCACACCATTTTACATAAGGACTTTGAGCACCTGTGAATTTTGGTATCTGAAGGAATCCTAGAATTAGTCCCCCGAGGATACTGAGGGACAATTAGAATTAGAATTTTGAGAATCAGGCTGGGTGTGGTAGCACCTGCCTGTAATCCCAGTGACTTGGGAAGCTGAGGCAGGAAATTGCAAGTGTGAGGCCAACCTCAGAAATTTAAGGAGATCCTCTCTGAACATAAAAATAATAATTTTAAAAAGGGCTGGAGGTAAGCCGGGCACGGTGGCGCAGGCCTGTAATCCCAGCATTTGGGAGGCTGAGGCAGGAGGATCGAGAGTTCAAAGCCAGCCTCAGCAACTTAGC
>JAJEJO010004360.1:0-41981 GCA_020662805.1 Glaucomys volans
CACGGGTTGATTCAGGGATATTGGATTAGGGTTTTAATTTGTATTTATCTAATATTGAGTGATGTTCAACATTTTTTCATGAACCATTTCATTTTTAAATCCTATTTTAAAAATTGTCTATTCTGGTCTTCTGTCCACGTTTAATGAGGTTATTTGTTTTCTTGAAGGGTTGGATTCCTAATATATTTTGTATATTAAATCCTTATCACATATATAGTTTGCAAATATTGTCTCAGTATAGTTAAGATTTAAGAATTCAAAAATGGTTGAACTACATGGACTCCATTCTTTGGAATAAATCAATATCCACCTAATAATACTCTTTCTTCTTTCAGTCTGATTGGAGTCTTACAAAGTACAGATAAACCAGATCCCCTCTCTAGATGTGATTTACTATCACACATAAGTATTATTTTTAAAGATCATGATGTTTTGTCACACATCTGACTTAATCTCAAAATATTCTTCCCTTTCTTACTATGTCCCTTCCTTTCTGGTATTTTCTACTATTCATTCCCTGTCCTAAGCTTGTCCTTTCTGAGAATTTTTATATTTGTTGTAACATGTGCCTCTATGACTTCTTCATCCTCTTAGCTCTTTTGCATGATTGGTTTCACATAGCGACACCTCATAGAGGTTTTCCCTGCTCAGTCTAAAATATACCACTTGTGCCCTCTTTTTGCTCTTCTTTCTTTATCCATTTTCATAACATCTCTTATATTACTATTATCATTGTTTTCTTTATTGCGTTCTTCGTTCACTAGCATGTAAGCTGCTTGAAGCAGAAACTTTGTCTTTTTAACAGAAGGAATAAAATCTCTGATGTAAAATGTGATAAAGTAACAAAATTCATAAAATACTTTTTATATTCAGCACATTTTGAACATATCAAATGCTGTATTACAAATAATTATAATGCTATATTACAAATGATTATAACGAAATTATTATATGGCTTGAAGTGATGGCGATATTATTTGGAACATAAACATTACAAAACAGTAAAAGCACATCAGAGTTACATTTACTTTAGATAGATATAAAACAAATACTTTATCTGGGGACTAAATTTTCATTGAACTCTGGGGAAAAAGTGAGAATACAAATTCTAGTCATTTAAAAGAAGATGATAAGTGTTCAGGGTGATAAAACCTTGAACTGAGTTAGTTGAGTTTAATATAAAATCATTCATTGAAATAAAAAGTACATAGATCAATAGTTACTCTGGGAGAAAAACATTCTGCTCAAAAGCATATAAATATTTAGTGGCATTTTCAGTTCAGAAACCTTTTAGTCACCTAGATTATAGCTGATTTTATCTCTTTGTTCTGCAGATATAAAGCTTGCACTGAGAAATTGTCATTTACATTCATCTTGTGAATGATTGGTAACTATTGGAAACACAAATGTGCACATACATAATTTAAGCTGATGTATGCTATATATTTTGCAAACTAAATGAATGAGAAGAAGAAAAATCAATTTATCAATACTAACATTTATGTAAAGACCTCTTAAATTAAAATTGACATAACTTTTAAAGTGTAGATGCTGTAATCTTTTAGAAAGTCAGACATTTTTCCTTGTGCCCTACAAACATTGACACGGAATAGGTAATAGACTCCATATTATTTAACTAAACATACAGTGTAAAAAAAACCCTGTTATTTTGTGTAAAATACAGATGAGTAAAGTAACCAAAAATCAATCATTTTAGTTTATTTCTGTTTTTTGATGTTAATTTCTTTCTAGGTGCATTAGTCTCCTATTGCTGATATAACAAATTACCACAAGCTTATAGACTGCAGAAGACAAATGGGATCGTGACCCTGAAATACAAGGCATCTCTGCTTAATGTCTCACAAGGTAGAAATGAAGGTGGTGTAGGCAGCATCTCACCTAGGATCTAGAATCCTCATCCAAGTTCATTCTGGTTGTGCCAGAATTCAGCTTCTTGTTTCAGTCCCTTTAAGCACCGAAGGGTTTCCTCCCAGGTTTCAAATTCAGTAGAAGAAATATCCTTATGTTCTTGAAGTCCTCTCACACTTTGAATCTCTAACTCCCTCTGTCTGATTCTTAGACACATATTTAAAGAATTTGTGCACCAAATAAGGCTCCTTTTCTTAAAGTCAACTGTGACATACAATCCTAATCATGAGAGTGGAATTCATCATATTCACTATGCCTGGGATATGGAGATCATGTACATCAGAGGGTATTGATCTGGGAGGCCATCTTATAATTCTGCCTGAATTTTGAGCAATGTGACCTGTTCAAAACTCTTTTTTTTTTTTTTTTTTATTGAACACAAATGGAGTACAGCTATTGTTTCACTGGTTGTACACAAAGTAGAGTCACACCATCTGTGCGTTCATGCATTTACACAGGGCAATGGTATCTGTCACACACTCTGTTATTAATTTTTCCCCCCACCCACCCCCACCCCTCCCTTCCCTCTATGCTAGCTATCTTTCCTCCATTCTTGCCATCTTTCCCCCCCACATTATGCATCATCATTCATTTATCAGAGAGACCATTCGGCTTTTGGATTTATGGGATTGGCTGATCTCACTTAGCATAACAGTTTCCAACATCATCCATTTACCTACAAATGTCATAATTTTATTCTTCTTTATGGCTGAGTAATATTCCATTGTGTATATATACCACAGTTTCTTTATCCATTCATCTACTGAAGGGCATCTAGGTTGATTCCATAATCTAGCTATTGTGAATTGAGCAGCTATGAACATTGATGTGGCTGCATCACTGAGGCAATCTGATTGTAAGTCCTTTGGGTATAAGCCAAGGAGTGGGATAGCAGGGTCAAATGGTGGATCCATTCCAAGTTTTCTAAGGAATCTCCACACTGCTTTCCAGAGTGGCTGCACCAACTTGCACTCCCACCAGCAATGTATGAGTGTACCCTTTTCCCCACATCCTCGCCAACACCTGTTGTTGCCTGTGTTCTTGATAAAAGACATTCTGATTGGGGTAAGATGAAATCTTAAGGTGGTTTTGATTTCCATTTCTCTTATGACGAGTGATGTTGAACATTTTTTCATAAATCTGCTGATTGCTTGTAGATCTTCCTCTGTAAAGTGTCTGCTCATTTCCTTGGTTCAAAACTCTTGATCTTCTTCCTTTAAAAATAAATAAGTTTAGAGCCTAAAGGAATAGCTCAATGGTGGAGTACTTTCCAAGTATGCACAAGGCCCTGGCTTTCATCCCAAGTACAATAAATAAATAAATTAATTAATTAATTAATTAATAGATTTGATTTAGATTCAAGCTATATGTTTACTAGAATCATTTACTTTATCAAAGACTTCAATAGGATGTGTAGAGGCATATAAATGCATATTTTAAATAACCCTCTTCAAGGGGAACTTTTGTGTATTTGTGTTTTTAGAAGTAAATGGAGAAGAGATTGTATGACAGTTATAAGAAAAATGTGGTTCCCTAATGTAAGTGTGGGAAAATAGAATTTCTTTTCCATGAATAATTTTCACAACAATTTTTGTTGCCTATCTACATGTGTTATCAAACATGGCTTTCTCTCTTTGCTCATTAATAATTCAGGTAGTGTGATGAAACTATTGCCCTAAGATAATTTCTTATGGCTCAAAAAGGTATAGTTCACGCTATGGAGATGATGAATCATTTCTTCCCTGATATGCTAAAATCAGGCACTTCTGTGGCCATGCCATTGTCTTTCATATGCTTATTACCATGTGCTGAATAGAACACACTTTCTTCAACCGTTCACTTTGCATAGGTAATTTGTATGCATTTGTTTCAATAATATTCTCAGGAGTTATTTTCAGAATTCTCTGGGTAGAGGAGTAAAAATCACCATAAATTATTTTCAGCTCCTTCCATGAAAAGATGGATCGTATGTCCTTATCCACTGACTGTATTGGATGGGGACTTGTTTTGGCTTGTAGGTTGCAACAAAAGTGAGTTGTTTGTGTGTGAATTTTGAACAAGGGCTAAGGAAGCCTTGCTTTTTTGGTTTTCATTCTTTCACTACTCAAGTTTATCATGTCAAAAGTTTTTCAGAAATGAAATTTAAGAGAGAATTCCACCTAAGAGTCATGTAAAACTATTTGATATTTTCATTATCAGCTTGCAACAAATGAATTAGAACTTACTTACAAGCATGTGCTTAATTTTATTAGATTATTTGCATTAATTCTATTTATATTATATCATATTTTGTTGGTTTGATTATTATGTCATCATTGTGATTTTGTGTTGTGTTTATAAAAACCATAGAAAACGTATATAAATCAATGAAATGAACTCAAACAATATTTAATAAGCATATAAAAAAAGATTTGCTCTCTAGGTTAGTAAATTGATCAAGTTTCCAGGAACAATATTTTAGCTAAGGAAGACGGGAGGTTGTTCAGAACATGAGCTATGGAAATAGTGCTTGTTGAGAACCTGACTTTGACACTAACCCTATGAACTTGAATAAGTTACTTACCCTTTTTTTTTAATTAGTAAAATGTAGGTGACTGACTCACATGGATTGGAAATTTGAGAAGGTTATTGTGTGTAAATCCACCTACTTTTTTCTATCATGGAGTATATAAAAAATTATCAAACACTGAGCAGCTAAAACAACCATGGTTCAGGTGGGTTCCCTGCTTCAGTTTGTCATCAGGTATAATCCAGGTGTGAGCTCACACTGTGATCTTATCAGAAACTCAACTGGAGAAAGATCTCCTTCAAGTCCTCTCACATGTTGGCAGAATTTATCTCCTTTTGGCTACAGGACCATGGGTTTTAGCTCCTTGGTGATGGCCATCCTCAGCTCCTGGATTCATTCTGAAGTTCCATGTGCCATGTAGGCTTACCCAGCATGACTACTTAATCCACGACTGATTTTTTTTCTAAAACCAGTCACAGAGAGAATTCATTAGCAGTCTGGAATCTTCTGCAACATACCATAATCACAGAAGTGACAGTTCATCATCTTTGTCAATGTCTTTAGTTAGAAGTAAGCCACAAGTGCTACCCATACTCTGGGGACAGGATTATTCAATCATGTACACACCAGAGAACATGAATCAAATCCTTTACCTCCATGTGTACAATAGGATAACTGCAGAACTATTGTTAGATATTAATAATTTCTATAAAATGTAAAGTGCAACAATGACAAAAATTTGACTAGAATATTCACAGTATATGCATCTTCTAGACAGTCTCACAGTCATCAGTAATCAATTTTCAATAGTCAAATGGAAACAAAATTAGAAAAGAGAAGACAAAGATGTAACTTGAGTAACTTGTCACTGAACTGATAATCAGTAGACAACAAACTTCAGAGTTTAGGACCAATGCATTCTGGTTGGTTAAGAGCACAGAATTTACAAATTAATTAATTAATTAAAATTAAAATGTATCTAAGGCTATAGATTTGATTGCACTAAAATCGATTGGTCATTCTGATAAGGTTTAAGAAGATTTATGACTCAACTTGTTGTCTTTGAAGTAAGCATTTTTTGAACAGTATTTTTCAAAATCTCTTCACTACATGGCAAGATAAACCAGAAGCCTGATAATTGGTTGCAAGGGGGTTATCTAGGTTTTTTCCTCCAAAGATGAGTCTGATAGGTTCAACAATTGCAGGTTTGAAACACCTTGTCTGAAAATGAACAGCATTCAGTTATCTTTTTATGACAGAATAGAAAAACCATTTTCATTTTGTCTCCAAGTAAAGGGCATTGATTTTCTATATTTTAATTTATTTTTGTTTTTAAATGAGCAGAATTTTTGTTATTGCTGCTTCTTTAACATAATTAAAAATCTTTCTCATTAAATAAATTATTATTATTTTTTTGGAAGGGGGACCGGGGTTAGAACTCAGGGGCACTCAGCCACTGAGCCACATCCCCAGCCCTATTTTGTATTTTATTTAGAGACAGAGTCTCACTGAGTTGCTTAGTGCCTTGCCCGTGCTGAGGCTGGCTTTGAACTTGCGATCCTCCTGCCTCAGCCTCTGGAGCCACTGGCATTGCACGTGTGCACCACCTCACCTGGCTCTCATTAAATAAATTCTGAAAGAGATAATAATCTCTGTAGAAAGTATAAAAGACAAATTTTTCTACATTATACACAGCAATCAAACAGGTGTCACTGAAAGTGCTAAATAAAAATCCATTTAAATATCATTTTTCTTTCCAGTTATATTTCTTGATACTGGAAGCATTAGAAATTTGTGAATATTTGTGCATGTTGATTATTTGTTTGGCAACACCAAAGCCCTCAGCAGAATAGCTACACTGCCCATTGTGTAGTGAATATTCATGTTGATGATATAAGCTTCCATAGCGAGAGACGTGGGGAAATGCACCTCACCTCATCAAGTCAAATGGGAAAATGTCTTAAAATGCAGTTTTCTGTGCTGTAATATGAATTCTAAACCTGCAACAGAAGCATAGCTTACCAACAGCTTATTAGATTCGGTGATATGAAGTTTCAAATTTTATTTTTAACCCAAAGAAAATTATTATAATAATCATAGTTTTATCAGTTACTACCCATAAAATTACATTTTCAGAAATTTTAGATGTAACCTCAAGAGAAGCTGAAAAAAATGATACCATGCATTCACCGTCATAATGAAATATATACTCCAGCCACATTATTTTGTAATGAGGGAAATTAATGAATGTGGGTATATAAGATAAACAAAAGACATATTAATAGCTTCAAATTCATGTTTAGAATATTTTTGGCATAAATTGTAGTTGTATATATTTATGGGATATAAACGATATAGGACCTATGAATACAAAGTGGAATAACTAAATCAAGGTCTTTAACCTATCAATCAACTCAAAGGTTTACCAATTTTATAATGAGAACATCTGAAATTTACTCTCAGGGAATTTTGAAATGTGCCATGCACTATTAACTGTATTCACCGTGGTGTGTGATAGACCTTATGGAAACAAACACACAAACAAAAACAAAACAAAAAACCCAAATCCAACAACTTATTTCTTCTGTCTAATTGTTACTTTGTACCCTTTGGCTATTATATTCCTATTCATTTCACCACAAGCATCTGGTAATGACCTATTTTATTTTATTTTTAATTTTTAAAATTTGTTCTAATTGGTTATACATGACAGGAGAATGCATTTTGACACAGATAATGACCTATTTTAGTCTCTGCTTCTATTAGTTTAATTGTCTTGTATTCTACATATAAGTGAGAAGATAATATACATACAGTATGTACACAAATAGTATATATATGTGTATATATATATATATATGTCCTATATAGTAGCAGTATATATCATCCAACTACTATTGTTCCTTTTCTGAATAATCCGTTTCCTTTCTTAGTTTTCACCCCCATTGTTGAACCATGATTATCTATTTAGTCTTGGCTAGTGGCCAAAATTCAAGTGGGAGAAAGTTTTAAGGACTGTAATATCTTGCATGGCATCTGCAGAGACTTTGGCAAGGAGCCCACCATCTCTTAGCATAGGGGATAAAAATCAGGGGTTCAGTATTTTCAAGTAATTTACCCACATGCCTCCTTCCCAGATCTGAAAGTCTAATACTTTCATATGAAGGCGGAAGGGCATTAGAAGGCACCAAACTCCTCCTTTGGTGTAGAAACTTGTGTGAACTTTGAATTTCTTTTGGAATTGTAGTACTCTCACAATCAAGTATGTGCGTGGTCTTCAGCACAGTCTGTCTTCAAGCTACAGTATTGAGGGTCTTTATTAAATCAGTCCTTGAAGTAGTTTTCTGATATTTAGCTCTATGTTTCCTTCCTAAATATATATCAATTAAAAAAAAAATTGGCCCTTGTAGTTATTTGCACATATTTCTTTAATACCATAATCCAGTACTTCTGGCTTTTCTGTGATTTCTGTTATTAGTAACAAAGCAAACTCCTGGATATAAAGCTGGCCAGAGATAAAACAAAGCCCTCATAGCTTCTGTTCTTTGTTGCCAGGATGATGTGCTCCAATGCATACCACTTCCTTCTTATCAGTGAGTGTGGCTGAACTATTCCATCCAGATTAGAATTTCTCTCTGACATTACTCATGACATAATAGTTATTTTGACTCTGAATTCAGTGATAGCTCAGTGCTGGGAGATGTTTTTCCCCAAAGTCCAGTAACAAGCCAGTTTTTTTACTTGGAAAGAAATATATTTGGATGACATGTCAGGTAGCTTGCATCAAAGGTAATTCTGAATGTTGAAAATAAGCAAAAAAAAAAAGTGATGATTTATTTACTTTCTTAGCAAGGAAGAACTAGTCTTGTGAGGCTGTGATTTTCAAGTTTCACAAAAATCTTACAGCAACTGAAAAATTTCCCAGTGAATTTTGAAAGTAATCAAAGATGGTCTATCCACTTTTCCATGTGATGTTTTCTATAGCAGTAAATTAAGATGGGGATTTTAAAAACATAAGAATTGGAAAATGAGAATCTTGTCATTATTCACAAATGACATTACTATGCATATAGAAAACTGAGAAGTTAGTTTACCAACAACCTACTTGAGCATAACATGAAATGCATCTAAAAACTCAGTGTAGTAAAGACACCGATTCTCCTCAAGTATATTTATGGATTCAATGACAACTAAATTAATTTCTTAGTCAATATGCAGGTGTGTGATTGCATACTAATACTAAGTAATTTCTAAGTCACAAAACAAATAATAATAAAAACAAAACTGAAAAGTAAAGGTAATTTAGCACATCATGACTAGATTATAAGTAAAAAAGCACTAAGATTTCAATGAAACCAACATGTCCATTAACATTATCTCTATTAATATTGTAAGGATGGTCTTCTCCAGTATTATTAAAATAAAAAGTTAAATATTAGGATTAGAAACAAAGAAATAAAATTTCCATTATTCAAGAGTGATATTATTTGTTTCAAATAAGTAGCAAAATACTAAAATTGCTGAAATTACACAGAAAGTCAATACATACAAATCAATGGAATTGACAAAGATCAGCAAAAAAATCTCTGAAATGTAATTTAGAAAAATTATTATTTATCCTAGCAACTAAAATCACAAGACATATTCAAATAAAATAACAGGAAATGTATAAATATTGCTGAAAAGATCAAAAATCATTACTCGAGAGAACAAAGGTAGATTTGACCAAATGGAATGACATATTGCATTCATGGATGAGTAAGTTCAATGATGGCAAATCTTTCCAAAATATTTTTAAAATTCAGAATACATCCCATATAATTCTTGAAAGAATACATGTGGGACATAGACTGACACTACTTAATTTTTATTAAGAATAATAGTCCAAGAAAGGGCAAAACATTTTGAAGAAAGAGGAAGAGACTTTCCTTAGATTATATCAAGATTAATTATAATAGTAATTAGCACAAGTGAATTTTATCAATTTACTCCTCCCCATCCATCATCTTTTTGCTTGAAATTAATGTCTGCTGTTCCAGCTGTCTTTTCAATATCCTAAATATTTTTCATCATGTTTATTTTTGTTATATTAAAGTACCAAATGCTCTCTCATTTTGCTCCAGGACTATCTCCATGATGTTAAAAACTTTTTGCGTGAAGTTTTCACTGGAAATATTTCTCTACCTATTGAAGTAATGACCTTCAACTTTAATGAGACTCTGAATATTATAATCACCAATAAATAATTCTGTCTAATGAGTACCAGTGAAACCTTCACTTTTTTTTCAACTACTACCACCACCCTACCTCTTCAGCTTTCTTAAAGGAGTTGTTCCTGTTTCTTTCTCTCTCTTTTTTTTTTACAGAATTACTAGATGTTGCTCTATACATATTTATTTGAAGTTATAAGACTATGACTTTGAAAACCTGTTATATGACAAACTGTCTTTTTGAGTATTTTGCATCTTTCATATACTTGAGCTATTTATATGAGAAGCAAAAGATATTATTTAAAAGGATAACTGACCACCATTACTTCCCCTGTGTAAGTTTTTGCATTAAGAATATTCAGTTACCCTTCAAAGCTTAGTAAAAGCAAAGCCTATTACTCTGGAAAAGATGACTGCAGGTTTACACATGTGCTTGGCGATGGGCAGTGTAGGATACACAGAAATCTTCAGTGAAGCCTTCATGAATTAAAGCTCATATTATTACTTCTACCTTTGATCTCATAAAGCCATTTTCTAGAGCATTACAGTATTTTGGAAAAGAACTTCCTTGTGACACATTTACTACTGTTTGTAGAACTTTTTTTAAAAAAAGTTATTTGTGGTCCTTTTTAATTATGCGTGACAGTAGAATCCATTTTGATATAATTATACAGCAGGGAATATATCTTTTTTCTACAATGTAGATTCCCACGATTCATATAATCTTACATACACATTGTTTAATACTGTCTGTCTCAGTCTACTATCTTTCCTTCCCCCACTCCCTCCTGTCCCATTTTCCTCTACACCATCCATACTTCTTCCATTCTTTTCTAGTCCCCCCCATTACCCTGCCTCCCCATTATGTATCAGCATCCACTGATCAGAGAAAACATTCAGCCTTTGGTTTTTTGGGCTTGGCTTATTCCACTTAGCATGATGTTCTCCAACTCCACCCATTTACCAGCAAATGCCATAATTCTATTCTTCTTTATGGCTAACATTCCATTGTGTATATATTCCACAATTTCTTTATCCATTCATCAGTTGAAGGGAATCTAGGTTGGTTCCACAATCTAGCTATTGTGAATTGAGCAGCTATGAACATAGATGTGGGTGCATCCCTATACTTTGCTGATTTTAAGACCTTGGGGAATAAACCGAAGAGTGGGATAGGTAGGTCAAATGGTGAGTCCATTCAGAGTTTTTTAGAGGAATCTCCATACTGCTTTCCAGAGTGGCTGCACCAATTTGCAACTCCACCAGCAATGAATGAGTGTGCCTATTTCCCTACATCCACACCAACACTTACTACTGCTGTGTTCCTGATAATAGCCATTCTAATTGGAGTTAGATGAAATCTTAGGGTGGTTTTAATTTGCATTTCTCTAATTACTAGAGATGATGAGCATTTTTTCATATATTTGTTGGTCACTTGTATAACACCTTCTGTGAAGTGTCTGCCAAGTTCCTTAGTCCATTTATTGATTGGGTTCTTTGTATTTTTGGTGTAAAGTTTTTTACGTTCTTTATAAATTTTGGAGATTAGTGCTCTGTCTGAAGTGTGTGTGGAAAAGATTTTTTCCCATTCTGCAGGCTCAATTTCCACATTATTGATTGTTTCTTTTGCTGAGAGAAAGCTTTTTAGTTTGAATCTGTCCCATTTATTGATTCTTCCTTTTATTTCTTGTGCTCTGGGAATCATGTTAAGGAAGTCTGATCCTAAGCCAACATGAAGAAGATTTGGTCCTACTATTTCTTCTATTTGGTGAAGGATCTCAGGTTTAATTCCTAGATCCTTGATCCATGTTGAGTTGAGTTTTGTACAGGGTGAGAGATAGGGGTTTACTTTCATTTTATTGCATATGGATTTCCAGTTTTGCCAGTGCCATTTGTTGAAGAGACTCTCTTTTCTCCATTGCATATTTTTGGCACCTTTGTCTAGTATGAGATAACTTTACTTATGTGTCCTTATCTTTTATTATTTTGTCTTATTATAATGGTATTAAGTACATCTCATAAATTCTCACCTGCCCCCACCCTTTTTGTTATTGTCGTGTTCTGTAATCCCTTCTATTTAACTTCATGTGGGACTCTGTACTTTGAATTCATCTTTTCTGCTGCTATATATTGAATTCATCTCTTTATTGCATTCCTGTAAACAATAATATGTACATATTTTCTCATATTTAAGGCTAACAAGATAAATAACAAAACAAACCTGTTAATCCCACTCCACTTTTTAGACACTCTCCAATATTTGTTCTTTCCTTCAAAACCAAACTTCTGAAAAAAATTGTCTATATTTTCTGTTCTGATGTTCTTTGTACCAACTTACAGATGCACAGAATCAGGGCTCTATCTGTCCAGCATAGCTTTAACCACTCAATGGATTTAACCACTCACAGGATTTCAATGTTTCTAAATTCAGTGGACACACTTTATCATTCTCACATTTCATGGTCTCTTGTGATACTTGTACTATTTTATTTAACCATTTTCCATTTTGTTAGGCAATTTCATCATTGGAATACAATGGTGATCAAACTCATGCAATATCTTACCATTATGAAGTCGGGAAAAACAGAAATGTATTTATCAAATAATCACAATTATTAAGCGCATCCCAAGAAATTTACAGTTACATCATAAATATAAAATGAAAATAAGTGACATTCTATGAGTGAGTCCCTAAAAAAGAATTAGGACAAGAAAATGAAAGGAAGAATGTTGTAGGCAGTGGAAAAGCTTCTGCAGTGGCCAAGGAGTTGGAAGGCATGTGAAGTCACAAACCTAAAAGATCAGCATAGCTATAGAAGCAAGAGTAGCTGTGCAGAAAGTTAGAATTAATGTAATGGAAACGAAGTCAGATGCAATGGAGGGACACAATCCTGGTCAAAGAGTTCGATGTGATTACTACAAATAATCATTTTGTTATCATTCATTAAGTACTATATCATCCTTTAAAATAAAACACATGTATTGCTTACCATTCTGTTAACATTTGCCTCATGATAACCATTTTAATGCATTTAGCATGTCTTTCTAAACTCCTTTTCTTTGATAATGTAACATGTTTTTCAGAATCTCACTCTGCTGTATTAGTCTTTCCACCTGAGGGTGGTTATGCGGATCATATTTAAGTTTTGAGAAAGGGGCTCAAAAGAATGAAGGAGCTGACACAAATACACTTCTCCTGTCAAAGAGATGCCAGGGCATGGATTCTTGGTTGCAGCCATAGCTCACTAATTAGTCTAATGAGGAGCCTACCACTTTTAGCTGTTTCTTGGACAGAGCCCATGAGGGGCCATAATGGGAGTCACAAGCAGATGGCCAATTTAGAGATAACAACTGTCAGCCCAATAGTGCCATAATCAAAGCTTATGAGTTAGTCTCTTGTTGATTTATATTTTAAAATAGCACTTTTGTTTGTTCTAACTATTTCATTAATCTTCAACAGGTATTAAGACTTAGTAATATGCAATCTATATCTTATGATACCACAAAAACCTTATCTTATGAACTTAATCTATTTTATAAGCTACTTGTCATTAAATATTTTAGCACATCTTATGAAAGATATTTCTTTTCTTATAAGCTACCAGCTAATTTCTCCACTAAATGTGTTTTATTAATTTTTTGTTTTTGTAGTTTTGTCAAACTATTTAAATATTCTTAAATAATAGTACAATGAAACACAAACTACATTTAACATAAATGGTATTGATAGGTTTTTCTTTAACTACATGTCATTTGAGAACTATCAAGATTAATCAGTGCATGTAAATCTCAATAATTCCTTTAAAAGTTTTATATATTTTTTTATTTTGCATCAGTCACAGTTAGCTTTTCACTGTATAAGACATCTAAATACAACTAATTAACTTCTTTCTTCTTTCTTTTCTTCTTCCTTCTAGATAGTACTGCTATTAAGGCTGAAAACAAGGGCTCACGATGTTACTCTATTTACACGATTATATGTGTGTGCACTAAGGTTCCCCGACATCAGAGACACTTCCAGCTACTTGCACAAAAATCTTGTGCCAGCACCCCAAATTCCAAATCCTCATGGGGTGAAGAGATGAGATCAGGTGGCAGCCACATATATTGCAGGTACATATCAAAGAAGGGTAACTCTGAACCTATGAAACTGGGAAGCTTGCTTAAGGTATCCAGTGTATCTAACTCTCTAAAGTTGGAAATAAATTGATGTTTGCCTTGGAATATAAATACTCTCTAGAGAGAGGAAAAGGTCTTAGGTTTATAACCTCTGGAATGTAAACAAATGGCTCCAGGGAAGATTGTCTATAAATCTCTCAGAAGGTCTCTATGTTTAACTTCCAAGGCTTATTTTCCCTTCAATCATTCTTTAACATGGGTTGTCAGTACTCTTTTCTCAGTAAGTCCTGCATGTGAAGAAACATGAAAATATTTATAGAGCATTGTTTCCTGACAGCTGCAATAAATATCAACATAAGTTTTTCCTTGTGAATTGACTTTGTTTATACTTTCCAAAAGAAATTTCTTATCTGTAAGGAAGTAAAAATAGGTTACTGTCAACAAGATAAAAATCATGTATTTATTCCTTCTTACAAAAAATAAATTGATAATAATTGTATAATAACTCTTAGGGGAAATATCATGACCCTAGAATCCTGTACAAATTCAAGTTCTCATACATGTATTAGAGAATAAGAAAACTGCAAAATTTTAAAATGCTTTGACCTCAAATGCCCACTCCCAAAACCCAAGATGCAGACATTATTATGAATATATGACTTGTTTTTCTAGCTTATGATTTTTATTAAATTTTCCCAGAGTTGGCAGAAAGAGGTAAGTATAACCCATACTTCTATTCCATAGATACAATTTATATAATTCTAAAAGTTTTACATTATAAAAATGCTTTCATATTAAGTAGATTGAAACATGCACTCACTATTTTTCATAATATGCAGACAGGATATAAGTATATTATATTTTAAAAAAGAGACCATGTATTAAAGAAGAATGAATAACACAACCATACATTGCTCAAAGAAGTTATGCTAATTTCTAGTTTAACTGGCTTAATAAAGTCTTTACTTTTTAAACTGCAGTTCATTTAAACATTCTTACATCATGAGGAAGAAGCATAATAATTTGTGTAGGCATAATTTTTGTTCTTAAAGTTGTTTGTGTCCACTAGATGATAAATACTAAATATATAAAAAAAATCTTTTTAGTAGTCAAATGAATCAAAAGCCAGTCCTTATCTAAAGAGTGAATGCAAGAATCATTAATTGTTTATGGTGCACATTGGTATTATGTCTTTTCTTCTTAATTGTTTGTGCAAATACATGTAGACAAGCATAATTTCCTTATATGTTACTATGAGAGTGCCCTTGGTGAGTAGGAACCAGCATTGTGGCTACAAGTGAGCTGCAAAGATTTGTATGGTTTGTGGTGGTTAAAAAGAGCTGTAGTGGGTAAACTACCAAGGATAATTCAGGGCAGGGCAGATTACAGATTCATTAAGGAAGGAAGGTTTTGCTTTTTATGTCTGCCTCAAATTCAATAGTTGAGGTTCTAAATCTCAACTGTCTTAATTAGCTAAAGTGGGGTCATAATGGAATAGGATGAGCCTCCTAATGCATTATGATTTGTGTCCTTATCAGAAAGGAAAGTTTGGATATTGACACACACCGAGGAATAAAGCTATATGAACCTGAAGATAGATTGTGTGATGCATCTAGAAGTGCCAAAGATCACCAGCAAGCAACCAGAAGGTGGGAGAGAAGCGCAAACAGTTTCCCTCTAGGCCCTCAGGAGGAACCAGTCCTGCCAATAACTTGAGCTCAAACTGTTAACCTCCCACACAGTGAGACAGCACGTTTCTGTTATTTCAGCCCTAGTTGCTGGTGCAACAGCCCTTGCTGAGCTACGCTTTATCTAGTGCCAGTCCTTTTTTATGAGTCAGTGACATTCATCACTGTCTGCACCTCAGGAAACAGGAGATAAAAGGACCAAGAAAGAACAAATCATTAAGTTTATTTTATAATCAAATGTTTAAATCAGACGAGAATTTTGAAAGTAAAGGTATGATGATTTAGAAAGAACTGGAGTTTTGAAAGAGAAAAGCTCGATTTCGCTACTAACTTACCTCTCAACTTCAAAATCTGACTTTCAACTTCATTATTTCAACTTCCAAATCTGGTGTTGACAAAGCAAAATCTAATACTTACACAAAGAGAATTTTTGCTTGATTCTGCAAGAATAAAGTTCATGGAAAGGCACGCATATGTTTGAGAATGTTTTCATAGATACAGTTGGCTTGCATGCAGGATAGCTGGGGATTAGGACAGTAGCTTGATAAGATCTTTCTCCTTCATGTGGGTATCTTGAGAGGACTCTGTATTCTTCTTCACTAGCATATTTAGCTGCCCAAAGCAAAGATAGCTATGGCTATATTCTAATGGGGTTGACTAAGGAAGTGAATCTCCTGAGCAACTTACCCATCCAGCCACACACCAGAACTATGGGCTGGCAATCATTGGATAAGGCATTTAAATAACAGGCTGTAGGAAGTCTCACAGCTTGCTGAGCTCACCACACCTTACCAGGAGAACAGCCAAAATCCTCTCTCAAAAGTTAGAAGAAAAGCGAGAGAGAATGAGAAAATTTATAAAAGCCTTGGATTTGAGGCAAGGAAAATGAAGGTGGTTAGGAATCACTAGGATGCAGGGTTATGAAAGAACAGACCAGAATAAGATGTGAATGCTAAAGGCCCTTCAACATTATTCATTTCAGGAGAAGCCCGATTGAACAGATGCTAACAAACAAGAGCCAGACTTTTTACCCCTCTTGGTAGTCTTATCTCTGGGAAGTTGGAGATAACAAGAGATGGTAAACTAAATTTCCCTGTGAACAAAATAAATTCAATGGTGCTGAATCAAATACAGGATTTGACTTTTATAGTTTGGTTATACATATACACACATACACACATATATTTGTGTGTGTGTGTGTGTGTGTGTATTTTTGTAAAAACCCTGAGATTTTAAACTCTTGAAATCATGTCATACCAATTACATTTAGAGTAAGTCACAGACATAGTACTTTGTGTATTTTTGCATGTTTGATTTTTGCAGTTTATATTTGGTTCGATTGAGCTGGAAAGTTCAGATATGGTTGCCCTTGCCATATAGCTAAACTAAAGCTCTGAGAGATTAAGAATGCTGCTTAATACTACACATCTAATAAACCCTAATGATGGAAGTAATTACTTTCTGTACAGTGCCTCAAAATGATTAGTCCACATTAGGAGTCCTACACCATGGGTCACATTCAGCCCAATTAGCTATCAAAAGTGAAATTTAATCTTCCTATAAATATGGTGGACCTTTTCCCCTTTCCAGATACCATTACATCAGAACTAAGATTATGTCCTTTTCCCACCCTCCTTTAAAAAATGAAAGTCTTTTGCAATTAAATCATAATCATGTGGCATATAATAAGCATTCTGCATATTCTTTGCCCATACAAAGTTTCTTATGAATGAGATCATTACCAAGGGCATCAAGTCTAGCAGTATTATTTCATTCAGTTCTGAACAACAATTCCTTATAGGTTGAGTTCTTCCAAATACATTAAACATTTAGAGGAGGAAAAGAAAGAGGGAACTTGGTCCTACAATAATAATAATGCAAGAGGAATCAATGTTTATATCTATCAAATGATTATCAACTATGAAGAAAATGAAGTTATCTGGTCAATTTACTATGTGATTTTATAGTGAAGAAAAGAATGAACAAATCATAATCAGTAATAGTAATGATGCTGGTGATGATACTACCAGGTGAATTTTAAAAGGTAAAAAAAAAATGTCCTCTACTGTGTCAAAACTTCACTAGCAATGTGCAATTTAAATCTCTCAATGCCCATGTGTATTTTAGCTTTCTCATCTTTTTATAGAAAAATAAGTTGATCTTGAAGAAATTAAGTAACATCCTCCAGTAGCACATGGATAGTCTATTTGTACAGCCAAAATTCGAAACTTGTCCTATATGAAATCAGACCCCAAGCACTTAGCTAATAAAAATGAAAAGCTCTGGAACCACTATCCCAAATGACGACTAAAAGTTATTCCTTTTATTGTATTCCCAGCTATCCAAACATGACCCTTGAGAAATTTATTCACCTAAAATTGTGTGCTCAGTTTTGTTTTGTTTTGTTGTCAGAAGTGATAACTGAACCCTAAAAATAAAAGAAAATAAAAATAAAATTAACCATATGTCTCAACTTGTTCCTGTTGTTTAAAATGACTCAATCCTTGAGTTCATAATAATGTTTATTTATATTTCAACTTATGAAAATAATTATGAGTAATATCCTATGATAGAAAAATGCTAAAATCCACTAAATATAATAAAGAAATTCATTTTACAGACTTCAAGTATTAAAGGTTCGAATAAGAGAGAATGCAGTCTTGCATATTTTAAACCAACTCCAGTGCATGATTCTAACCTTCCTACAGTATCAAGCTCTTCATATAAGGAACAAATTTATAAATCAAATTTATAAATTTATAAATCAAATTTATAAATCAAAGAATCACCCATCAGTCCCTGGACAATTAAAATAAGACCATCAAAAATCTGATAACATTTAAGAGAAGACAGTCAACCCTAGACCTGAAAAGGGCAAATCCAGTGACTGTCCCCACAAATGATTCAGAACTTCTCAAAACCTGGCACATAGAGTGAGCAAGTTTACTCTGGAGAATCCAAACCCTGAACTTGTTTTTAGCTGAACCACCACCCAGAATTCTGCTCGTATTTGGATAGGAAAGCATTATAACAGATGGAGCACAGGTAGGCTTTCTGGTGACTAGAGCAAACACTCCTGGGTGTTGTGTGTGTGCACTGTATTTCTAGCTCCTGATCTATAACCTAGGAACACTTCAAAGACACTGAGTGTAAGGCTGTGTAGGATTATCTTCTCTAATAATGATGTAAAACACTTTTCAGATTAAAAAGAAGAGTTATTTTCAAACCTCTCTTAACATTTAGCATACTCATATTTTATGAGAAAGATTTGAAAAGTCCTCTCTTTTAAACACGCCATTTAAAAAAGATTTCCTGGAGTAAAGTTCATCTCATTTATAGTGAATGAATAAGGGGGCTATGAAATATAAAATTTCTTGTATTCAAGTGAAAATAGGAAATGGTATGTTTTTAACTAAAGAAATTGAGAAGACTAATGCATTTCCTGCTTATCTCAGTAAGGTTTGTGAGACTAGTAGGGGGTTAGCCTCTTTCTTCATGCCATCTGTGGACTCCTGTGATGAGTTGTGAACAGTAAATTACATTCGCATTGACACTGATACACCTTCATAAGGCATCTCCCATTCTATTACTGGCACTGAAATTAATTTCAGAGTAACTGTCTCTTTCTAAAATATATCATGTTAAACACATCAGAATTGTTATGGTTTCTGTTTTTCATATTGTAAAACATTTTCTGTTAAAACTTTTAGAGAAGGGCGAATTTACTTGAATTTCTGAACCTAATTTTTTAAAAAAGGAAACCATCTAACAGAATCATTTTCTCCCTTATGTTTCTCCCTTACCTAGTGACTAGGATGTTGTCTGATTTTGATGGTAATTGATGCTGGCACTATTTATCTAAAATATCCTAAGTCCGATATTTATGAATCGTCTGTGGAAATCAAGGTTATTTTTAGGATAATGTTGTATAAAACCTGCTTATGGTTTTCAATTCTCTAAAAATTGGTCACCTCTAAATTAATCAGAACATACTAGCTTCCAATCATTTTGTAGAAGTAAATGTTTGCTGTGAAGATATTTGTTCTATGAAGGATACTTTTCCATGGAGACTATATTTTATAGCCACACAGAATATAGCAAACATAATTAAGTTTTCAGCATGTATAATGCTTTAGAAAATACCTTCAGAATATTTTCAAGTCACTTTTAATATTTGAGTAATTTTGAAGGAAATTTTTAAAAGGAAGATTTTATTATAATCAGAGGATTGCTGAAAGCATTTGGGTAATTACTTTTGGAAAATATTCCTTTCCCAAGACTAAATCATTCTAACTAATATTTCTTGAGAATGCACCTTTCTCTAAACAGTTTGTTTTATGGTTGATTTCTTCTGTAATAGAATTGCTTAGGTATGTATGATTTTTTTTTTGTTTAAACAAAGCACTGTATAAATGCTAGTTCTTTTTCTATTTTACTTGAAAGAACATTCCTGATGATTCTGGATTTGAAAAGCTATTGAAATGTTTGTTTAATTCATTGCTGCTCTAAGGAAAATTGACAAAGAAAAAGCTATCTTCGAACTCTGTGGGAAATTGGCTGACCTTACCTAGTGACTAGGATGTTGTCTGATTTTGATGGGTGGCAAAATAATGCCCACAGTGGAAAAGGACACCTTAGAAAATGAAATGGAGGGCTGGGGATATAGCTCAGTTGGTAGAGTGCTTGCCTCACAAGCATAAAGCCCTGGGTTCAATCCCCAGCATTGCAAAAAAAAAAAGAAAGAAAAGAAAGAAAGTGGAATAATCTGACTAACAATCTGACCACACAATTGTATAAACTGGATATTTACATTAACCCTCATTCTTTACACAATGTGAGATCATCCTTGTGCTTAGAAACTATCCATTTAGGCAATTGGTCCCACCAACTTTTCCATAATCTCCTACCCAGTCCCTCTTTTTGTGCTTGTTTACTTTTACCTTAAATTCCTGTGATGAAACTGTTGTCTGACTTCAGTATAGTGAAAACAAAAAGGACAAATAAAGCCATCTGGTATTTTGGAAGCTAATAAGTGCATATTTCTGCATGACAATGATATTTCAAAACCTGAAGTAGGTTAATGTAGATAGCTGCAGACTCTTCCTGTCACTGAAGGTAATTACAAAAGTATAGAATTTCTAGCAAAAATAAATATTAAAAATATGCTCACCTGCACTGTTTTCTTTTCAGATTAATGAATGCTGACCATGCATGAAGTCAAAATCATAGAAGAATTTTTCCCCATGCTGGGTCACAGACATAGAATCATATTCCATGATTTGTTTATTAGACTATTCCAAAAAAAGTTGTCATTCCTTGTAAGAGCTGGAACCAGCCACATACTCCTGAATGCAGAATTAAAGACAGGCAGTTAGTGTAGGTAGAAAATCAAGCTGATGGAGAAAATGGAGGCTGATTTGGAACCGGGAAGTTGGAGACTGCCCCTGGGAGATTGAAATGTTAATGTCTCCAGTGTCCTTTGATTACCAAATTACCTGCCTACACTCCCCTTCCCAAAAGGTTGCAGACAGGAAATTGTTAATTAATGTCTCCTGGGCTGCTTCCTGACTTGATCACTCCATTTGGTCCTTCCCCCTGCCCATCTGCTTCTCACCTTTTGGCATCTCCTGGGCCTAGTCACATACACCAGAAGGAGAGAGAGAAGTGGGGAAAGAGTAGGAGAACCAAGAGTCTAAAATGTATAAAAGGGGCAGGGCACTCTCCCTTCTTGGGATACCGGAATACCAGCTATAGCTGCCTTTTCCCCCTCCCAGGAGAAGTCTGTGTTACTCCTTCTGAATAAACTTGCCTTTTCATGCTTGCCTAGATGTTCTTCTCTAATGTTTAAACTTCAACATTTGAGGAAGCAGAACTCGTCACTGATAACCTATGTTATCACTCATTCTCCCAGGAAAGGTTCTGACATTAACAAACTTTGATGTCTTTCCATTTGGAATTCATTTTTTAAATAGAAATGCTACATTTTTTGAACTGGTTTCCAACTTTCCGGTTCCTAACTGGCCTCCATTTATGGAAATTTGGAGTCTCCTTCAAATTCCAAGTCCAAATAACCTTTCTCTTCACCTTTCTAATAAATCTCCATTCCTAGAGAATTCATTCCTAAAAAATATCTAACACTCTGACCTTTCTTCACCTAATTTCCATTAATTTTTTTAAAAATTTCAGTTACTCCTTTACATAATCTCGTTCAGAAACTGTAAACCAGAATTCACTCTCCCACCAAAATCTTTATTTGAAATACTCCACATTCTGATTACTACTTCTTATATATTCAATTCATTTTTCATTTTGTTTTTCATATTCTACAATATTTTGACTTTTGGAGAACTTCAGTATACTTCCATTTATTAAAAATATCATCACTCCAAAATTTTAAAAAAAATTGATGCCTATTAATTATCAGAAGAGTGGGGAGTAGGTTTTATTGGGGCATGTTGGTACATGTGTGTACTAGAATTTGATCAATTAACTCTCCAGTGCCTCCTCTTACCCTTCTTTCCACCCCCAACCTACTCCCTTTCTTTTTTCCTATTAGTCTCCCATTTACTTTCATGAAGTCCTCCCCCCATCGTTAATTTCCGCATACAAGAGAAGACATGATACTTCTCTTTGTGATCTGGCTTACTTTGTTTAATATGATGCTCTTTTGGGTTCACCCATTTTTCTGAAAATGACATAATTTCATTCTTTTTATGGCTGAATGAAACTCTATTTATGTATATATACCACATCTTATGGTTTGAGTATGAAGTGTCCCTTCAATTCTGTTAATGCGGAGGGTGAAATGATCAGGTTATGAGAACCATAAGGTAATCAGTCCATCCTGATTTGAATGAACTAACTGAGTGGTAACATAGCCTTTGGGGCCAAGCTGGAGGGAATAGGTAACTGGGGGAATGTCTGCCAGTTTCTTTTTTTGTGGTGACTTTATTTTTCCTTGTATCTCTTTTCTGTCTCTTTCTCTGTGTGTCTCTGTTTCCTGACTGCCACTAAAGTGAGTAGCTTTTCCTTCTGTGCCCTTCTGCCAAGATCTTCTGCCTTCTCATGGGCCCAGACCAATGGAGTTGGCTGGCAATTGGACTGAACCTCTAAAATGCTGACCCCCTTCCAAATAAACTTTTCCTCCGCTAAGTTGTTCTTGTCAGGTATTTTAGTCACAGCAACAAAAAACTGACTAATAGCTTATTTTCTCTATCCATTTATCTATTTATAAACTCCTTGACTGATTGCATGATCTATCCATTTTGAATTTTGTTGTGATAAACATGGGTAAGCATGCATCTCTAAAATATGGTGACTTCATTCTTTTGGGTAAATACCAAGGAAATGTATAGCTGGATCATTATTATATTTCTATTTTTAGTTTGTTGAGGGAACTCTGTACTTATTTCCATAGTAGCCATACTAATTTACATTCTCACCAAAAGGATATAAGAATTTTCCCCCACCTTTTCACCAGTATTTTATTGTTATTGCATTGTTGATGATTTCCATTCTGATTAGAGTGAGATGGGATATCATTGTAGTTTGGATTTACATTTCCCTGGTGGCTAAAGATGCTGAACTTTTTTTCCATATAATCATTGGCCATTTGTACTTTTTCTTTTTAGAAATGTCTGTTCAGTTCATTTGAGTAAATTGAATGGTTATTTGATTTTTGATGTTTAGCTTTTTTAGTTCTTTGTATACTCTGGATATTAATCCTCTGTCTGAAGATTAGTTGGCTAAGATTTTCTCCCATTCTGTAGAGTATCTCTTCATGTTGTTGTTTTCTTTGCTGTGCAGAAACTCTTTAATTTGATGCAATCCCATTTTTCTACTATTGCTATCATTTCTTTAGCTACTAGAGTCATATTCAGGAAGTTGTTGCCTGTTTCTATATGCTAAAGTGTTTCCCTTATGTTTTCTTCTAATTGTTGCAAAATGTATGGGCTTGTATCTAGATTTCTAATCCTTTTGGGGTTGACTTTTGACAGGGTGAGAGATAAAGATCTAGTTTCATTCTTCTATGTAAAGAATTCATGACAACCAAGCCACGTTATCGAAAGTGCTTTAAAGAATGCTATACCCAGAAGAAGGAGACAAAAATAACAAAGAGAGCATGGGAAAAATAAATCACATTGAGAAAATAAATAAGCAAATGAGAATTCAAAATGATTCAAACATTAGAAATAAAACAATATAACACAAAGTAGTACATATCTCTCTGCAATAATATTGAATGTAAATAGTTTTAATTTTCCAATTCAAAGGCATATGGCAAGTTAGATTAAAAATTAGATCCAACTACATGTTGTGTCTAAGATACATATGTCAGAGATGAAAACATTCACAGACTGAAAGGATGGAAAATAATATTCCATGCAAACAGAATCTGAAAGCAAGAAGAAGTAGTACTCTCATAACAAAGGAGACTTCAAGCCAAAATTATTCTGAAGAGAGAAAGAAGGTCATAACATACTGGTAAGGGAAACAACCCAACAAGAAAATATAATGATTATAAATATTTATGCATCAAATATCAGTCTACCCAATTTATAAAACAAGCATTATTCAAAAAAAAGGGAAAATTAAGCCTTAACATAATAATAATAGGGGACTTTAATGCACTACTTTCACTAATACATAGGTCATCCAGACAGAAAATCAACAAATGCACATCAGATTTAACCCACGCTATTGATCAAATGGGCTTAATCTATGTCTACAGAATATTTTATCCAACAACAGCTGAATACACTCCATTTTCAGCTCCTCTTGAAACTTTCTCTTGAAGTCCTCACTTTATTACTTTACTTTCTCTACCGAACACAAGTTTGAATTTCTGCCTATGACTGGATTTGGACCATGTTCTCTCTTCATCTTCTTGGTGAAAATGTATACCAGTGAAACCTCAACAAGAGAAACAGAGCTACTAGTGTGCATATTATATACATGTGTGAGTACCTTTACACATACATATATGCATAGATGGTAGACAGATGATATAAAAAAGTATGTGGGGGAGAGAGATGGTTTACTACATTGAAAAACTTGTAATAAATAGGCCATTGCTAGAATATTCAAAAAGCATAGCACATACAGTGAGTTTAAAGAATGCCTTACTAATTATGCCATTCTAACCAAGTCTTGAAAGAATCAAGGTTATTGTAATTTAGCTACATATCAGAAAAGTGTCCTCAATGATGGAAATAAAATCCAGGTAGCCTGGCTGGTATAAGAACCCCTCCTGTTTGGTTCCATGGTGTATTATGCCGAAACCAATTTTGAAAATTCAGTGCATAGTATTTTCTGTCCCTCTGTCTTCAGCAGGGATATTTAAGGAGGAACAAGGAATCAAGGGAAACTTTGGAATGGTTTTAATCAATCCACCCAATGATTTATTTACAATCCACTTTTCTATTCTGACTAGTGAGAATGCCTAGTTTTCCTGACTCTGTGAGTTGGAGAGATTGCTATGCTATGTTTTTCCTAGTTTCTTTAGTTGACTTCATGTAGTGTTTTAGTCAGATTTTTCACTGTTGTGACTAATTGATCCCATCAGCACAATTATAGAGAAGAAAAGTTTCATTTGAGGGCTCATGGTTTCAGAGGTCTCAATCCATAGATAATCCTTGGGGTTGGAGGTAAGGCAGAACATCATGGCAGAAGAGGGTGGTGGAGGGAAACAGCTGATATGTTGATCAGGAAGCAGAGAGAGACTCCACTTGCCAGTTACAAATATATACCCAAAGCCACGCCCAAATTCCCACCTTCTCCAGCCATCTCCTACCATTTCAGTTACCACTCAGTTAATCCCTATCAGGTGATTAAATCACTGATTGGGTTAAGACTCTTACAACCCAATAGTTTCTCCTCTGAACCTTCTTGCACTGTCTCACACATGAGCTCTTGGGGGACTCTTAACATCCAAACCATAACATGTAGTTTATTCTCATCCAGTCATAGATTTGAGTTCAGTCAGACAGAGGATACCTTGCCTGGTAAAGTTCCCTGTCACTGCTTTATAATTTGGAAACTCCTGTTAGCCAAAAATCTGGGGAAATCATAGCGATCATATCATTTATTATTCATATTATTTTCCCTCTCAGATAAGAGCTCTGCAAGTGCTTATTGTCCATTATCTGAAAATTGCTAAATTCTCCCTGACCCTTGCAACAAATCCTTTAAGAGAAAATGATCAATGTTAATCCAGAATGCCTGGAAGTGGAAGTTGAAATATGAATAATTTCAAGGGGGAAATAATTCTGGCCCTTAGGTTTTGATTACATGTTATGTACTTCTCCCAGAGCTGAAGGAATATTTAGTAAGTCTGTGAGCCATTTGTGTATTTATCCATCATGAGAAAGAGGTAGGAAAGGAGCCAGGAAGTGAATTGATAAATGATAAAGAAGTTTAATATAATTATTAGGAATCTTACATTTTGTTTCTGTTTATTATTAAATTCCAGGGGAAAATTCAGAATCTCTGCATAGATCATCTAATATCCAGCTCTTTTCAACATGATTTTCTAAATTTTAACATTGACACATACGGTGAGAAGTATCATATATTCATCCCTTTTAAAAATGTGTTTTTATTGTGTACTATAAAGGATCTATCAATTTACCCCATTAAAAATATGTTTTCTTGTAGAATTAATTAAGTTGAATTTTCCAGACAAAGAAACACTCATACAATTCTTTTGTTCTTGTAATCTTATTGAATAAGTCTGAATACACTAGTGTTCTATATTTCCTTTGAAGATAATTGGCCAGCATGAATGTCTCTCCTCTTAAGTATCTGCCAAGGAGCACACCAAGCAGCTCTAGGGAGTCTGGAAAGCCATCCCTAATGATGTTAATAGGTTCAATATCACACTGAAAATGAACTAATATCTTATCAACACAGCTATTTCCAAAATCATTACCAGTATTATTCTAATAAATGTAATCTTGTTATTTCATCATTGAGGTAGATTGTAGTTTTCTTTATAAACATTAATACAAAAATGTGACTTTTTCCTATAAATCTTGAGTGTATTTTGTATAAACTGGGAAAATATTGCCAATAAAATATGCTAAATCCTATAAATTAGAGTGCTGAAATACTATTTACAAATTGATCTTTTTTTCCTCTCAAAAGAAAAAGAAAGCTTAACATTAGGTTGTAGTTGTAGACATTTTTACATCTTTACACTTTTGATTAATAATTGCATTTAATTATATTTTATGCTGAATTCAATATATGTATTTGAAAGTCATTACTTAATAAATTAATAATTATATAATTAAAATGATCTCTCTTATATAGCATAGTTATTTATGTAAAGCCAGAAGATAAGGCATATAATTACCCAAAATTATGGAACTCTTCATAAAATCAGATTTTTACTCATTACTACTAAACAAAAATTTGATAATGTGAGCACAAATTGGACTCCATGACAGATTCACTTCTGAAAGTAGATTTATTTCTATTGGGTATTGGAAAATGAAGAATAAATAAGTCTTAGAAACAAATTATAAATACATCTACTGTTCTAGAATTGTCATTGAAAATAAGTTTATGCTTTAGTTCTTAGGATGAGAGTACTAGAAACTGGGACAATACTGAAAGGACACTAATAGCGAAAATAATCAGAGTAGACAAAATGCTTATGCCACATATGTACTAGACCATATATAATTTCTACTGGACTTAATTCTGTATTTCTACACAAAACAGTTTTAATCATTCATATAAATTTTATTGAAGTTATCATGTATAAGTTGTTTATATTTAAGGAAGAAAATCACCCAAATGTCCCAACCAGTCACAGGCCTAATAAGAATAATCTACAAGCAATCAACAGATTTATGAAAAAATGTTCAACATCCCTAGTTATAAGAGAAATGCAAATCAAAACCATCCTAAGATTTCATCTTACCCCAATTAGAATGTCTTTTATCAAGAATACAGGCCACAACAGGTGTTGGCGAGGATGTGGGGAAAAGGGTACACTCATACATTGCTGGTGGGATTGCAAGTTGGTGCAGCCACTCTGGAAAGCAGTGTGGAGATTCCTTAGAAAACTTGGAATGGATCCACCATTTGACCCAGCTATGCAACTCCTTGGCCTATACCCAAAGGACTTAAAATCAGATTGCCTCAGTGATGCAGCAACATCAATGTTCATAGCTGCCCAATTCACAATAGCTAGATTATGGAACCAACCTAGATGCCCTTCAGTAGATGAATGGATAAAGAAACTGTGGTATATATACACAATGGAATATTACTCAGCCATAAAGAAGAATAAAATTTCGGCATTTGTAGGTAAATGGATGATGTTGGAGACTCTTATGCTAAGTGAGATTAGCCAATCCCAAAAATCCAAAGGCCAAATGGTCTCTCTGATAAGTGAATGATGATGCATAATGCAGGGTGGAATGATGGCAAGAATGGAGGAAGGATAGATAGTATAAAGGGAAGGGAGGGGTGGGGTTGGGGTGGGGGGTTAATAATAACAAAATGTGTGACAGACATCATTGCCCTGTGTACATGTATGAATGCACAGATGGTGTGACTCTACCTTGTGTACAACCAGAGAAACAATAGCTGTACTCCATTTGTGTTCAATGGATCAAAATTAAATGAATAAAAAAAAAAGGAATAAATAGTTGATGAATGGATGTTGAGTTATTATTTGTTACATAAAATGTGCTATGGTACAACAATGAACTAATACTTTAAATGGCAAAAAGCAGTTTGATGTAAAAATAAATAGTACATTATATTATTATATATACAAAATTATATATTTATATGTCTTATTATTTGATGCTTTTACATATAACATTAGATAATATTATATATAGTACAAATATATTATTTTAAACATTAAGTGATTTATGAAAAAGTGAGCATAAATCTAAGCTGCACAGCAGTAAGTAGTTTTAATGTTGAGGAATACTAACATCAACAAGAGGTGTGACCATGACCTGAGACCTGGGTAGGCTAGAAAACTATATTGGAAGGTCACAGATAACACATGGACACATCTGTGTCAAAACTATTAGTGAAATATTAACAAGAAAAAAATTCACACCACAACATGTGATGGTAGTTAAACTTGATGACATAAACCTCTCCACTGGGAACTTAATGTATTTAAAAAATTCTTTGTTAAGAATTCAAAATTACAGAAAGACTTTATGGAGGGTTGCAATCCAAATGTTCAAAAACCTAAGAAGATCATTTGATTTTAAGAGATCTGTTGAAAGTACTCCCAGTACTTGGGGTAAAACATACAAATCGCCCATAGAAGACACTTTCAACTCCTATAAAATCTTTAAAGAAGACCCCATTATAAAATATAACAGAACAGAAGGAATCAATGTGATACAACCAGGAGTAAACAGAATCAGTAAAGAACAGAATTAGATCCTCTCCTCCTGTGTCCCTACCTTGCTTTCAGACCATAGAGTCCTCCATTCCTCCATATGCAACCAGCAGACATGGGGAGAGAGCATTAAGAAAGTGACCTGCTTAATTATATTTGCTGGAATGTCCCTTATGTCAATTGTGTTCACATTTTATGGATGATATGTGTTTTCATTTTACCCATTCATAAAATACTGGTGGGAGGAACTATATTGGGGTTGTGAACACATTTCTGATTCTACTGAGATTTCTCTGAGACAAATCCATGCCATGGAAAAGACACTTCAAATTCTGGAGTTGAGCCAAACATTTCAGATTCATTGATAAAAATCTTGAAGAAACAAAGAATGAATGTGTAATTCCTCACCATTTGGCCAATGCTATTTAAAACATATATTTACAAAAATATCACAAAAAATATTTGTCCCTTCATTTTCTCATATAAAGTTTTTAAATCTTTACAATTATTACTTCATAAATACATTGTGAACATTAAATTTACATATATGAAGGGTTTAGTCCAACTCTGGTGGGGGTGGAGAATATCACTGTGACATTGTTGTTATTATTATTATTATTATTGATACTCATTATATTTCCTCAGTCAGTATTTATAAGATGAAAAGTACAAGGGAATGTGAAATGAAGGAAGATACTGACTTACACAGAGCAACCCATAAAGTCCTCTGAGAAAACAAGAGTCCTCTGACTACTGTCCACTTGTGTGACCTTTTGAGTATCTAAGCTGCCAAAATATAATATGCAAGTCCATCACATATCAAGGTTTTATGATAGGTCACTCCTGAGAAATGCTAAAAACATGTTTCTCAAAAGGATTGAGACCTGATACAAAAATGCAAATAACTGCTTTAGTTGTCACAAAGTTTGACAGAAAATCCCACAGATTTTCACTTTAGTTAAAACGAAGTGTTACTATTAATCTACTAAGAGAATTATTAGCATTACAGACATTTGACATTCATTTCCTAAAAATATAGCACGTAGTTACATTTAAATGAAGATTTTAATTTACATTCTGCTAAGACCAGCTGTCACACAATGCCTGGCAATGCTGAAGAGCCCCTATTTGCATGCACATTCACAGATATTAGGAATTCTTCCACTTTTTAAGATAGTTGCTGCATTTTAGTGCAACATCTGTGTTGTCTTGAGTGTATTATGACTTTAAATCCTTGAGTGAATATGTTTGTAGATTTGTTGTTCTTAGTTTATCAATCATTTAAATTTAGCATTGATATTCACTTTAAATATTTGATTAAATTGTTTTAAATGCAATTTGAATATGGTAAATATACATTCATGATTGCCATAATTAAAGATGAAGAGATACTTTTTCAATAATAGTAGTACGTTATGTAGAATATAAAATCAGGCTCTATAATTACATAAATTCCTAACAAATTCTAGGAAAATGATATTTTTAAAGTTTTAAAATGCAATAATTCTTATTTAATATATCAAATAGAGAAAACCTCTGAAAGAGCACTGAATTTACATTTATAACTGTGGGAAATTTGACAGGCTCATTCATTTTTTTCTTTCTTTTTCAATTTTTTATTTGTTTGCTTTTTAAACTATTACTTTATAAACGATTAGATATGAAAGGAAGATTCAAAGATATAATATATAAAAGGCCCTTGTAGTCTTCATCCAGTTTCCCCAAATAGTTGCATTTTACATAATTACAATATCAAAATGAGAAATTTAATATGGGTATATGTGCAAAATTCTGTCATTTTTATTATATATTAACTTATATAACAAGCTTCACAATCTACATGTAGAAGTAACCCATAACCACAGACATTGCCCTCCTAGTACTGCTTTTTAAATAATAAAACCTACCCCCTTTCCCACCTGATCATTCCTAATCATTGACAAGTCCTAATGTATTTTTATCTCCATAATTTTGTCTGTTCAAAAATATGATATAATGGAATAATACTCTATGATGACTTTTAAGCCTTCTTTTTTCCACTGAGCACAATATCCCTAGGATCTGTCCAAGTTGTTGCATATATCAATAGCCCATTCCTTTTTTATTGATGAGCATGTTAAATGATATAGGTAGACCACAGTTCCTTTTACCTATTAAGGGACATTTTGGTGGTTTGTACTTTTTGTCTATTGAAAAGAGAACTGCTACGAGCAGTTACATAACCGGTATTTGTGTAGATAGGTTTCCATGTCTCTGAGATTAAAGGTTAAGAGGGTAATGTTATAAAATGTCTAAAGGCAAGTTTAAACTTTCAAGAAATTCCAAAAATCCTATCAAGGGTAGCTCTACTATTTTTCTTGCAACTCACTAGCAAGGCATGAAATCTAACTTCTCTGCATGTTAAACAATATTTAGTATTGTTACTTTTGTAAAAGTAGATGTTTAGGGTTAGGGGTGGGGGCGGGGTGGGGGGCAAAAATAATAACAGAATGTGTGACAGATACCATTGCCCTGTGTACATGCATGAACGCACAGATGGTGTGACTCTACTTTGTGTACAACCAGTGAAACAATAGCTGTACTCCATTTGTGTTCAATGAATCAATAAGTAAATAAAAAAGTAGATGTTTAATATATAAGAAATGATATCAAATTATTATCAAGTTTAATTTTTTGATAGCTAGTGATATTAAAAACTTATCATGTATACATTTCAGTGAAATGTCTCTTCACATCTTTTGACTATTTCCTGGTAGGATTTGTTTTATCTTTGGAATGTTGAGTTTTGGGAATTCTTTATATATTCTAGATATGATTCCTATTGTTACACACATGGTTTTCTAAAATTCTCTCCCAGTCGATAGCTTGTATTTTATTAATTTTTCTTAGCAGTGTTTCTGAGGGAAAAATGGTTTTGTTGTGGTTCTATTTATCAGTTGTGATTTTTTTATCATGATTTTGGTGTCAAGCCTTAGATCCTCAAGACTTTCTACTATTTTCTTTTATAAAGTATTGTTTGTTTTACATTTGTTACTGAAATATACTCCAACACCCACTTGGAATTAATTTTTAAATCAAGTAGGATTAGGTGAATTTTTTCTTTCCTTTTTTTTTTTTTAAACCTATGGTAACCAATTGTTCTAACACCATTTGTTGCTGAAAAGACTGTCATTCTTCCATTGAGTTAGTTTTGCAAATTTTTATTAAAAAAAATCAGGTTACCATATATCTGCAGGTCCATTTCTGGGATCTCTAGTCTATCAAGTTCATCAATGTGTGTTCCTCTACCAATAATCATATTCTTGATTACAGTGATATATAATACATCTAGTAATTAAATAGAATGGTTCATCCCACAGTAGTTTCTAAAAAATATTTTAGTGATTAGTTTCTTTATCTCTCCGTATATTCCTTTAAAATAATTTTGTTATATCTATTAACTCTGTTTTGGGGATCTTGATAGGAATTTTCTTAAACCTGACTGTGAGAAGGATTGATATCTTTATGTTGTGTCTTTCAGTTCATAAACAACATATGGCTTTCATTAATTTAGATTTTTTAAAAAATTATTTCAGTAGTGTTTTATAGTTTTCAGCAAAGAAATTTTGCATATTTTTTAAAAAAGAATCTACGCCTAAGAATTTCATTTCTTGAGTGAACGTGGATGATACTGTATTGTTGGTTTTGGTGTCTGTGTTAACTGATATTATAGAAAAATCCAAGTGATTCTTGTATATTAATTGTGAGTTTTACAACTATGCTAACTTCACTTATTAGTTTTAAGAATAATTCATTGATTTCTTGGGAGTTTCTTCATAGTCAATCATGACATCTAGAAAAGGAGAACAATCTTCTTTTTTTCTTTCAAAATGATATACTGTTTGTTTCCTGTTCTTGCCTTATCTTCCACATTGGGGTAAAAGTATTCAGTATTTCACCATTAAACATGATGTTACATATAGGATCTTGGTAGAAGTTCTTTAGCAACTTAATGACATTTCCTTTCTTGTTTTCTAAGAGTTTCTTCTTCTTCTTAATTATGGATGGATGTTGAATTTTGTCATGCTTTTCCTGTTATCTATTGATATGACCATATGTCTTTTCTGTTTTTGCCTATTACTTGATGGATTAAATTGACTGCTTTTCAAATATACAACCAATCTTGCATCTCTGGAATGTTTATTTAGTTATGGTATATAATAGCTTTTATGAGTTGGTGAATTATTTTTGTTAAGATTTTGTATTAATGTTTTGCATCAATATTCAAAAGGAATATTATTCTGTAGTATTTAGTTTGTGTGTGTATATCTTTTGTACTGCCTTTCATTTTGAAGTCAAGGTAATGCTAGTTTATAGAATTAGTGGAGAAACTTTTTTCCAATTATCAGGAATAAATGGCACATAATTGGTTTTAATTCCTCTGTAATTATTTAGTACAATTGTCCAATGAATTGTCAGGACCAGATGATTTCTTTTGGGGGAGTTTTTGAAATTATCAATTCAATGTCTTAATAGGCTAATAAAATATCTCTTTTATTTTAGTTGCACTTTTCAAAGAATTGGTTCATTACACTAAAATTATCTAATTTAGATAAGTGAGATATATTATTTCCTTATCATCCTTTTGACGTCTGTAGTGATAGAACCTATTGTACTTCTTACATAAATAATTTATGCCTTCCCTCTGTCTGTTATTTTTTTGGTGAGAGTTTCTAATGTTTAATATTTTTATTGATCTTTTCAAATATTTTTTCTTTATCTTAAAATAACTTCTATTTATTGTAGAACTTTTAATTTACATAGAAATTTCACATATATTTATACTATATATATTATATTTAATGCCATCTTAGACATAACATTTTGTGAGACAATAATCAACATAAGTGATTATTGTCCACTTATGATTATGTCCAATAATCACCATAAGTGATTTTTTCCTACATAAAGCATACTGTCCAAAATGCATATTAGTAATATTAGTAAGGATCTGTATTTTTTGTTATTTGTTTGTTTGTTTATCTGTGCTGGGAATTGAACCCAGGGCCAGTCTACCACCAAGCTACATCCCCAGACCTTCTTATTTTTTACTTTAAAACAGGGTCTCCTTAAGTTGTCAAGGTTAAGCAGAAACTTGCAGTCCTCCTTCCTCAGTTTCTGGAATCTTGGGGATTACAGGTGTGCACCACTGAAACTGGCTACATTTTTAAGTCACAGTAGAAAGAGACTATTATATTCACAAGTGAGACATTCCAAATAGCAGAAGATATGAATTTAAAAATTAATTTTGCTATATTTAAACAATGTTTTAATTTTCAAAATTACAAGCCACCTTCAATTCTCCACTATCTTTGTTATAAAGATTTCAAGTATTGCTCATGAAAAGTAATTCTATTGTACCTAATATCCTTTAAAACACAAAGTTGGGAGTATAGTTATATACAAAGTAACATTTTTAGAATAACAATTAATAATAATAGTAATTATCATTGTTTGCCATCTATTATGTAGAATTGCAATTAAGTACTGAATTTAAGTGAGAAAAATAGTGGTAGTTTAAAATTAACCTGTGTTATTTTCTGTAACAATAAAATGTGGAACTTGATGAATGTGTATTAATTTATATATTCATTTATTTATTTTCTGTGTCATTTGTGTTCAAATAGCTCATTTAATATTTTAAGAACTAAGTAAATACAGGTTGGCAATTTTGTGTACTGTTTTGTTCTTATGTGCATTAAAACCATTGAGTCATAATCCCCTGAAAAACTACACTTATAATAGAATGCTGCCAGAAAGATTTGCTGTAATTAAGCTTTAAATAATAGCAATGACAAAGTAAAATAATAGGTTTTATGCGCATCATGAGTTTAAAAAGAACCCTTAACTTTCAGTGGTATATGATGAACACTTCTATTATTCTCAATTAGTTAAGTTTGTAAGAAATCTTGCATGAATCACATTGTAATTTTAAAAAGCGCCAAGATTTTTGTCTATAATAAGCTTTAAGTTTCACAATAAATAATTACATATATCTAATAAGTCATAATGTTATTGAGGAACAATAACCATTTTTACTTTCTTTTAAAAAAATGTTTTGTTTTCTCTCTGAAGCAGACATTATTGTTAAATTTCTGTGACAAATGAACACACCAGTGCATTTTAAAGCCTAGAACTATCAAACAAAATAAAAAGTTAAAGAAGAAAGTTAATTCAAAGTTTTTCCTAGTGAGATACACTTAGCATTTAAAAAAATTTTGGTTGAATATGAGATTTTTCCAGTGCTATTTGCATTATAATAGATATGTAAATAAATGTTTAGTTCTCTGCTTAGTTTGTATTTGGAAAAAGAAGGTCAGAGATCCTAAATAAGCACACTAATTAAAATCCAGGACCAGCTGTTACTTACAAGGACAATTGCCAGGGAATACAGACCTACCTCAGCTGGGAGACTGGATTTCTAGGCTTCTTGCCCAAGGGCAGTAAGCGAGATGTTCTGGTAAAGGAGATTCTGCAACTATGTTAATTGTATGACAAATCATTAGCATTAGGATAAAAGCATGGCAAAACCAAAACAGATCATTAAAAAAAAAAAACCAAGCAATATTCATATTAGGTATCACTCGTCACAAGTTAAAATGATTATTTAATTTTATTTCAAATGACTTTATTAAAAGGAAGTATATATAGTATATAAAATGCCATTGTGGTTTACAAGGCAGTTGCTACACCAATGGAATCAAACTAATTTCTGAGTAAGAAATAGTCTAGTATTTGCTGAATGGTCATGGCTATAGGTCTACAAATTTAAGAAACGAAATTTTTTTCTTGCAGCTTAGATGAATTTGGCCCTAATTCAATTCTTAGTTCACTATTTTGAATTTTAATTGATTATTGATTTGCTTTTTTATACATTTGTCTTTTCTGAATATATAAGCAATATCTTTAGTTTTATCTATGTGATACAATTTTTAAAAATTTCATCTCTATCCATCATTCGATATGTTTAATTTATTGTATAGAAATGAAGTTAATTTCTGAATTTTCCACTTATGCTACTTTTCTATCTGTCTATGCATGGGACTACACCATGCTGTCTGGAATAGTGCACCTATATAGGTACGTAATATATGATAAACTTAGGCCCCTTCATTACTCTATTTACCACAATTTTATAATGGCTTCTACATAAATGTTAGAATCTATTTTATGAGTTCTAATAAAATTTCTTTGGTATTTTTATTTTGATGTAACTAGAATAATTAATTATCATGACAAAATTGACATCTTTTTAATATGACTTACTATCCAAAAATTTTGTGCTACTCAATTCATTGAAGTCATTTTGTTTTGACACAAACGACTTTGAACTTTCCCATTATTTGTGAAATTTAGAGATAACTTAAAGCTTATTTATGTTTTAAAGGAATGTCTTCTTTCCTTATACTTTAAATTAATTGTGTCTATATAACAGCTATTCGTTTGATATTATGAAGTGCTAGACATCAGTAGTGTCACAAAAATGGTTTTTCCCCCTCCCAGATTAGTGTTTTAGTTTCCCTGTCAATTCATCTGCAAAGATAAAAAGAATTAAATCTTTCTTTATAATTATTATGCTTCTGCTTGAATTATCTTTTCTAATGTCATTTGAATAACTCAAAATTATGTTAACAAGATGATGTGCATATGGACATTAGAGCAGATTTATTCATTTTTTTACCCCAAATTGGACATAGTTCAACTTTTAATAAGTAAATTGATAAAATGAGGAATACTACCCAGGAATTAGAAGGAATGGTCTGCTGATGAGCACCACAACATGGATACATTTCAAATAATGATTATTTTGTGTATTTTGTTTGGTAGTGGGACTCAAACTCAAAGGTAGTTAACCACTTAGCTCTCTCTTCAGTCCTTTGTTTTTTGTTTATTTAATTTGAGACATTGTCTTGCTAAGATTCCAATGGTTTTGCTAACATACTGAGGCTGCTCATGAAGTTGCAATCCTCCTCTATCTCAGCACCTTAAATAACTGGACTTTGCAGAGGCTTGACTTAACCATACATTGCCACTTCTAAATCATTATGTTGAGAAAAATAAATGGGACACACAGGAGATATTCTTAATTCTTTAATATGAAATTCTACAAAATACTAAAAAATCAAAATTGACAAAACACTGATGAATTACCTTCTTAGCACAGGTAGGGAAAAGAGGGCTAGGGGTTCTTACACAGGGACACAGGCAAGTTAATTCATTATCTTGGTCATGATGATGGTTTCAGGGAAGCACATGGTTCACTTGAAAATTCATAAAGCGTGAATGTGTGAAGTTTAGTTTATATTATATTTTGGCAAAGATATGTTTTAAAATTGACTAAAGCAAATAATAATAATGTATTGTGAAGTTTTATCACAGGTAGAATGAAAATAGAAACAATAGTAAAAAGAATAATTGTGAAGAAACATGAAGTATATAATTGAAATTATATTTGGTACAATGTCAATTTATAAAGATAAACTTTTTAGTTCAAAATGTAGTATCTATAGCAAATGTTAAAGAATAAAAACGATGCGAATCAATAAAGTTAAAATAAAAATGATTTTTAAAAATTGGGAATCGAATGTATAAGAATTCAGAAATAGAGGGGAGAAAGAGGACAGGTGGAATGAGTTAAAAAGAATTTCTAAGATAATACATTTAAATTCTACAATGAACAACATAGTACATAAGAATTGTATAAACATGCAGATTTAAACTCAATCATACTAATGGATATATAATATGTATAACTAAATATGCATATAATATATAGTAATATGCATATAAATATATGATTAAATATAAATGGTATATATATAAACATACCATATTAAAAGGTGACATTAAATGGATAAACTAAAACCCCATATTTCTACATTAAGCAACTTTAAATATAAGTAAGTTTGTGTACTAAAAAGACAATGGATGGAGAAATATACGTCATCTAAACAATAATCAACAATATGTAACAACCCCAAATATGTATCTATACAACAAATGGTTCTCAAAATTCAGACATAAGGGATAAAATTACTGCAGAAAATAAGAAGTGTGTTCAAAAATTAAATGTCACTCTCAATTATTAATAAACATGTAAGAAGAAAATCAGACCTAGATCTGAACAACATATCAATCATATTTATCTCTCTGGACTTCATTAAATGTTTCATCTGATAACAGAAAATAGAGCTTTTTCAGATCATTCAGAAGATTACCAAAATAGAGTACATTCTAAGTCATGAAAAGAATCTCAACAAGCTTAAATTTTGTGAGATGCATACAAAGAAGACACATCTCAAGTTAATAATCTAAGCCATTACAAATGTGAATGGAAAAAGATTAGGAAATGAAATATTCAGGAAACAGAAGGTATCAATGACAAGACCAAAACTGATTAAAAAGAGAAAACAACAATAACAACCAAATGATAAAATAAAAGGAAATTTGAAAGGATAAGCAAATGTGATACATCTCTAAGCAAACTGCACAAAAAGGAGACAAAATTTGACAAATCTGGAATGCAGAAGAAATTAATTCACATTTTACATGCATTAATGTGATAATGAGATATATTTTAGACAATTTTATATCAATGCATTTGACAACATGTGTGAAAGAAGAAAAATCTATGATAGTTCATAGAAAGTGAGATAGATATCCTGGATAGCCCTCTATCTATTAAACGAACTAAGTGCCTGGCTAAATCTTGCAACACAGAAAAACACAGGATCAGATTTCTGCTCCATCCACTTATACCAAATATTTAAGAAATAAATAATAGCAATTCTATACAAAGTACCTTGGAAAAGAAAAACTGGCTGGAATCTATCCTAATTCCTTATATGAAAGCAACATTCATTGTTACCAAATCAGAGAAAAAGACATTGAATGAAAAAATAATACAATAAAGAAAACTAACAGCCAATATCTTTCATAAAAATCACATTTTTTTTACAAAATATTGTCATATTGAAATTAGAAACATACAAAATGATTACACATTATGGCCAAGTGGGCAGTACATTTACAAAGTTGGTCCAAAATTCAAAAAAATAGTGTAATCTGCCACATCAACAAAATTAAAAAGTAAAGCCATATGATTACATCAGGGATAAGAAAGTTTTTCTGTAAAAAGATAGTAAATATTTCAGGATTTGCACTCCACTTACAATTCTGTTCTGTATTCTTGCTTATTCTCTCCCTTTCCCCTTCCTCTACCCTCCTCCTTCTCTCTCTTATACAAACTTCAAAAAACTTCTATAGTTATGATTAGGGGAGAGATGCTAATTACTTCGATTTGATTGGCATGTGCTGCATAAACGTATTGTAATAGCACCCTGTTCCCACTGATGATGTACAAAATTAATGCATGTTAATGAGAAAAGGAAAAGAAAAAACAAAAATTTCTTAGGGACAGCTCATACCAAGGGTAGATTTGGTTCTTGAGTTGTTGCTTGCCAGCACTTGATCTAAGAGAATAATAATTTTAAAAATTTATTACATTTGTCAAACTCAACACAAATTCAGGATAAAACTATCAAAAATAGGAATGGAAATTTTTTATAAATTAAGAACTATATGAAGCACACGGGTACTAATTATACTTAATGGTGAAAGTAAATGCCTTCCCTCTGATGTTGGGAACAAAATTAAAATTTCCACTCTCACCTCTCTTATTCAAAATTGGTCATTTAAATTTTTATCTATAATTTTGGTACAAATTTTCTTAACAAATACCATGACCTTGCTAATGACATAAAGAAAATTACATAAAAGATGTGCAGACTGGAGAGGAAGTGAGGAAGTATCTTTATTCACAGATGTCACGTTCATCTTAATAAGAAAAAGATTCTACCAAATATTCTAAGCAATGAATAGATCTAGAAAGGCTGCTGGATATGATATGTACATTTAATGATTATTATGTCTTTATACTAAAAATACTATTGAAGCAAAAATTACCATTGATAATAGCAAAACAAGTAAAATTCTTAGAGCTAAATTTGACAAAATGTCTTTGGGATGAATGTACTAAAACAAGATTAATGAAGAAAACAATAATTGGGGAGTGTATGTAGTAGAGTCATAGAAGAATGAACTCATTGTTTTTAAAGATAACTATTCCCAACATATTATCGTATCAATTTAATGCAATTTCACTTATACAGTGGTCCTTTTGTACCTATTTGGTACTCATACCTGTCAATGCTTACTTATCCTTCAGATCTGCACTAAAATTCATTTCCTCATTAAAGTTTTAACTACCCCTTTATTTTTAAATTTTTGTTTGTTTGTTTATATGGATTGAACCCAGTGATGCTTTGCTACTCAGCTACATCCCCAGCTTTTTAAATTTACTTTTTCTTTTATTTTGTGGCAAGATCTTACTAATTTGCTGTTTGGCCTTGAACTTGTGATCCTCTTACCTCAGTCTCTCCAATTGTTGGGATTGCAGGGGTGCACCACTGTGCTCAATTTTATACTTTTATAAAGTAGGTCTTTTACCTTCTCACAGACTCTCACAAAATCCTACATATTTTGTTCATAACACTTCAAGTTGTTTCTTCTAAATTTATATTAATATTGTCTCTTCTGTTAAATTTATTTACTATTGCAAATTTCTGTAATGTTAAGGATGAGGGTTTTGTTCTATTTTCTTTAACTGTGAATTTTACTACAATAACGATGATCTTTTTTTCAGAAATAAATTTTTTTCACATTTATAGAAACTGTGAAAAAAAAACAATGGTCTTTTTGTTGTTCATTTTATTCTTATGCAGCACATCATTAGATCCAATGCAGTAACTCAAAAAGTATTAGGGGAAAGAAGAAGAAAATTGAAGAGGTCCAAGTTGCCCTCCGCCATGCGCGCACGCACACACACACACACACACACATATACATAAAATCCACACACACATATACACATAGGGAATCTGACATGTAATCTGATTTATGTCTGTGTTACCCTATTCATTTAAGCTGTCTTTGGTAAATGTCAGGTTTTAGAAAGCTATAATGTTAAGAATGAGGGTTTTGTTCTATTTTCTTTAATATAGCTATCAAAGTAGTCATAAACAAATTTCAAAATAGCATGAAACATTATTAAATGATTTAAAAATATGTATTAACTATGCCAAATAAAATAAACCATGCAAAATTTGTCATTATGCTGCTTTTACAGAATTTGAATGTTTGTGCTAGAGTCACTGGGGCCACTTAAATATGAACCCATTAGAATTTGGACTGGAAATGGTATCCATTCTCTATTATAAATGTTAATGCATCAAGAATGAGATTCTTGGTGGATCCAAAGGCCTTCAGAATTTATCCCTTTAAGGGAAGGGTGAGAAAAGTGCCCAGAAAAACCACTGCGGACTCCGGGAACTCACGCAAGAGACTTTTATTAGGCAGAGGAAGAGTGTCTGTCCTGAAGAGAAAGAAAGAGAGAAAGAACATGGCTGGGGAGCTTCTTTTAAGCTCTCCAACTTTGTGGGCAAAATGAAGATTGGCCAAGTGTTGAAATTGAATTTTGGCGGGCTAGGGATCAGTCAATGGCTGCAAGGACAGGCTGACCAATGGACCAGTGGCAGGCCAGCTGGAGGGAAAGGGCAGGGGAGCTGTCATCCCCCCTCACCAACTTCGTTTAAAAACAATGATAACTACAATGATTTATATTGTGATATCTAGAACAAATGGAAAGTTACTTCACATTCATTATATTGGAATGTGCAGCTTTATATCTTTATTTGATTTAATTCTGAAATACTTTGGCACAAAAACAATGAGTAATCAATTCAATTTATCCTCAGTTTTTATATCTCTCCCCCAAAATATAAACTATGTAATCAGTCATTTCTTTTCCCTATTAAGCAAGCATTGAGTTAATCTTTCTTCCTTGACTTATAGCACCTTGCAAGGAATATGTTCTAAAATAATAAAATGAATGTTAAGAACTTACTTTGTGTTAGACTCGGTTCTACATTTTATATACATTATAAAATCTAATCATTAAACACATTACTTGTGCACTGTTACAGCTCCATCTCAATATTGATAAGGCCAAGACACAGGATATCCTAATAGTTACCAAAACTTTG
>JAJEJO010004360.1:42381-148103 GCA_020662805.1 Glaucomys volans
TGTATTGATAGTTAAGTAGTTCCTTAACACCAAGGATAATCCAATTTTTACTGGAAAGGAAAACATTCCTTTGATATCTCATCAAACCTGAAACTTTTAAGTATATAAAATCTAGATAATGTCTTTGCTGAAAAGTTTGGTTCACAGGAATATGGATTTATTTTACCTGATTATCATTCCTTTATCTATGTTGTCTATTAACCAATTGTATTTTTCTTACCTTCAGATTGTCTTTCCAACATTTTCAATTTCCTTAAAAAAAAAGTGCCAAAGATTTCTGTTTTTAATGCTTTAATTCAAGGATAGTGATTTCTATACAATTCATTGATCTGAAATTCTGCATATCAAACAATTTAACATACAGAGTAAAATTCTGGACACTTTAAAATTAAAACTGAAAACACCCAGAATTGAAACAAATCTCTCTTAATGTGTCTAGAATAAAATAAGGAAGGTGTGATGCCACTCATGCACCCAATTGTGTTTTCTCAGTAAAGCCATCCATGTTTTTGTCTGGATCTGGAATGTCCCCCAAAGGTACATGTGTCAGGCAATGAAGCAATGTTCAATGATGGAATGAATTAATTATAAAGGCTCTGACCTGATCAGTGAAATAATCTATTTGATGGATTAATAATTTGAATGGACTAATGGTAGCAGATAAAAACTATAGGTAGGTGGGGCAGGGCTGGAGGAAGAGGTCCCTGGGAGCATGGCCTTGGGAATTTTTTCTCCCTCTGCTCCCCGCTCCCCCCATTCTTGGATGTCATGATTTAAGCAGCTTTCCTTTCCCTCACCCTCCTGCCATGATGCTTCCTTCTTGGAGCCAGTCTCCCAAGCACTGAATTCTCTGAAAACAGGAGCCAAAATAAATCTTTCCTCTTCTAAGTTTTTTGTTGGGTGTTTTGGTCATAGCTACAAAAAGCTAACTAATGAAGATAACAGTTCTTCTCTCTTTCACTGTAGTTATTAGATTCTAATAAATAAAAGTTTTAAGAAGTACAAGTTCTACTATGAAATTAATGTCCATAACAAAATGAGAAATCTCTTCAAATCAGAAGACAGCTGTAGATTATCTACACTGAATTTAAGGAGTGATACAAGAAAAATATATTAGAAGTAGAAATAAAAACAAAGCTCCTCATGTTACCTACTCATTAAACCAAATAGAAAAAAATAAGCAACTTCCAATATAACATAACATATAATATTCTAACCTGGGAGTATTTAAAAAATAAGAAATGATCTTCCTTTCATGGAAATTCCATTACTGTATTTATGACAAAATAAGTAAATAAAAGGCAAAAAATTTGAATACATTGTGTGAAAAAGTAAATCCATGTAAAGCAACAGAACAATTAAATAATGGGCCTTTCTCCTTGGTTTTTGACATTGAAATAATACTCTTTTAACTGAATAATGTTTCAAACTTATTGTGAAAAATTTTCGTCTGAACTTTGGTTACAAATTTCCTTATTTTTCTGTCACTGGTTCATATGAGTATTCAGTAAAATGTGACTTTTAGTCATTTCTAATAAGACTTAAATAATGTAAATCCATTGACTATATTCAGGAGTCTTGCATTCTAATTCAAATTTACAAAAGAGGATCCTTAAATATATGGTGCATGTGGCAGACTCAGCATGTTATACATTGGCTCTTCTACAAATTTCTACATCTTTTGTAAGATTCAAGGCCATGCAGCTAATTCTCCACATGTATAAGTTGTCAATCAGGACAGTTAGAAGCCAATGCACCTTCTCCATCTCCATTTTGGTAAAATTATGGTATCACAGAATGCAGCAATCACAGATTCCTGTTACCAGATAGAAGAATTTTGCCAATTTTATTAGATTTTTATCTGAGTAAGAGAAATACTTGTATTTAGCCACAAAAATTGTTTCCATATGTATTTATTCTTGAAGGACATTGGAGGACATCTTTGTTGCTTTCAGTTTGGGACAATTTAGAATAAAGCTGCTATAAAATTAACTTACAGGGTTTTTATGGCCCTAGATTTCAAATAAATTGAGTAAGGATCTAGAAGCATGGCTGCTGGAACGTAAGACTAAAGAATCTGCATCTTTCAAAGTACTTTTGTTCTGTTTTTTAGCATTCCTTTTTTTCTTCAGTACCTTGAATTGAACCCAAGGCCTGCTGCACGCTGAGAAAGTGTTCTATACCTGAACCATTGAGCCACATCCCTAGCCCTTTTTCCTTTTTATTTCCATACAGTTTCTCTGAATTGTCTAGGCTGACTGCAAACTTGCTTGAGCCTCTGGAATAGCAGGGATTACAGATCTGTGCCGCCTGCCTGGCTTACTTCTTTTCATTCTTATCAGCATTTAGAATTCCTGTTTACCCACCTTCTGACCAGAATTTCATATTAAGTTTTATAGATTTTAGCCATTCTAGTTGGAATGTAACGCTCTCTTGTTATTTTAATGCGAAAGTCTTTGATGACAAATGATGTGAAATATTTTGTTATATGGTTATTTGGCATCTGGATATCATTTTTGGAGTGGTATGTGCTATATTTAGAATGCTTTTCCATTTTTTAAACCAGGTTTTTGCTTCCTTATTATTGACTTGTAAGGGTTTTTTGTTTGTTTGTTTTTGTTTTTTGTTTTTTGGTACAAAAAGGGATTCAACCCAGGAGGGCTTAACCACTGAGCCACATCCCCAGCCCTTTATTATGTTTTATTGAAAAATAAGGTCTCTCTAAGTTCCTCAGGGCCTTGCTAAATTGCTGAGTGAGTCTGGCTTTGAACTTGTGATCTTCCTACCTCCGCCTCCAGAGTCATAGGGGTGTGCCACTGTGCCCAACTATTGTGTATATATTCTTTATCAGATAGTGTAAGATTGATTATGTTTCTAACTTCTTAATTTTATAGGGGCAAAGAGAAAGAGGAAAAGGAGATGAGAGAGAGCAAATCAATAAAATATACATAAAGGGCAATAAAATATTAACAGATCTATAAATTTGAACGTACAAATCAATTAATATAAAATCATTCAATATAAAATTAATCAATATAAAAATAAAGAAATTAGACATATCATTAGAAATGTGTAAGTCACCGAAATTTCATAAAGAAGATACAATAACTAAGTATAGGAATAAATACTAAAAAAACAAGTGATATTCTGGGAGTTTCTCTGTGAAACACCAGTCCTACAGATGCTTTCTGGGAATTCTATAAATTTTCAAATAATAGCTAATTTCTACATCATAAAAATTTTCCCCTGTTGAAAAAAAGAAAACAGGAACAAAAGTTTCTCTGGGTATTTTACAAGGGCAGGATAATCTTGAATCTAAAGCTAGGAGAGGACTATAAAAGAAGAGAATAGTATGAGCTCATTTACTTATAAATTATAAATACAATTGTTAAATTATTAATGCAAAATTCACCAACTGATCTTAAATATGCATCATGAAGAGGCTTCACTAGTATTGTGGATGGAAATATCTTCCCCCAGTTTGAAGTCTCAGCCTCCAGTGTGACGGTTTTGGAGATGGGATCTATAGAGAAGTAATTACAGCTAAAGGAAGTTCAAAGGGTGGGTGGGGCCTTAACTGGTTGTGAAGGTTGTCTTTATGAGAAGAATTACCATAAAGAGGGAGAGTAAGCTCCCTCCCTCTATCTCTCTGTGCATGCAGGGAAGAAAAGTCATGGGAGTCACAGCCAGAAGGCGGCCATCTGTAAGTGGGAAGAGGCCTTCACCAGGAATTTCCTTGCTCACATGTTGGTCATGGTCTTTTAGACCCAAGAACTGTGAGAAAATAAATGTTTGCGTTTAAGTCATGCATTCTGCAATATTTTGTTATGAAAGCCAAACAGCTAATACAGCCAGGAAGACAGAAATGGTTCAATGTTAGAAACTATATACAAAGAAATAGACACTAAAAATAGAGAAATGAACATTATGATAAATCAATAAAGAACACAAATATTCTAAAAATTCATAACTTACTTATGATTACAAATATTAGGTAAGCAGAAGTAAAGGATGTGTCTTTAATATGCCAAATATTACATGCCAGAAACTTCTGGCAGAGGTATGCTCAATGGAGAAAAATAAAACAATCTCTTTAAGTGTAGGAAACAGCCACTGTGAATAGAGATTATCAATACTACCAATGAACCACAGGATGAGAAATCTCTGCTGAAGCAGTAAGTCAAAACCAAAACAAACAATAAAATAAGAATAAGTAAATAAGCCCCATAAGACTTCTATAAATCACAGTGAAAGAGATAAAACTCTTTTTTTTTAACCAGCTATATGACAACATGTTCTACTTTGAAAAGCTGAGAATTTATAAATTGTTGAACAAAAAAGATAACATAGTAAGTTTGACAGATACCACAACAAATTATAAAATTCAATAACATTTCTCTAAATATAAATAAATGTAATTCCTAAGTGATGAACATCATACTGAAGCTTGTCAATATGAAAAATAAGAATCTACTCATAATAGTATCAAAAATGGAAATACTTTAATCAGTATCATTCCAGTTGTTTAAAGAAAAATGTTACAATTTGGAAATTTACAATATGGAAAATATGAAACTACATATCTAGACCATCCTTTTGATTGGATGGCAATATTAGATGTATGCCTGTTTCCTTCAAATTAATTTATTAAATAATCAAATTAATAAAATTGTATATTTTGTATAAATAAAAAAATTCTAAAATTCACATGAAAGGAAAAAGCTCTGTATCATAATGTAGCTTGCACTATGCCCCAGAACCATACCCACAGTTTTTTAAAACATAAAATTGCTTATATTTAGGTTTCTTTAGAATAAGAAAATTAAGACTCCTAGAAATCCTCTTATTTTACCAAGAGGGTGTAAAGGCTCACTTGAAACATTTCAAAGGTCTTATCATAGGGTCTTTGGAGTTATACTTAATCTGATCTTTGGTCCCAGACCTTGTTTCACTTTGAGAATCTTTTACAGGAGGATAAGACTATTGATTAAAAAACAAACAAACACTTATCCTCTAGCCCAGCAATTGAAGAACCCTAATATTCTCTCTAAAATCTGTTTACATGGTATGAATGTAGGCAAATTTACTGGTCAGGGATAAGGATTAAACATGGACAGCTTAACCCATCCATGTATCCAACCCCAAATGTCAATGGAACTGAGTTCTAGAATTCCTAATTTTAACTTATGTTTTCCTTCCTGTATTTTAACATAGGCACCTGTCCATTTGATTTGAAACATGCCTTAACACTTTCATTTTTTTTTTTTTAGGTCAGGAGGTACTGGGGATTGAACTCAGGGGCACTCGGTCACTGAGCCATATCCCCAGCCCTATTTTGTATTTGATTTAGAGACAGGATCTCACTGAGTTGCTTAGTACCTCGCTTTTGCTGAGGCTGGCTTTGAACTAGTGAACTTCCTGCCTCAGCCTCAAGAGCCCTTGGGATTGCAGGTGTGCACCACCATGCCCAGCTTCCTTACCATATGTTTTGCTTCTTCCCTATTTTAGAGTTTTCTTACAGTAGCATTCACTGTTCGGGGCCTATTTCTGTATAGCTTTTCTGTCATTTTATTAACAAATAAAATGATTTAAAAATCCCTAAAGTTTCTGCAAACCACTACTCTCATTTAATTCAAAACTTTGTACTTAGATTCAGTTCCTTGTTTCTTTATTATTATTATTATTTTTTTAATAATCTCACTTGTTGGTATTTTAAACTGCCCTGCTTCAGTAGCTGGGTTGCTAGCACCTGGGGTGATCTTAGTGAGTAGACCATGTATCACGCATAATCCAGAATCCAGTAGAGGCTTGATTAAGGGGAAAAGTATCAAACACATTAATAAAGCAATCCCAGATATGCAAGTGGTTTTATATTCTTAACCCCCAATATATTTGCTGTTGTCCCATTGGCCAAAGCAGCATGGATGTAAGAGCTGGAGAATGATACCAAATATTTGCAAGGCATGCATAAAATAAAGGTGAACAATTCATGACCATTTGAATATTACCACATTAGTATACAGGATTTTATTTTATCCATATGTATGTTAAAGTTTCTCACACATATCCATGAAACAATATTGTTTTAGTCAGCTCTTCATTGCTATAACCAAATGACAGAACAAAAACAACCTAGAGGCTGAATGTTCTCTCTGATACTCAGATGCTAACACACAATAAGGGGTGGGGGATAGAAGTTCGTTGGATTAGACAAAGAGGAATGAAGAAGAGGGGGGATGGGATTAGAAAAGACAATAGACATTCTTGAACAACCACAAGAATGGGATCCTAAAGATAAGTTATACTCCACATATGTATAATATGGCAAAATACACTCTACTCTCATGTATATTGAAAAACAACTAACTAACTAAATAAATAAATAAATAGATGGATGATTCTCCATACCTCTGGGCGCAAGGTGAGGCAGAACATCATGAAGGAAGGGCATGGCAGAGGAAAATGCCTTAGGACATGGCATAAGAAAGCAGAGAGACAAAATATAAACCCCAGAGATATGACCTAGTGACTTAATTCCATTAGCCACATCCTACCTCCCTAGAGTTGCCACCCCATTAATCTATATCAGTGGGTTAATACACTAAGTACATTTAAAATCTCATATTCTAACCATTTCACTTCTGAAAATTCTTGCATTCTCTCACACATCAGTTTTGGGGGGACAATTCGTATTTAAACCATAACATTCCACCATAGACCCCAAAAGTTCTACCTATCTTACAGTGCAAAATATATTTAGTACATTTCTGAGTCCCTATACTCTTAATAGTTCCAGCATTACCCAAAAGTCCAAGTTCAAAGTCTCCTGGGAATCAAGACAAATTTTCAAAATAAGTCCTTATAAAAATCAAAACCAAGTTACACATATCCAACATATAATGGTAAAAAGTAAACATTTTCATTCCATGAGGTAGAAATTGGGCATAGAGAAAACAGAATGAGACTGAAGCAAGACCAAAATCTAGCTGAGTAAACAAGTCCAGAAGCTCCCAGTCCAGTATTTGGGTCACGTGGCAAAGTGATATGTGATCCAAAGGTCTTGTATAGCTCTGTCCTTATGCCCTTGCTGCTTACAATCACGTGACCCTTCTCTCGGGTTTTTTTCTGCTTGATTCCTGCAGTTTTCTCGGCCATCACCCCATCTCCACTCCAGCCTTAGCTTCCTTCTCACTTCTTCATGTCTTGCCCTCTCAGGGGCAGCCCACAGAGAATCTTACCTTGCTGTACTTTGCCTGGCCTCCCAGACCTTCCTTTGAAATCTTAGTGGAAACTTCCAGGACTCCTTAACTCTGATATCTTGCTATCCTGTAGAACCAGCACCACAGGGTTGACATCAAGGTTTGTTGCCATTTAGAGCCGTAAGTAAAGGCTCTTGGAATCAAGGCTGAAGCATCCTCTGAATGACTGAATGGTTCAACCCAGGGAAAAAACTTCCTGACCCCCACCCCCACCATGTGCAAGCAGGGCACTCCAATGATCTCTTACTAAAGGAATTTGTACATGTACATCCTTGATCCTGAGGTGAGTGTGGTCTTGCCAATTCCTGAGATGCCCTCAAACCATCTTTTCTACTGTCTCTGTGCAAACTATTTAGCATTTCTTCTGTGGCTGAAATGGCTTTAACAACCCCATCTTTCTTAATCCCAGATTTGTTTGTACTTTTCTGGCCAAACTGCAAGTATTTTAAATCTTTCTGCTCTGCTTTCTGCTCCTGATTATCACAGTAAACTTGGCTCAACCTGTCAGCAACATCTATGCCATTACCTGAATGCTATGTTAATTTAAAATTTCTTCCTTCAGGTTAATTAGTCCACATTGAAATTTAGCCTCACAGAACATCTCAGGATATTGGCAAAATGTAGACAACTTTTTTTGCCAGAATATAATATGAATAGCCTCTACTCCAATTTTCAACAGAATCTTCCTCTGAAACCTCATGATCCCAGATTTTACTGTTCATAGTACTGTCAGCATTCTGATCTTGGGTCTTACCAGAATCACCCATTAAGCTCTGCTTTCAACATTTTAAAACCTTCCAGCTTATATTTGTAAACTTTCCAAAAATTCTCCCCTCACAAACCACCTCCAAAGGTTTCTGAACCACTTGGGCAGATTCAGCACAACAACCCCATTGCTCAGTACTTCAGTACTCATTTCAGTTTTTTTTTTCAGCTTTTTCACTGCTATTGCCAAAAACAAAACAAAACAAAACAAAAAAAACCTAGTAAGAACAACATAGAAGAAGAAAAGTTTATTTGGGGCTCATGGTTTCAGAGGTTCAGTCCATGGTTGGCTGACTTCATAGCTCTAAGCCCAAGGTGAGGCAGAACACCACTACTGAAGGGCCTGGTGTGGGAAGCAGCTCAGGACATGGCAACAGGAAACAGAAAGAGCTTTACTCACTAGGGAAAAATGTAAAATCCAAAGATGGACCCCCAGAGACCTCTTTCCTCCTGTCATACCCTGTCTCCCTAGAATTAGCACCCAGTTAATCCATATGAATGAATTAATCCACTATGTTAAAGATTTCACACTCTAATCATTTCACCTTTGAAAATTCTTGCATTGTCTCACACATGAGCTTTTGGGGGATACCTCATAAATTAACCATAACAAATGTTTATGTGGATATTAAGTGACTCCTACTTATGTAAACAAGAAATAGAATGGATTTAGATAATTCACCTCTAAGAAAGTGTTAGACATTTGTAATATTTGGACTGCATGTCAGGAAGGAATGAGTTCCATGCATCAGCTAGAAGTAAAGGGTGAGATACACACAGAACAGTATTGATGGGTTTTTAAAACAGTGCTGAGTGAAAAACAAGAGGGGAAAGACAGGAAGTTAGGGGTACGATGATACCAAATGCACAAGCCATAAATACCTACCTATTTGATAAGGCTACCTACAAACAAAATAATACAAAATAAACACAGTGGAAAATTGGACAAGGATTTAACAGAATGGAGAGGGAATGAGCTACTGAGAGCTGAGGGACAGAATCTGTGGTCTTCCTAGGGAGGCTCTGATGTGAAAGAATAGTTCGGCCTCTTCCCAGTCCTCTAGTTTCACTTCACTTGCATTTGTTCCTTGAACTTGCATTTGAACCACACTGAGTTTCAAAAGTGCCATAGAGTTTAGACCTCAGGGCTCTTTGAGTTGATGTTCTCTTGCGATTGAAATCTTTCCATCTCTTTGCCTGGTCAACTGCTACTGAGTCTTCAGATTTTAAGACATGCCACTTCCTCTGTGAAGTCTTTCTAACCCCTCTGATAAGGCCAGGTTTCCTCTGAGAGATATTCAACGAGCCATGAATATTTCCTTCACAGCCCTTGTCAAAGATATTTTACCTTTGAATTGTTCTTTCTCCCTTGAGACTGTTTTATTAAATGAGTATCATCTTATTTGTCATGATTTGATTCCTCTCATATGAGTACATTGTGTGGCAATGTAGGGACTTAAAAAATATTTGCTGGACAGGGAAGGAATAAAGAAATGAAAGTCACCAAAGTTGTATGGAGGGACACAAACACATATATATGTACATATAAACACATGTGGATATATATTCACATATGTGACACCTAGTATAAACCAGATTGATATTTGTGCAAATGTTTCAAGTTGATTTTTAATAGAACCCTTTCTCTTTTGCCTATTTAGTTGTTATTCATGTTTTCCCTTGATTCTCAGTTTAAATGCTATTCTCTCAAGAAATTTCCAGATCTTAGGTCCCTAAGATATGCTATTTTTCTTGTTTTAACACACATTGCAATTGTAACTCAATGTATCTTGATTTATGTATGAAATATTTAATTTACTATATGTATAATATAAATAATGTTTGTGAAATTCTATATTCACACGTATACACATTGATTTACACACTCAGAAAAATTTACAACTCAATGAAATAATATAGATAATACGATAAATATGTAGATAGTCCATGCTCCTGGATGGATGACCAATATTTGCTGGCATTTCATTATTTGATCATTTGATCATTGATCATTCCAGATTCTGGGTTAGGAGATAACTTTCAGTCTTTCATTGATTTTGGGAAATTCACAGTGATGTGCTTTCATTTTACAAATATGAGGCATTACTAGTTGTTTCTTGAGGAAAACAGGAGGAATGTTTTAAATTTGAACATCATTGCATACAGATTGATTTTAAAAGTGTTCTTTTATATTGTTATTAGGCTCTATTTTTACTCTGCCTGAGATATGCAAGAAAGAGAAATGATTTTCCCAGAAGGAGATTGAGAAAGAATTGCTTTTGTAATGATGGGGTTATTTGAGAAATGTTCTGTGCACTATTTATTCTTTGATCTGGGCATGGTGCTTATCCTAGCTGTGAATTTGGGCTATTAAGAAAAAGGATTATGTGGAAACTGAAGGCAAATGTAAGGTCAAGCTCTCTATGAGAGTCTTTAGTGAGTGCTGAGATGTTTCACTGCCCTCGCCCTGAGGAACTTCTGTGGAGGGAGGCCATGACCAGAGCAAATGGTGACTTGTTCTGGTGGCATCAGTGTGGAGAATAGGGAACGGGTGCTCAGTGTAGAGAATGGGGGACGGTGCTCAGTGTCTTCAATAGATCAGTTCTTAGCATCCTTAGTGTTGGGACTATCTGGGTATTAAACATATAAAAATTATATTACTCATAATTTGTGGAAAAGAGAATGGGAATTATAAATTGAATGATAGGCAGATGTGAGTGGATGAAATAGGCCATGCTAATTAGTTGTTCAATATATGACTGCTCTCTAGTAGGGACCCCTGTTGTGAGGGTTGGGTCCTGGCAGTATAGAGCCACATGCAGAGAATATTTAGTGGATGAGTCATCTTCATGAAAAATGCCTAGGTTTCCTGATGATTTATTTATTCATTCATTTTTGTAGTACAATTATTCATTTGTACAAGTCAGCAGGTTTCAGTGTGACAATTCCATACTTGCATAATTGTGCTTTGATCATATCTCTCCCCACAACCCTGTTGTCCTCCTCTATTTATTTCCCCTTGAATTCTTTTAAATCTCTTTGTACTTTATATTTTTACATGGGATTGGCATTTGATTCAACTGAAATGAATACTGTGATGTGCAGTTTTCTTCAATGAGTAGACTGAATAAAAATACTACCTGAAGCAAAGAAAAAAGAACCCAAACTCTAGACAAATGCATAAATATGGGACACAAACAACAGGAGGGTTGACTTTAACCTGTGGACTTCGCATGTACAGAATTATCAACATTTGAGACACTTACCTGATAGAACCTGAATTCCCTGTGGGTATTTCCAGGCCACTAATGGTTCATGCCATTTGCAGACCAGCGGATGACTGCTTTGTATAAGGTGGGTTGATAACAGCATGCTGAAACCTTTAGATATTTAGATGTAAATTTTCAGTAATGTCAGTTCAATGACCACATTAACCCTTTCCCAGTCTAGACAGAGTATCCAATGTTGCTTTGAAACATTTTCCTAGGTAGAATTTTAAGCTCATGTGGAATTGGGGATTCAACGCAAATGGTTTGCACATGCTGCATGATAGTGTGGGCAGATGTATGAAATCTATTCATGTTTGCATGTAGCTTTCTACATTCAATACATATGCATATTATTGTAAATGAGTGATAGCAAATGCTATTATAGTACCTTTATTTTTATAATTTTGTACTTTATTTGTGTCACAAATGTCTTAAAATTACTTTCTCAGATCAAGCTTTCTTTCTTTCCCTTGCCTTTATTCAAATCCAAGATAATTTTCTTCCAAGATTAAGGGAAAACTATTCAGCTGTTTAAAAGCTAAGTGAATGTATGTGTTATATATTTCATATAAATATATTAAGTGAATGAAAAAATATATATGTATGCACATTCATATATATAAATATACATAGACCATCCTAGGAAAGGCAGTCTGTTATAATGACTTTCTCAATAAAATGCAAAAATACTTCTGAAAAGTTCAATCCAGATACAAATAACTTGAAAACTACCTTATCTGGATAGAAGGGAGACAAAATTTTTCTACCCACACAAAATACATCTTTGTCTGGAAAACTCTTGATATAAAATAAAAAAATAATAAGAATATAAAGAATATAAAATAAAAAAATAAAATAATAAGAATATAAAGAATATAAAATAAAAATAATAAATAATAAAATAAAAAAATAAAAAATAATAAAATAAAAAAATAAGTTACTCAATGAGTAACTTATTCAAATAGGCACTTTAGAAAAGGCTCTATTCTACCCACAAATACAACTGTAGGATCATTATCCATCAGACTGTGGGGACTGACAGTATTGGCAGTATTAGCAGGTGATACAAAAAGTATGACACATTTTAATGGAAATGGATGATGTGAGGTTTACTAAAATTTAAAGCTAGAAAGAATCTTGGTGATCATAAGTTTTAGTTGACCTCAAAATTGATCAAAAGGTGAAGTGACTGGAGAGTACTCTGTTTCTTACAGAATGCCATAAATTACTACTGAGGTAGCATAGCTGCTTGATAATCAAGGCTGCATAATCTGTATGTTAGATAATATGCTATCCATTAGGCAATATTAGTATTGATTCTAAGCATCATACAGAGGAGATGACCACATGGTTCTTAATGACATTAAAGCTAAAGACCCATGTTAATAAGATGGTACATATTCATTGTCATCATTATTTCATTTTAAATAAACACTAAATATATAATTCACAAACAATGAAATCTTACAATTTTAAGTGTTCAATTCACTGAACTGTGATAATTGTATACAATAGTAGAAACACGACAATAGTAAAACAGAACCTTTCATTTAACCCCCAAATTTCCCTGTGCTTCTGGCTTTCTTAGCCTACTTTTGACTCCTTACTCCTGACAAATACTCATTTGCTTTTTGGCACTATATTGTTAACTTTCCCAGAATTTGATAAAAATGAAATTATGGGTATATTTCTGGCTTCTTTCAAAGGGGCAGTTAAGCTACTTCCAATTTTATCTGTTACGTACAATCAACAAGGATTTTCAAATGTGGTCACTTTATATACATACACTTGTTTTTGCAGGTTATATATTTAGTAGAAGGATTGCAATGTAGATGAACTGCTTTAATTTTAATAGACCTTGCCAAAGATTTCTGACTGATTTATATTCCTTTCAGGTTGTCTAAGAATAAAAGATGGTAGAAAAAGTGGATTTATAGCAGTCTCAATGAATTGTTTCCTTATCCTCTCAGTAAAACTTGATATTATCTGCCTTAGTTTGAGTCCTCAGAAGGCAGAGAAAGCCTAGGGCAAGAGTTAAAATGATGATATTCAATTTGGTAGGGGCAAGCTTTGGGAAGTTAAAATAAAAGTGCCTGGAGAAGGGAATAGATTTTAAAGGGAACCCAGGAAAGAAGATAGAAAAAGCATCTTTCTAGCTTTAAATTGCCACCCTAGACCCTCATCCAACCAGCCTCAAGGAAAGGATCAGCCGATATGATCATTTCTCAACTGGAAGGTCTGCAAAAAGAAGTGCACCTTGTGTAGTACCCAAAGGAGAAAAAGGAGGATCAATTCATCTGTATGTTCTTTTTCATCTCCCCTTTCCGTTCCACTCTCCAGTTCTCCATTTGTTGTGGTTCACCCCACCAGGAGAGAATACTTGGTAAAACACAATTTGTATGATATGGTCCTTTGGTGGCCACTTGGGAAGGAGCATCCCTGGGCCCTCTCTGAGCCTGAAAGATGAAGGGTGAATAGCAGGCATAGCAGCAGCATGAAGAAAGGGTTGCTTAGTTGGGTATCCTGGTAGTTGGTGAATAAGTGTCCTTCTGTGAATCCTCAGTAAAAATTGCTTGTCTAGAGGGAAAGAATTTAAGGATATAGAGAAATTGAAAGAATATTCAAGATACATGCCCAATACATAATCCAATGAGTAAAACACTGCAATTTGTTATTAGTTTAATTGATTAGTAAGAAGGTGAATTATCTTTTCACATGTTTATCAGCCTCTTGTATGTACTTTTTCTTTCTATCTTCATTTTATCTTGGAATTTTATTTCCCTCACTTGTTTTTTTATATAAGTTTTAAATACTAATGTATTGTCTATATATATAGGATTTATAGTTGGGTTACATTTGTCTGTTGCCTTGCTTAAATTTAAACTTTGTGATGAGTCTAATATTATACAAGTTATAAATATTAATTTACCCAAGGGTGACTATTAATCAAAAGGCTAGAACATATAGCCTGATGTTTAGAATAAGGACATACTTCTGTCTCATAAACATGACATTTTTGCTTTCATAAATAATGTAATTTCAAAAACATTATTTTAGGGGATAATATCATTGATGGTCACTATTATGATTTGGATATGATCCATCCCCAAACGCTCCTGTGTTAATGAAGGAATATTTGGAGTTGACACGATAGGATTGTGAGAGCTATAATCTAATCAGTGATAGGATTGTGAGATCTATAATCTAATCAGTTCGTTGTAGTTTGAATGGACTGACTGGGTGATAACTGTGGGTAAGCAGGGCATGGCTGGAGGGGTCACTAGGGATGTGCCCTGGAAGGAAACATCTTCCTGTTTCCCCACCTCCACTTCCTGGTTGTCAAAACCTAAATAACTTGCCTCTACCACACCTTTCTGTCATGGTGCTCCTGGACCAGAGCAATGGACTTAGCACCAAGGACTGAAACTTCTGGAACCATGGGCCAAACAAACTTTTCCTCTAAGTTTTTCTTGTTGGGTACTTTGGTCACAAGGATGACCACAGAAACTAACACAGTCACTGAGGTATAATTCATTTTATTATATTGTGTGTACTGTACTCACCTTCAGTAGTATTTTAAAACCATGTTGCATGGAATTCAAAATTCACAATGAACCCCACTGGATTCTCTTTGGCAGACTGTCAGTCAAGAGTTTTAGACTCTCTGAGGATAAAGAAAAGCTAGTAAAATATTGCAGAAATCCTAGCATAGTTGGTCAGAAATTTTTGATATATAGGCAAAGCTTGACCTTAACTTTGATATCTAAGGCTGAAATGAAAGTTGTGTTTTTAAAGGCAAAAGAGGTAAAATCCAGACTTTAAAATATGCTGTTGAACACTTGCCTTCACTCTTTCTGTTTCCCATACCTCAAATTTCTATCTTAGTCTTGTTGTTTAATATCTCCTCTTAATTACAAATAATACAAAATATTGGATTTTGATATTCATATTAACATTGGAAATGATGAAGATATTTTAACATTTATGTTCTTTTTAAGTATCATAGGGAAGTTAATGAATACATAGAATTTTTTATTTATAATTCTCATTTTGCAGACATTACTAGAGGGATGCACCAAAGAAAATATACAGTTGTGAACTTGAGCTGTGTAAAGCAGTAGTTTCCAACTATCCAACAGCAAGAACACATTTTAGGTAATGTTGGGATTTTTTTAGCCCCTTAGCTCCTCTCCACCCACAAAAGGGGAAAGAAGCACGCCCCGACAAGGCCGGACCGGGAAAGGCAAAGGTTGGCTGACCGCCTGTACCCAGCCCTCCATCAGAGGACAATCAGACACATCAGGGAGACCAGTCACAGCAGGAACTCATTTATTGAGGAAGTCACACATCTCTTATGCAGGGTGAGGGCCAGGAGGGGACCAGTCCGCTTAAAAGTTAGCAGGCCATAAATGGTTCACGTTCACGGAACTATCGTGGGCCAATCCCCAGTGGTGGTCCGATTCGCCCTCATTACCTCTAGTAACGCCCCAAGGCCTCAGGTTGTGTCTGCACTCCAGGAAGTGAGGAGCAGCTTAAGAGTTAGGTGTCATTTTCCTAGGCTAAGCCTGCGAGTTAAGTTTTGCTTCTCTCTTAGCTGACGTGTCCTTCATGGCTCCCAAAAAGGTAAGACTTGCACAAGATGATAATTTTGCTTATAGTAATTTTATGTTAAGAAATCCATTTGAAGAAAGCTTAGTTGCCACAACGCCTAATTTTAATTAGCATGCATATTATTGGTTAGAGCACTCATTTACTTTAAAAAAAAAACTGTAGCTGTGAGTGAAATGTTTTTAAAGTACTTGAGGACTGGATTTAAAGATCACTTGGCAATAAGCCTATAGCTCCCTAGGCACAAAGAACCCACAGGTAGGGGATTACTGGTACAGGGGATATTTTTTCCCTCTTGCTCTCTGTCTTTTATCATCCTCAAACTCTTCTTTTTCTACTTCTACTTAATTACAGATGAATCTGCTTTAGCCGTAATTCAATATACCTAGAATCAAGAGCATTTTTGTGAGAACAGGTTTAATATTAATTTATGAAGTCACTGAGCCAAAACACAAAATCTGAGCAGCCCACCCACAAAATCACACCTGGTAAAGTAGTTAGCAAAGGTCAATTGACAACATCTGCTAGCTAAAGAAGGCGTAGAAGATAAAGTACCGTAAATGTTTACCAGTAATGTGTGAAAACAAAAATCCTCAGTAGAAAAGATTTTCTCCTAAGATGAATATGTGCTAGCTATAAATGAGCTCAGAACCTGACAGCTGGATCATTTTAATTTCTGAGACGTTGGTACCTTAGGGAAAACTGAGTAAAACATTTAAAAAGTTTTAATCAGTAGAAGATTTCCTGTGTTTGTAGTCTGAAATCTAGTTTTTTAACTTTAATGTGATGACTGAATTAAGCTACATAAATCACATCAGTATAAATGGTGGACATTTATGCAATTTCAAAAGGTCTTTGAGTGTATGATACAATTTGATTTAAATATTATCTAGTAGTGGAGACCACAGAATTAACCATAACAATTTTTAAAACAATCCCACAAAGCATACACATATAAATTGTTGTATTTTAAACAAGGAAAAGTTGCTTAAGCGATTTATGGATAATTTTGAAAAATTAACCTCTAAAAATTAGGTTTTCAGATATGAATAAATTAATGCAAACAATGCTAAATACTGAGAGAATAAACAGAACTAAGTTTGTTCACCAAAAGAGAGAAGAGAATTGTGAAATCAAATATTTAATTCAGTCATAATGTTAATAGACATAATAAAAACACAAGGAAACTACAAATACAAACTGTACATGGGAATATTTAGACAGTAGAGCAAATAATGCTATCTGTGTTCTGGACAGTTGGAAATCTTCATTGATGTGACATTTGAATCTATGCCTTGAATGATTTGTGGAAGTCCATCAAGCAGATAGGAGTAAAAGAAGCATTTCAAAATGATGGACAGAGGGAGCGCACAAACAGAAACAGAAAGGCCATTGTAACATGCTTGAAGTTGGAATAGTTGGGACGAGCTTGTGAAGAGCTTACGTCCGTCTTTATCAATCAAGGTTCTGTACAGAAACTGTATGAGTATTACAGTGATAGACATTTCCCAAAAGGGCAGAATAAAGCTGAGGAGGCAAGGATCAAGGAGAATCATTATAAAGCTACTGTCTGGCTCTCCAGCAGCACTGGCACATGGGGACACAACAGAACTTGTTGGGGGCTCAGGGGACATAGCCATATCCTGCTGCTTGAGCAGACCCATGATAGAAGGCTGGTGGAGAGGTTATAGAAAGCTGTCATATCTGGGTAACCACAGGCTCCTGTTGCTCAGCTGGGATGGCCATCAGGAGGCAGAGCTATCATAGACTGTGGCAGAGCAAGGACAAGGGGTGAACTTCTGTGTCTGCATGTCACCATTCCTAACCATGGTGACCTTCAGAGAACTGTGCCTGTTTTTTCAGTTTCTGGCTGATGTTTTGGTTTGTCTCCCCAATTTTGCTCAAAATTAACTCTTGATCAACTCCAGCAGAGACCTGTACAGAGAATGGGGAGCCCTGGAAATTCAGCTCAGTGTGAGCAACTGACAGAGTACACACTGTCACACCTTTCTCCTGCCTTCTGATTTCACACAATAAGCAGCAAGAACCATCAGCAACATTGAGAATGGGGAGTGACAAGATGACAGGTTTTATTTAAAGAAAGCAAAGTTAGAATGTAAAGAATCAGTTTTAAAAGAGGGGAAGCTGGAAGTAGGAAAAATTTTCAAAGATGTTTTCAATCCTCCAGACCTTCTCTTCTGCACTGAGGCAATGTCAGTAGGTGTGGGGAGCACAGGGAAGATTGGAGACTTGTGAGAATCTAAATAGACTGGACAAGTGTTCATTTGCTATGGGAGATAAGGGAAGGGAGGGCGGATGAAATCTGCTTGGCATTTAGCTTGGGTGTTTGCAAACATGGTAATCAGTGTCAGAGAAAAATTGCACCAGACAGGTGAAACAGGTAAGGAAAACTTTTCAGGACAACTTCAGTCTGGAAAAAATAAAGGGATCAAAATCAACTGCTCTGTAGCAAAAGGCAGTGAGTGGGAAATAAGAGCGCTAACCTCTTTCATTCCTTTCCTTTCCTTTTTTATTAAATAGACAGAAATATGAATTATATCAAACATTTTAACCTGTAGCTTTCTTGATAGTTACATTTCACTGAGTTGGCTTCCAGGTTGTTGAAAGAAGATTTATATTCCAAAGATGTAAAAGAATTTGCAACTGTAAGCTTTCTAAAGTAAATGTTTTAAGAAAATGAAAGAAGGGGGCTATGGTTAAGAGAATCCCTCTGAAAATTTAGTCGAGTGGGAAATGCCAAGATCATTTTGGTCACAAATCAAAAATATTTGCCTGTTTTGCAAAATGGTAGTAAGTTATGTTGAGCTTGAATTTTTTGATGAGCAGAAACTTAACATTTAGAAGTAAGTGACTACTGGTTAACTGACCATAGTGGGTTGAATGTTGCCCCTCCTTCCAACCTCCATAAAAAACAGTTCTATATCCTAATATCATGAAACTGAGAATGACTTCACTTAGTACAAAGGTCTTTGCAGATGTTATTGAGTTAAGGATATAGACATGAGACTCTCCTGTGTTATCCTGGTGGGCACCGAACCTAATGACAAAAGTTCTTAAAGGAGACAGAGGAAAGACAAAGAAAAGAATAAAAGGTGTGAAGACAAAGACAAAGAAAAGAGTGATGTAGTCACTGGCTCAGGAATATCTATGGCCACCAGAGATTGGAAGGTGCAAGAAATGGAATCTTTCCTAGACGCTCAACAGGACAGAAGTCCTGCCAACACTTTTCTTTGGGGTTTCTGACCTCTGAAACTATAAGAGAACAACCTTCTACTTTTTAGTACACTGAATTCATGGTCTTTTGTTAGGGCAACTCTAGCTAACTGATACACTGACAAAATAATTTCACTCTTCTTTTTCTGTGTGGTTTAAAGTTAGCTATCAGTAAAATAAACTCACCCATTGTTTCAATTGGAAATCACACATAGAGATCATTTAAATACAAATTTGCATTGAAAGTACCCTTTTTAAGCTTGGGTCATTTCACAGCCAGTAGTGTGGCCATGAGTCTGGTCCAAATTATTGGCACACAAGTTCATAATAAAAAAGTGAGAGAGAGAGAGAGACAGATAGAGAGAGAGAGTCACACAGTGAGCTCTATGCTAAATAGAGATTATTGGATCTACTATAAAAAATAGAAAGAGCTCTGCCCTCGATTATTTTTGCTCTTTTATAAATAACACAGTTTTTATAGAATTTTTACTTACAGAGGTTAAAAATAGGATGCAGTTTTGACTTAGTGAATCTCACACTTAGTTCTTTTTGGTTATCCTTTTGTGGGTGGAGTGCTTTAATTTTCAGCAGAATTTAATAGAAGTAAAGATAATTTAGTAGCTAGCAACCAGAGATCTTTTAGATATGAACTGCCAAGAAATAATTATAATTATTAATAAATACTATAAGAATTAGGTCTAAAAATGTATATGATCATGTTTCACTTTAATTGAATATAATTTGATTATTTTAATATCTTAGTTTTAAAAAATATTATTAGTAGATTAAAATATAAGGACACTTTTGATTATATTGGAACCCTGTAAATCATTCAGGATGATCTCATCTTCAGATCCTTAGTTTGATCACATTGGCAGGCACTTTCCCCATACAAAGTAATATATTTTCACAGGTTCCAAGAATTAGAACATGGGAGATGAGGGTGTCAATACTGGTGCCTATTATGTTAACTAGTTCAACGATCTTAGTGAAACCTGCATTGGTCTTTTCAATATAGCCTATGTCAAAGTAGTTTGGAGAGGAATGTATTCCTCAAGAGAAACATGGTCTGTAACCATACAGTTGAATGCAATGACAAAGCTTAAGCTTGTCCAAAATTATAAAGGGACAAAGAGAAGGTTAATTTTAATAACACTTAGAACAATGATCGATGAAAGCTTTTTTACACTTAAAATCATAAACATAGGTTAAAGAAATGCCAAAAGACCATAGTAACTATTTATTCAATAGAAAGGGACATAAATCTTAATTTTTAAATGAGAGGGTTGGGAAATCAAGCTATTTAGGTTCTGAAGGAATGTGAAAGAAGTAACAACAGTGTTTAAATTTGTGTTTAAATAAGCTAAACCTACTCATAAAAGACCTGGACTAAGGATTGAAAATAAAAATATAAACACACTTTATGTAAATGTAATTGTTTTCCTTGAATCCTATTACTCTTCTATCCAATACTCACAGTGTTCATAAAAGATTCTTGACAATCTTCACTGATCAATTAAAATGTTTTCAATATTTTTAACACACTTCAATAAAAATAAGCAAAAGATCCTAATCAAGGCAGACACCTTTTTTTCAATTTATTTGTTCTTTTCAGTTATAAATGACCACAGAATCCATTTCAATATAATTATTACAAGCATGGAATATATTTTATTCAAGTTAGAGTCCCATTCTTAAGGATGTAAATGATGGTGGGATTCACTCTGTGTTTTCATATATGTGCCTGGAAAATTATGTCAGATTCACTCCAATGTCTTTCCTTTGCCTTTCCCTGCCCACAAGTCTCTCCATTCCGCATTTTCTAAACTACTGCATTTCTATTCTTTTCCTTACCCCTTCTCTGATTGTATCAGAGAAAACGTTCGACCTTTGTTTTTTGGAACTGGATTACTTCATTTAGCACAGTAGTCTCAAGATCCATCCATTTGCTGACAAATATCATAATGTCATTCTTATTCATACAAATATCACATTTTATGTATCCATTTATCTGTTGAAGGGCACTTAGTTGGTTCAATAATTTAGTTATTTTGAATTGAGCTGCTATAAATATTAACGTGGCTGTGTCACTATAGTATGCTGATTTAAAAGCCTTTGGGTATACACCGGGGAGTGGGATAACTGGGTCAAATGGTGATTTCATTCCAAGTTTACAGAGGAATCTCCATACTGCTTTCCGAAGGGGTTGCAACAATTTGATGTCCCACCAGCAATATATGAGTGTACCTTTTTCCCCACATCTTCACCAGCATTTATTGTTACTGTATTCTTGATAATTGCCCAGACAGAAACCTAGTCTTAAAGTGACATGTGTAAATATGAAATTCCATTGGTTTTTTAATCATATTCTTCTACCTGCTGAGGGAAACCTCTATTGTGCCTTGGACTATTAATTTATGCTGATAGGTGTTCACCTGGGTATGCATGAGACTGCAAACTCCCTTCTCTGAGTTAATAGGCGTTTTTTCTTTTGCAAGACTTGTGCATGCTCTTACACTCAAAATCATTCCTCATTGTTTAATGATCAAGACAATAATAATTCATAATTTCACATGCAACTTGTGAAGGTTTGTTTAATTTTGCTTTTCATTTTATGACAATACCCTCTTTATCAGATTTAGAGTAATAAGACTTTTCTAAGAATTTTTTACTGAAAATCAAATTGCTTCATTTGAAAATTTTATAGTTTAATAAATGTGCTTCTTTATAACACATGTAAGATTTCTGGTGAAAAATAAATATATGCTTAAGAATAGAAGGATAAAACAAAGTCATAATTAGATTTTTCTAATATGGTTGACTGTTTTGGATAGTATCCTGATTTGGACAATTAAATAAAACAGCTTCATCCAAGAATGTTCTAATTTATTTATTACAACTATGAGTAAAAGTTTTGTTTTAAGTTCATGCAGGCAGTGGGAGATCAGTGAGTATAAGGTACAGTAGTAACACCTTAAGTGAAAATATATTTAAGAATTTGTGTGTGTGTGTGTGTGTGTGTGTGTGCCTGAAATATGTTGTTGAGAGCTTTCTAGCCTTCTTTGATCATATATAACTTCATCTACTTGTCATACAGCACTTACATTTTTATTCCTATATAAATTCCAGACAGGCAGAGGCAAGCTGTATTATTTATCCTGCTGATCAAATGGACCACATTTATCAAGTGTGGAGGAACAAAATATCTTCAGAATTTCTTAAATAAAATGAATTTGTATCTCAAGCAAAATCACTGATGATTTTAAAAATCATTTTTAAAATTATTTTTGTCAGAAAGGAAGAAAGCAGATTACATTTTATAAAGGATGTGTACCAATAAATGACATGTGACTAAGAATAAAACAACCTTATAAATACTATATCCTTAAAAAGAAAAGCAGGGTAGATTCTCTCAAAATAGAAGAAAGATCAGTGGAGTCAGGGGAAGGAGGGAGGGAATTGATTGAGAGGAAGGAGGGAAGGGATAAGGGAGAAACAGTGGAATGAATCTGACCTAACTGTCCTATGTACACACATGAATACCACAGTGAATCTCCCCTTTATGTGTATTCACCACATGGTAATTAAAAAAAGAATTATCAGTAGATAGCATAAAGGTCAGTAGGATAGAGGGAAGGGAACAGGAAGATGGAGGAAAGGTGAATTACTTGGGACTAAATTATAGCAAATGATATTCCATGTTTTAATAATTATGTCACAGTGAATTCTAATGTTATGTATAAGTAAAAAGAACAAAAAAAAAAAAAAGAAGAAAAAATACTATATCCTTGACTGTAATCCAGATATAGTGAGTTCAGGCAATGGCTGAACAAATCAGTGTCTCAGTTTCCATATACATAGAATAAAGATTCTCTAATGTGTGAGGATAAAATTAATGGCTAAAAGGCATGTCAAATAGGATTTGAATTATTTCATTCATTTATTATTCCTTCGTCATCATTGAAAAATAGCTTGGGGCTAATTAATAATTCTTACATCATTTTAACTAACAGGGTACTATATGTAATGCTTCTACTGTTATCAGTAAAACCAAAGGCAATCTCCTTAATATTACCATACAAACTGGCAGATGCAAGTACGAAGCAAACCTAACTTATTGTACTTTTTAATACTTCCATTGCTGTGTAAAAATAAATAACCACAAGAGAAGTTCACTAATAACATTCCATCCTCATGTGATAATGCAATGCTTAACATTCTGCTCTGGATGTCTATATAATGTCAAGATGTATAAATTGTCCCTACTTAGCATCATCACAGTTAAATTAGTTACTGGTCCAAGAGGGAGGCATTTAGTGTTTTGACATTGAGCATTTGAAGCTGTTGTTTATTCATCTTCCAATAGTTTTAGTGCCCGAGAGAAACTGAGTTTTATTACTAGACAACAGAACTGTCAAATGCATTGCTAATTATGCCAAAGAAATTCTTAATTCATACTGTTTTCATTTACATGTGTGTATGCATATGCATATGTATGAATTTGTTCATTAACTTGTTTATTTATGCATATATTTATTTTTAAAATTTGAAAGATAGCAAAATAGATTCTAGTTTTGACTCTCTCAGCTTGGAGAAACTAACACTGGCTCTTGGTACATTTCTTTTGTCATCGATTTTTTCATTTGGCTACATTTTGATTTTTACTTCTTAACTGTTTTTTGAGCAGGTACCGGGGTTTGAACTCAGGGGCACTTGACCACTGGGTCATATCCACAGCCCTATTTTTTTGTATTTTATTTAGAGACAGGATCTCACTGAATTGCTTGGCACCTTGCTTTTGCTGAGGCTGGCTTTGAACTTGCAATCCTCCTACCTCAACCTCCTGAGCTGCTGTGATTATAGGCATTGGCCACTGCGCCTGGCTTTCATAACTATTTTAAAGTATGTACGTCGGTCATATTTCCTTCAAATTTTTTTCCTCACAAATTCTTTAGTTATGTATTCTTTAGTTTAGTGTATGTTGTTTCAATAGGATGTTTAAAAGAGTTCATTTAATTTGGGGTAAAATTAAATACAAAATTTAATTAATATGCTAGTAATTCCTATTATGCTTAAGTAGAACTTAGAACTGTGGGAAGTAGTTTCTTAAGCTATTATTGCCATTTCATTTTAGAAATGAATAAACAGAGGCTTAAAGAACTTACTTTGGACAGGCACTCTCTTGGCAACAACTAAAATTAAAACCTAAATTATTACTCAATTTTCTAAAACTCATTTTACCACTTCACATTGTAGTATATAACAAAAAGGAGAGAAAATATAAGACAAGTCTCTTCCTCATATTCCTCAGAAAGGAAAGGAAACATTGTGATTATGTTAGCTAAATCTTCGTTTCTTTGCAGGGTATGGAATTGAGCCAACAGAGGATTCCACAAATGTGGAAAAATGGAAAAATACTGACACCGATCAAATGTCTATGCCATATTTTGAACTTTTGATTTACCTATTTTACCTTTTTTTATTATAACTTTGTTATGTTTATCAGTACATTATAGTTATACATCATACGGGGTTTATTGTTATGCATATATCCTAATTTGATCTCTCTCATTCCCCAGGATGTTCCTGTTCCTTCCCTTTCTCTCTCCCTTGATCTGCTTGCTGTACTCTGCTGGTCTCCCTTTTATTATTATTATTTTTATCGTATTATTATTATTATTTAATTCATGCATTATAACTGAAGCACATCATACTAAGCAACTCAGAATGTCAAGGGTTGAATGTTTTCTTTCATATGTGGAAGCTAGAAAGAAAAAACAGGAATAAAAAAGGGATCTCACAAAAATAGAAGGGAGCCCAATGGAGTAGAGGAAGGGTATGGAGTGGAGAGAATACGGAGGTACTGGAGAGCAAAATCAACCAAGTAGTGCTGTGCTTTATATAAATATACCACAATGAACCACCTACTACTTTTAATCAAAAATTTGAGTCTCTCAGAACTCTCCATAGGGGCCCTTGTACTATTCTTATTCTCTCTTTTCTAATACTTACATTCCAGCAACTCTTCTACTCCATAATAATAGATTCTTTTAGACATTAATACACCTCTTGAGTACAAATCATTCTTCACATTTTGTTGTCTTCTATATATAATAAAGAACATTGTTCTATTAAAGTTTTTAACCAACTGCAAGAGTATCATGTGATTTAAAGAGAATTTAAAAAACACGTTCTAATGTCAATTAGAATAATATAAATTTACTCTTCTTTTGAAAGTGAACCTGAATTGAATTGAAATTCTATTCAAGAAAACAGAGAACGTTTTCTTTTAACAAAATCTTACTATACTTAAAACTTACCACACTCCACAATTTAGTTTTGTATTCCACAAGCTCTTTGTACTCCATCCAAATGGAAGGTTTGGAGATTTAGCCAATACAATTTATTTCTGAAGAAAATTATTTTTAAATGGATTTATAGGATGACATTTTAGCGTGCTAATTAGGAAACATATAACTTTGGGAAATTATATAGAAAGATGACAACTTAATTCACATGAATTTTCCTTTTCTGTATTTACATGGCATCATTTATACAGCAAACAAAATCAACTTGTTGGCTTTGAGTTGTACTTAGGGAAACATTTTAAAAATGAACACAGAAAGTTACTTTGTAATTCTGCAAATAATATTCTTGCTCCATTCTAGATTGGTATTTTTATAACTAGTCTTTTTGTGGATTATAGATTGTCATAATGAATAATTTCACACGAAACTGAGATCCAGTGAAATTAAGTTCTGGAGATCTGCATTCATTTGTTCAAATAAAAATATGCTTAAGTTGTTTCCCTAAATATATATAGTAGATGGATTTTGGAAGAGCAAATTGCAGATTTCTATATCTGGTTGTAATACAGCAGTTTGCATGGATAAATGCTTTGTCTAAGAACAGGAAAAGATGATATTATTAAAAATATGCATTTGACAGAGCAAATGTGGTTTGTGAAATTAAGGTACCTGAGAGGGGTGAGATGCATTACTTCATCCCTCAGGACATTTTCCCATGTTTTATGTGAACACATGCAGAAGACATAGGTCAAAGGCCACTGATAAGAGCCAGAGAAACCACAAAAAATTTTAGCAATTTCCTAGGTCTGGAGAGATAAAAATTGAACTTCGGTGCTGATAACAAAGACAAGATACAGAGAAACCATTATCTTGGTGCCACAGTTTGAATATCATTTGTTCTGTCTAGAACTCATGCTGAAATTTTATCCCCATTATGAGATATTAGAGGTGAGACCATGTGGCACCTTAAAGAGGTGATTAGGGCTCTGTTCTCATGAATGGATGAGTGTATTCATGGGATTTTAATGGTTTTTCTCACTAAAGGGTCAGCTATAAAAGCCAATTTGCCTGGGTCTCCCTGCCTCTCAGCATTTGTGTTCGATGCTACCTTGGGACTCAGGCTAGCCAGAAGGCCAGCGCCACATGTGAAGTCTTGACTTTGGGCCATAACTGTGGGTCAAAATGAACGACCTTTCTTTATAATGTACCCAGTCTGTGGTATTGAATTATTAGCAACAGATAATGGACTGAGACTCTCGGTGAAGAGATGGCCACGGGGAATTGAACCTAAAATTATTCTAAATAAACTCCTATGAGAAATTCATGAAAATTCATGGTAGGGGACAGGATATCTTAACAAGATAAGCCAGAAAGTCCCTGAAAGTCACAGAAGAACTGTCTCATTGCTAAGGAGATAATATGGAATTTCAGGAAGTGCCATTGATGGAGTAGTCAGGAAATATGTTAGGATTTCATTTTGAACCCGTAAGGGTTACACCTAAGATCAAAAGAGAGTCATAAGACACCTGGATTTTAAAAGAAATTGCATCCAAACGTCGAGTTAGCTCAGATTCAGACTAAGTTATGGTGAACTACCACTATTTCATCTGCTTACTGAGGGACTGGGCAAGCCCTTCCTGGAGGAAGAATGTCATCCACAGCCTCTAACTTATTAGCCCTCAAACCTGCATTCAGGCTAAAATTACTAAATAGTCCTACACCAAGTGACAAAGATGAAAAAAGAATCAATCGAACACTTGTGTATGAGTTAGTTATCGAAGTTATCAGAGAGCACTTTTTAAGTAACCAAGGGTGTTATTTTTAAGAAAGGAGAACTGTAATCTATTAAAAGGCAGAAATTCTAAATTTGGAATTGGAGAAATTTAAATACATATGTCAGCACTAACTATTAATAACAAATGAGACACAGAAAAAGATACAGTGACTTGGAAGACATCAGGAGTAGAAAAGCACAGACTTGAAGAGCCAGGTGGATGGAAAACATGGCAAAGACTGTAAGAAACTTATGAGGTTTGTGCATTGGTGCATTAGAAACAAAAGAGAAAATAAAGTCTATTTAGAGAAGCATCTAAGAATGTTTTAATAAATGACACACAGGACCACTTCTATGTATTCAGTAAATCTATCTTGCTTTCAACTGAAGCTGGAGAAATATATACATCTCAGCACTTCATAATAAAACTGTTGAAAAATCTAAGACAAAATGAATTAAAGCAGACTGAGAATCAAAAACATAACCTTAGAAGTAAGAGCAATACTGAAAACTGATTTAACAAAAGATAGTCAAAGAAAAATGCCATGACATCTTAAAATGTGTAAGGAAATAACTGTTAGTGTTCAATTACATACCTTCAAAAAAGTACTTTATATGTAAGGTACAAAAAAAGGTATTTCCAGATGTTCAGCATTGAATAATTGATCATGATTTCCCTTTCCTATAGTAAAAAAGGGGCATTATTTATAGCAAAGAAAAATTCCAATAGAAGTATGGGAATTAAACGAGAAAGCAAACAAAAATGTTAACCATATGGATAAATATCACTAATCTTAGCTGAAAAAAGCACTAATTTTCTGTTTAGCACTTAAATTATACATGGAACAAAAATAAATGGCAAGAATAGCACAAATGGGAGAAAAGTGGTAGAAAGAAACACAGATCCCAGCAAAATATAGAAAGCTGTAAGAAAAACAATTAATATTATGTGGTTTAAATTTTGGTGATGTGTATTTTGTTCTTTAGAATACCAATTTTGGAATATGAAGAATTTTTAACAAGCTAATAGAAGAAGAAGATTTAAATAATAGAAACAGTATATAACTAATCCAAGGAAGATAATAAATGAGAGAGAAGAAAAGAAGAAAATCACAATGCAAATAAATAGTACCAAATTCAATTTTAGCTTTCATACTTCAATAATTACATTGCATGTAAAAATAAATTCTCCAATTGAAAAAGCAACTGATTTTCTTTTTCATAAGGAGTTTTATGAAATTTTATTTTCCTTACAAATCTCATCCTTTCTTATATTATTATGGACCAAACTGTGTTTCTCTAAAATGTGCATGTTCAGGTCCCAATAACCAGTACTTCAGATTGTGATGAAATTGCGTTTAGAGAAGGGACCTTTCAAGAAACAATTAAGAGCATGGATGGGCCTTAATCCAATCTGACTAGAGACTATGTAAGAATAGAAAAATTGTAGATACAATGAGACACTAGAGATGTGTACACATGAGTGAAAAGTCAACTGAACCAAAAAAAGGAAAAAATAAAAAAACAAAAAACGGTTGCAATCTGCAAGCCAAGGAGAGAGGTTAAGGAAAACCAACCCTCTCCTCTTGCACCTTGATCTTGGGAGCTCACAGACTCTAGAATCAGGAGAGGGAAATTTCTGTAGTTTAAACCATCCTGTCTGTGGTAATTTGATTTATCAGCTCTAGCAAATGAATATGTACTATGTCCAGCAAGAAGTAGGCTCTTTTTTGATTTAGAAGTATCAAAAACAGATTCCTTCTCATATATTTAAGAATAGTATGCTTATTTACTTTATATAATATTTTTAGAACTCAAGTTTTTTTCATGAAGTAGACCAGAAATGCCTCTTTTAGAAACATTAGAGAACATTAGAGAAGTTTACCTGATTCTTGCATATTTATTCATTAGTTCTTCATGTGAATTAAGGATGGAATAATGTTTGTTAAAAGAATGAATGAATCAATGAATGGATCCTTTGGTATTTAACATCAGTTTTTTAAAATTTGAATACAGGAAAATACCGTTAACATTAGTACAGAGATGCTAACCAGGTCTGGAAAAGACCCCTGTGATATTCTTAGTACTTACAGACATTTTAATGCTATTTGAATAAGTATATTTTTATTTGATTGGATATAATCAGTATTGATCTCTAATTGTTACAAAACCCCATAAAACACAGTGTAGAGTCCTCTGGGTAGAGTGATTTCCCCTCAGTAATAGTGTTAATATAACCCTTCAAAAACTTCAAAACCTTGCAGGTACTTCTTAGATAATTTTCCTATGAAAAAGGCTAACAGACATAACATCCCTCTGGGAAAGAAAAACAACGAATAGGTTTGGGTATCTTGCTCATTGTCAAAGAACTAGTTGGTGACATAATTGTCCCCAAAATGCTAATAACTTCATTCTTTTTTTTTTGGCGGGGGGGGGGAAGGGGTACTGGTGATTAAACTCAGGGGCACTTGACCACTGAGCCACATCCCCAGTCCAATTTTGTATTTTATTTAGAGACAGGGTCTCACTGAGTTGCTTAGCATCTTGCTGTTGCTGAGGCTGGCTTTGAAATTGCAATCCTCCTGCCTCAGCCACCTGAGCCACTGGGATTACAGGCATGCACCATGCACCCAGTTAATAATGCCATTCTCAGTGTGTTCCTTACTCCATTTGCTTTAAACAACTTCAATCCTAGAAAATAGGAAATAAAGTTGATCAATCAAAAGTAAAATTCAGATACTCCAAGTTATTTTTCCATTATGATTTTGTTTTAGCAATAAATTACACCAAATTGGTGAACTACTTGGGTCCTTTTTCTCTCTGAAAGAAATTCCTTCATTTAAACACTGCATTTTCCTGATTTAACATGGAAGAGTTTTAATGAAAGTACCTGTGCTTGTGTAACACCAAGCATAGGTGTCTGGTGGGTTGTCTCTCATATTTGAAGAATGAAATCCACAGACTCAGGGTGAAAGCAAGGTAACAGGATTTATTAGCATAAAGAATGCAGAGTTCCCAAAGAGGAAGGGGCTCCAACAAAGGGCTGTCATTAGGTGTCTGTCATCTAGGATTTTTTTGTTTTTGTTTTTTAAAGTTTTTTTAAATTTTTTTTTATTTTAATTTTAATTTTTAAATTTTTTTTTAAATTTTGGTTCATTGTACACAAATAGAGTACAACTATTGTTTTTCTGGTTGTACACAAAGGAGAAGCATACAATTTATGTATTCGTACATGTAATGATGTTTGTCTCAATTACCTTTCCTTTCCTTCCTATTACCTTTCCTTCCCCACCCTCTCCACACCTCTCATTTTCCTCTATACAATCCATCCTTTCTCCATTATTCCCTTACTTCCCCACTCCCTGTTATGTCTCATCAACCACTTATCAGAGAAATCTTTTGAATGTTGGTTTTTTGGGATTGGCTTATTTCACTTAGCATGATATTCTCCAACTCCATCCATTTACCTGAAAATGTCATAATTTTATTGTTCTTTATGGCTGAATAATATTGTGCTAATATCACCCTGATACCAAAACCAGACAAAGACACATCAAGGAAAGAATATTTCAGGCCAATATCCCTAATGAACATAGATGCAAAAATTCTTAACAAAATGTTAGCAAATCGCGTACAAAAACAAACTAAAAAGATAGTGCACCATGATCAAGTGGGTTTCATCCCAGGGATGCAAGGATGGTTCAACATCCAGAAATCTATAAATTTAGTTCACCACATCAATAGGCCTAAAGTTAAGAATCACATGATTATTTCAATAGATGTAGAAAAAGCATTTGATAAAATACAGCTCCCTCTCATGCTCAAAACACTAGAAAAAATAGTGATAGTAGGAACATTCCTCAACATTGTAAAGGCTGTCTATGCTAAGCCTACAGCCAACATCATTCTAAATGGAGGGAAACTGAAAGCATTCCTCTAAAAACTGGAACAAGGCAGGGATGCCCTCTTTCACCACTTCTATTCAACCTTGTCCTTGAAATTCTATCCAGAGCAATTAGACAGACTATAGAAATAAAAGGGATACAAATAGAAAAAGAAGAACTTAAACTATCACTATTTGGAGATGATATGATTCTATATTTAGAGGAGCCAAAAAATTCCACCAGAAAACTTGGAGAACTCATAAATGAATTCAGTAAGATAGCAGGATATAAAATCATTTAGGGGCTTGCTAAATCATTTTTAAGGGCTTGTTCTGTCCTTATAGGTAATGGGTGTGTTACAGGATTCAAAAAGGGGGCATTCCACTCTATTTTGTCCTCTTCACAAATTTGGGGAGAGTAGTTTTTAAACTTTTGTTAACATAGAGGTGTGGGTGAGGATCTGTTGGCATAAGAGATTTCTCTATGGGTAGGAAGAGGGGTAACTGAGGAAGAGCCATTAGAGTTGAAGCTGTCAGGGTAGTGATAGGATGCTCCCCAGGTATGATCTCCATGGAAGGCATGGTCTTAGTGTCTCTTTCCCTTCTCCAAGGCCCTTATCCTTTCTGCGTATGGGTAGTATTCCTTTCTGCCTCACTTGTATTTGATGAAATCTGCATGTACCATGTGCAATCATCAATTAAGATAAAATTAAGTTAATGCAAATTCTGAGTACAGCTGTATGGCCTTCAGGTACTTGCCAGAAAATCAAGGAAGAAATATCAAATTTATTAATATTCCATCAGACACAAAGGGCATTCAGGGAATGGAACAAATATGATGTTATTTAAAAAGCATCTTTAATACATATGTTGTATTGAAGTACATCTCTTTATGACTCTAAAGCATCCTAAAATAAGTAATCCTTAAAATATTTTAACTGCTTAAAAAAGAAAAAAAAAACAAACATGCACCCGTCACCTGACAGCACCTACTGAAAATTCAAATAGTATATTCTCAGCTTCTAAATACAGAGTCACTTGTGAGGTTTAGATTTACTATTCATTTCTACTCAATCCCTACACTTACCATTTCTTTGAGCACAAACACAATGTTTGTGAATACTTTATGTGCTTTACCATAGACCAGAGGAAAGAAAAATCATACAAAAGAGGGGGAAAAAGGTTTCACTTATTCCCCAAATGGTCTATTTCCTACATGACATCCTCACTGAGACTCTGCATTTAGCTACTACATAGATTAATGAGTCCACTATTTATGGTAATTATTTTAGTCATTATTACTTTTTAAATCATTTTTAATCACACATATGCTTATATATCTCTCATAGAAATGAATTCAAGGCTTTAAAAAATTTAGCTTCTTTTGAGCTCCAGAGTTGTGAAAGAGCTAATTAATTTTGCAGGAAGGTGACAATGATTCTGTGGATTTTTTTCTGGGTAGATTAATAGACCATGTCTAATAAAATTCTAAAAGGGCTAACTTTTAATGAGAGAAAACAATGCAAATGCAATTTAAATTTTGCAGAAATTTACAAAATGTTACTACCACCATCATTGTATTTATGTCTCTGTAAAAACTGCTACTTTTTGGCTTTGTCTTCACATTGGCTAAGTAATTATACTTTGCCTTTAGGAATGGAAAATTCCAAAACTTTGAGGTATAATAAAATTTCTGTTTATGTAACTCAGTCTTCAGTCCACTTCTCAGAAGGGAAGAAGTATATAGTATTGTCAGTAGCTTAAAGAGTTTTAAAAAATTATTTTAGAGGGGCATATCCTAGAAGTCAATTCATTTGCACATATGAGATTTGAATATATATTTAACTAGAGACTGGTATGTAGACAGTGATTTAAGTCACTATTGCCTCATTACATTATATTTTATATGAAGCAAAATGGCACTGGAAGAGTAGCTGTCATTAGTGCAGGCTAAACTCCTAGAGTAATGCTCTCTGAGGCATACTGGTGATCCTTATGCACCCCGACCCCTGATGCATATCGAAAAAACAAAAACAAAAGAAAACAAAGCAGCCTGTGGCTATATAGTTGACTTGCTCCATCAATCAAAGAAGCTGCAGAATCTAATCTCAAATCCTTACCTCTGTGTTTGGTTTCTAATCCATCCCATTATACTCTATCTCCCAATAATTTAGTACTATTGTCTTAGTCCAACATTTCAGAGAGCATTAACATTATTTTCATTTTATGTCATATAGCTACCATGTCATTTAATGTGTTGCAATTTAAATCAATCCTGTGATTTATTGTTCTCTTTTCTTTTCTGAACTCAGGGGCACTCAACCACTGAGTCACATTCCCCCAACCCTTTTTTTGTATTTTATTTAGAGACAGGGTCTCCTGAATTGCTTAGCACCTTGCCATTGCTGAGGCTGGCTTTGAATACTTGATCCTTCTGCCTCAGTCTCCAAAGCCTCTGGGAATTACAGGTCTGCATCACTGTGCCTGGCTGATTTATTGTTCTTGATATCATTTTTCTGGTGAGTAGATTACAAAGCAGAGGTCACATAGCTGGAATATAGTAGAAAGGGACCTGTCTCTGGATGATTCTAGGTTGCCTTCAATTTTCCCTGGATCGTACGGATGAGTATCCTATATGGATATAAAGAAGCTGAGGAACATGAGTATGCTGTGAAGTTAGCATGCATGTTAAGTGTGCAGAAATATGCTGGAGGCATACAGAGTTCTTCAGGTGGATTTAGATTTTCTAGTGGAATCTTTCTCCGCCTGATTCCCTCATTTTGAAAGTATTGAATATCGTGATTTAAAGCAAGGATGCAGAGCAAGGGAAGTCTTCTGTCTAGTTAATACGTTCAACTTAATTACTGCTTAGTTCATTGATCCACTTGGGAGATGTAGTGAGCATGTTGTTCTATTGATTAGGAGGACAGAGTCCATGGAATGATATCTGAATATCATATTATACTCAATAGCTCATTATGTATTAAAACAGCATTTAAAATGAATCAGAATGACAGGAATGAACCCCTTTTCTAATGTCCATTGCGTGTAAACACTTTCAATCTGCTGCTATTACCACAAAATTTCTTTTTTGGAGAATACCAATGCCTCATCAACAGAACATGCCTTCTCATTTTAAAACTAACCACTATTATGGCTCATTTCAATGTTCTTAACAAGTAGCATTTTTATGTGTAATATGAAATCTGCCAGCACTGTGTGACTTCTATTCCTATTTTTATAAACCAATTTTCATTTTAAAATGTAATTATTTGGACAACATAAAAATGCACACATTACTGTTAGTGCTGCTATAAGAAAATATCATAAACTGGGTAGTTTATAAACAACAGACCTTTATTTCTCACCATTCTGGAGGAAGAAAGTCTGAGATCAAGGCATCAGAAGATTTGATGTCTACTGAGACCTGCTTCCTACTTCATAGATGTTGCCTTCTTACAGTGCCCTGAGTGGTAAAGGGGTGAAGGATTTCCCTTGGGCCTTTTGTGAGGGCACTAATACCATTCATTAGGACTCTACCCTCATGACCTAAGGACTTCCCCACACCCCACCTTCTAACAGCATTATCTCCGAGGTTCAGAATTAAGCTAATGAATTTGGGAAGACACAAACATTCAAGCCACAACCCACACTAGTAATTATTTTTCACAGAAAACTGGGGACAGGGGTAGAACTTTAATATCTGCACAGAGATATAGGAAGTATAGAAGAATTTATTGTTTTCCAGAGTAGGATATCAGGTCTCCAAATATATTATTTTTGGCTAATATTAGAAGTTTCTTATGGATTGATGAGTCCCTGACTTACTAACTCCTGAATTCTCTACATATCTCGCTCTTGACATTGTTATAGTATCAAAGATTTGGCATTCATTAAGACACACAAAAAGGCCTTTAGCCCCAAACTGAGCTCTGCCAGAGTCTCTGCTACTCTAATAAGTACAATACTTAAAGTAGTTCTACTTTCACTATGGAATAAATGTGACCATCCTCTTATTGAGACCATATTTTTCTTTCCAAATTGATATCAAGCTTTTTATTTCTCGTGTTAAAACTTGGAAAAGTGTATCATATTTTTGTAAAAAAAGAACTTCCATTAAAGATTAAACAAAACAAGAAAAAATGCATAAAAATGTCATATTTCAGTCCTTTAAATAGTCCTGATGGCTATTATATCTGAAATCACCAGTTTTCTATTGGTGGTATGCAAATTATCAAACAAAACAACATATTAAAAAATTAAATGAAATGATTTATGAATCTATTCAACTCATTTTGTAGATTTAAAAAATATATGCAAGATGGTATGGTAAAGATTCAGATTTATATTAAAAATAAGGCAATCATTCTCTCTTTAAATAAATTATAAACACACAAAAAATATAAAACACAGGATAAAGATCAAAGAATATACTTAACCTCACTTGAAATGTTAACTTTTACATGATTAGATAACTAGTAGAGTTTCAGCAGGTTATAAAGCCAGCTCCCTTATTTAAAAAAAAATGCATTTATAGAAACTTTTACAGAACAGCATTTGAATAAAATAGGATAGAAATGTGATTTCATGGGATTGCCTACAATTTCCTTTTATTCCAATGCATTATTGTTTTAAAAGAGAGTTTACTATCGTAGAGTTTACTATAATAACCATTTTAAGGGTGCAATGAAGTAGTATTTAAATACATTCATAATTTTGTGTAACCATAACAATCTCTTTTCATCTGTGAAACTCAAATTTAAGACTTATTACCAAGAATCATCTTGGGTTTCTCTCCCCCACCCCCCTGTCTTTGGCCACAAATGGTACACTTTCTGTCTTTATATTTTTGGTTACCTTATTAAATTAGCATTCTGTCACTGTGGCCAAAGTATCCACAAGAACAACTTAAAGGAGGAAAAGTTGATTTGGTTCATGGTTTCAGAGGTTCAGTTCATGGCCAACTGGCTCCATCACTCTGGCCCTGAAGTGAGGTGGAAGAAGGGCATGGTGGGGAAATGCTGTTCAGTTCAAATCAGCCAGGAAGCAAGAGACAGTACTAGACCCTTGGAACAAAATAATAATTTCCAAGGCAAGCTCCAAGTGACCCTCATCCTCAGTCTATACCCCATATTCCAGTAATTATCTCCCAGTAATCCATTCAAATAATCAACCAGGCATGGTGGCACATGCTTGTAATCCCAGCAGTCCTGGAGGCTGAAGCAGGAGGATTGTGAGTTCAAAATCAGCCTCAGCAAAAGTGAGGCACTAAGCAACTCAGTGAGACCCTATCTCTAAATAAAATATAGAATAGGGCTGGGGATGTGGATCAGTGGTTGAGTGCCCCTGAGTTCAATCCCTGGTACCCACCTCTCACAAAAAAATTCCATTCAAATTATCAATCCATCAAATTGATCAATCCACTGATTAGGTTACAGGCCATGTAATTTTATCATTTCACATCTTGCATTAGTACAGGAGCTTTTGTGGGACATCTCTTCAATCACACCATAATATTAATATAATTACCATATGTGAGTAGAATAATGCAGTATTTATTCTTTTGTGGCTTATTCCACTTAGCGTGGTGTTCTCAAATTTCACCATGTTGCAGCATATGTTAAAATTTTCATTTTTAAAGGCTGAATAATATTCCATTGTGAGTACATACAACATTTTCTTATATATTTGTCTATCAGAGGACACTTGGGTTGCTTCCACATCATAGCTTTTGTGAATAATACTGCTAAGAGTATAGGAGTATAAATCATCTTAGGAATCTGCTTTCAATCCTTTTGAATATATAGCCAAAGGTGGAATTGCTGGGTCACATGGCAAATCTATTTTTAATTTTTGGAGGAACCACTATACTACTTTTGCAGTAGTAACACAATTTTGCATTCTGAACTACTGAGCACAGATATTACAATTATTCCAAATCTTCATTAACTCTTTATGCTTATTCTCTCTTCAAAGTATTCACCTTTTCATTTGGTTTTTGGTTATTTATTTATCTTCATTTGAGAACTGTCTATTCCAGTTCTGTGTCCACTTTTAAATTATTTTGTTGTTGTTGATTTTTAAGCATTCTCTATATCTTCTGTTAATCTTGGTTTTAAATTTTTTTTTAGTTGTTGATAGACCTTTATTTTATTCATTTATTTATATGTGGTGCTGAGAATTGAACACAGTGCCTCACACATGCTAGGCAAGCGCTCTACCCCTGAGCCACAACCCCAGTCCCTATTAATCTTTTATCAGATTTAAGATGGCAAATATTTTCTCCTATTATCTAGGTTGTTGTTTCGCTCTGTGGATAGTGTCTTTTGATGAACATTTAAAAATATTCAAGTCCAAATTGTTTTCTCTAATTTTTCTATTGTTGCCTATGTTTTTGGTGCCGTATTAAAAAATTCTTTGACAAATCACATGTCTAATCTTTTGCCCTGTTTTCTTCTAAGAGTTATGTAGTTTTAGATCTTACATTAAGTCTTTGATCCATTCTGAGTTCATTTCTGTATGGTGTTAAATAAGGAACCAACTTCATTGTTTCGATGTGAATATCTTGTTTTTCAGGATCATTTGTTGAAAAGACTGTTCTTTTCCCATTTAATGGTGTTGGAATCTTTGTTACAAAAAAAAAAAAAAGTCACTTGATAATATAGGTAAATTTTGAGTTCCTGGCTCTGTATTCTATTCCATTGGTATAAATATCTGTCTTTATGCAATCCCACACTATTTTAAATACTATAACTCTTCTTATTAAGTTTTGAAATAGGGAAACATGAGTTCTTCATTTTTGTTCTTTTCTAGACTGGCTTGACTTTTGGGAGGTAGGGGAGTCCTCCAGGAGTTCTATGGAGTTTGTGATGGGATTTTCTATTTCTGCAAAATATGCCATTGGGATTCTGATAGGAATTGCATTGATTCTGTAGGCTGTTTTGGTAATATTGGTATTTTAACATTAAGTGTTCTAATGCATGAACATTGGATATTTCCATTTATTTGTTTCTTTAATTTTGTCAGCAACATTTCATAACTTTCAATGTAGAAGTCTTTTACCTCATTGGATTTTCAAATATTTTAATTTTTTATTCTTTTTTAAATGGAGTTGTTTTCTTCATTTCCTGTTCAGAAAGTACATTGCTAATGTATGGCAAAGCAATTTGTGTGTGTGTGTGTGTGTGTGGACTTTGCGTCTTGCTACCTCACTGAATTCATTTACTAGTTCTAAGAGTTGATGCATGAATGTGTGACTTTGTATCTCTGTGTGTAGAGTCTTTAGAATTTTCTACATATAAGTCCATATAATCTATGAACAAAGATAATATTTTATCCTTTCTAATTTGAATGATCATTATTTATTTTACATGTCTAAGTGATTTGTCTGGAACACTGAATATAAGTGACAAAAGTGGGTGCATCTGCCTTTTTTCTGATCTTAAAGGAAAAACTTTGATAATTTCACTATTGAGAGCAATATTCACTATGTATTTTTCTTGTTGACTTTTATCATGTTGAGGTAGTTTCTTTGTATTCCTAGTTTGAGTCTTTTTAATTATATAAGGTTAATGAATTTTGCGAAATGCTTTTTTCTACATCAATTTTCCCCCTCACCCTGTTAATGTGGTGCATTACACTGAGTGATTATCAGAGATGGAGTCACTCTGACACTCGAAGAATAAATATCATGTGGTCTTAGTGTGCAATTTTTAAATATGATCAATTCAGATTGTTAGTATTTCCTTGAGAATTAAAAAAATCTATATTTATAAGGGATATTAGTTTGTAGTTTTCTTTTGTCTGGCTTTAGTGTACAAGTAGTGCTAGTCTTAGAATGGGTTAAGAAGTGCTATATTCTGTTCAATTTTTTAAAAGTGTTTGGAGAGTACTAATAAAAGCTTCTTTTCAGTGTTTCATAGAATTTGATGTGATGCCACCAGATATAGGGATCTGTCTGTCAGGAAATTTTTAACTGCTGATTTAATTTCCTTGCTAATTATAGATCTGTTTTGACATTTTATTTTCCATAATATAGTCCTGGTAGTTTTCAAATTCTAAGAATTTGTGTACTTTATCTAAGTTGTCCAGTTTTTGATGTACAATTGTTCATAGTACTCTGTTATGCTCCTTTTCATTTTTGTATAATTGGTAATAATTTTCCCACATATACTTATGATTTATTGATTTGTGTCATCTAGTTAAAAACTTGTCAATTTGGTTGATCTTTTCAAAGAATCAACTCTTGGATTCATTGATATTCTTCACTGTTTTTCTTTATTTTATTTGTATGTACTCTAATATATATTATCATTATTCTCCCTTCTCTTTTTGGAGGAGTGGTACCTGAGATTGAACTCAGGGAGACATGACCACTGAGACACATCCCCAGCCTATTTAGAGAGTGTGTCTCACTGAGTTGCTTCATGCCTCTCTTTTGTTTAGGCTGGCTTTGGACTCATGATCCTCCTGCCTCAGCCTCCCGAGCTGCTGGGATTATAGGCATATACCACTGCACCTGGCCCTTCTTCTTGATACATATTTAATTTGCTCTTCCTTTTCTAATTGCTTAAATTGTAAGGTTAGGTTTCTGTTTGTGATCTCTCTTATTTTTCACTGTAATATTTAGAGCTTAAATTCTGCCCTCCCTTAGTCCTATTTTTGCCATGTCTCATAAGTGCTGATATACTCCTGTTTTTTTTCCTTCATCTCTTATATATGACTCACTTTCACTTGTGATTTTTCTTTGATGTATTGGCTTTGTGACTAAATTGTTTAATTTTCACAAATTTGCAATTTTCCATGTTTTGTTCTGATATTAATTTTCAGGTTCATTCTGTTCTGGACAGGAAGATATTTTTATAATATATATCTTTTAAAAGATATTGATACTTAGTTTGTATCCTAATTAATGCATCTAGCTAAATGTGCACTTAAGAAAATCTGTTGCTGTTAATGTTGGCTAGAGGATTCTGCATATGCCTGTTAGATCTAGTTGATTTACTGTGTTCTTTAAGTCAACTATTTCTTTGCTATTCTTCTGTTCAGATGGTCTATTCATTATCTAAGATGGGATATTGAAGTCTGTATGTTATTTAAAAACTACTTCTTCCTTCACTTTTGTTACTTTTTTCCTTATGTATTTCAATCGTGTTATTAGGTGTGTAAATGTTTATGACATTAAGTCATTTTGTTGTATTGAAGTTTTTATTGTTTATTTTGTAAACTTGTATTTTATAAATTTTTTAAAAATGTAGTCTGTCTGATGTTATTATAACCACCACCCCGTTCTCATTTGGTTGCTCTTTTCTTAGAATGTTTTTCCTCTCTCTTCATTATTAATCTATTGTCATCTTTAAATGTAAAATGAATTTTTGTAGTCAACGAATAGTTGGATCTTTAAAAGAAATACTTTACCCCTTCTATCAGTCTCTGTATTATGATTGAGCTTTGCAAATGCTTATATTAATGTCTTTCATGAAGTTTTGAGGGAATATTTTGTCAAATCTGCTCTCTCACTTCTTTTGAAGAAGCAAGTTTATGTTGGTCTACTTGATGGTGAAGGTTGATCTACTCTTACCACTTTTATTCACTTATTATTTCTCCTTTCTGTTCCACAGACTCAACCATTTCTATTATGTTCTTATGTTCACTGATTAATTCTTCTGCCTGCTCAACTCTGTCTTTGATTCTCCCTCAAACATGTTTCATTTTGATTATTGTACTACTCAGTCCCAGAATTCCCTTTCAGTTTCATTTTAGGTTTTCTAATTACATATTGACATATATTATATTTCAACAGTAGTTTTCTTGGCATTCTTCATATCTTCCTTAGTTCTTTCAATATCTTTAAGAAAAGTATTTTTTTTTCGTGCATCCATCATCGTGTCTTTTTCAGGAATGGTTTAAGATAATTTATTGTTTGCTTTTGTCTGGACTATATTGTTTTGTTTCTTTATATACTTATTATTTTTTTGAACTAGAAATGAAATCTAATACTGTTGTAACACTTGAAATAAGTTCCTTCCCCTTTGCCAAGGTTTGATTACTGTTGTTATTGCCTGTTTATTGTTTTGAGTTTTTTACTCTTGTAAAGCTATCTTGTGCCAAGGATCAGCTTGAGTTGTAAATTTAAGGACTTCTCCTATCTTCTCTGAGTTTGAGCCTTACCCTGGGTATGCAGTCACTTATTAAGTTTTCCTATAATATGCTGTTGCTTTTGAATGTTCTAGTCTTTAAATGTTTGGTTCTCCAAATAGGAAAAAGACAAAAATAAAGCAGAAAAGGGGCACTAGGCTTTTAAATACTCTTGAAATTCCTTTAGTCAGAAGGGCAGGGTCTTACAATAATGGAGGGGTGCAGCAATGCCCACTCACTCCTTCCCTGAATCTTCATGATTAGAAGCAGTAATTATGGTCAGTGAAAAGATCCCAGATATTTGTCCACATGACTCCTACAAGTGCAGGCAAGTTGCTTCTACTCGTATCTTCTAATCTGTTAACAGCTGGAATTGACTTAAATTTACTACAATTCACTGTTCAAGATTTTTTTCCTGGAAGTTGCAAGCCTTCAATAGAATCCTAAGTTTCAATAAAGTTGTATCAGACAGATTCTGCCTGTAAAATCTTTGTCTAAGTGAGGAGACAGACTTGGTGCTTTACTCCACCATCTTCCCAAATTCTTCCCACAATTTCCTTTTATTTTATGCTAATCAGCTCATTATTTCCTCTCAGGTAGGAGACTTACTCTTTCTTATTCTATATATACATATATATAGGTGTGTGTGTGTGTGTAGGTGGTGTGAGGTGTAAGGTGTGTAGTATGTATTTTCATATCATACACCAAAGTCTTCTGTTTGAATTTCCATGTTTCTCTCCTGAGTATTCAAATTTCCATGTACATACTCTGCCTAATGATAGCTTTTGAAATAAGCTGTTTGACACCCAGTTAAAGCTCTGTCATTTCAACATTATGACCATGTAGAAGCAAATCACTATTCCCAGTAATTGTAAATTTTTTAGTCTTAGTCTTTATAGTGAACTATCAGTACACAACTATTGTCTTCAACTTACAGCCTCATGGAATTTGGCAGTTCTCTTCCTGACGTAATTGGACAAATAAAGACTTTTTCCCCATACGTGACGCAATTTAAAGGTTGCATTCTTCTCCAAAAAAGAAATCTGGGTCCTTCACAATTGAAAATAAAACACAAAGTCATTCAACTTTCAAAAATATGTACATGTTTATAAATACATAATAGCTGTGTCTTTATTAATTTATTCTAAAACATTTTCTGAATATCTAAAATTGTTATATTGAAAATCCCATATATTAGAAAATAATGCCAATATTTCTTTGACACTAACTTTGAAATGGAGATCACCCATCATATCTTTCAGCATGATTGATAGATAGTAAATGTTTTGGATTGTGAAGCTCATTTAAGATCAGTTATACCCTTGGTAGTTATGGGTAAGCACTTGCTCCACAAATAAAATAAATGACCTTTTTGTTCTTTTCATGCTTCCTCCTTATCCTTATATTGATTATCCCAAACATGGAGAACCACTTAGTCCTTAATGACCTTTTTCAACATCAATCAAGCTAGAATGAAAATGGACATTCCTGCTAACACAGAACAATTGCAATCATAACAGAATTCTAAGCACAAGGGATTCAAGCTCATAAAGATTAAGAGTGACTTCACTGCTTTTCCATTAAAACCAGGTATAGAAATACTAGTTCTATAAATTTGGACTAAGTGCTTTCTCAAAGTACTCAATGAAACCAGCTTCTACACTAGCACCATATACTATCTGTACTATACTATGCTATCATTTATCTAAATATAGTGAAAAATTCAGAAGTATTGTGGAGACACCATCTCCAGATCAGTGATGAACAAAAGAGCATAATTAACATTTAGAAACATTTAAATATTTTGAAAATGAATAGGCATCATTTTAATGAGCAACAACATTTTTAAGTATTGATGGAAAATCCTCTTTACCATGAAATGAAAGCTTACTTAAGTGGGAGGCCTAGTAATCAAAACAGAGGTATAGGAAATGTGGTTCACCAATAATAATAATTAAGAACAGTGACCCTCTTTTATTCCATTATGATACAATTGTAGTTGCTACTAAATTACTCTCTGTACAATGAAAACTTTCTAACAAAGTCACTATGCCTTTAACCTGTTGAATAAGTCCCTGGCAAGTTCATATTTAACTATGGGAAAAGGTAATATGCAGGCATCACCAGAATGTCTGGGTTTGTGATTTACTCGGACACACAGAACTCAAATACTGTGTCATAATTACAGTTACCATGTATTACATCAAAAGGAGACACATTAGAATAAGAAAAGAAAACAGCCATGGGGAGAAGTCCAGGTAAAATCAGCATAATCTTTTAGGTTTCTCCCCCTGGGGAGTCATAGGAGGATATGATTAATTTTCCCAGGAATGATGTAACAACATATGCAGATGTTGCCAACAAGGGGATCTCACCAAAGTCTTGATATTCAAGGTTTTCATTGATTACAATTTATCAATTAAGACTTCAGAAACCTCCCATGCAATAAAATAAAATATTTTCCATAAATCACAATTGTTAACACAAACTGTCTGATTATGCACTGGGTATGCATGGTCCTCAACCACAGGCTTAGAAAAACATGTTCACCACAATCATATTACTAGTGTAAATTATCTGGTCAAAGTGGTATAGCACAACCCCAAACCTTAGACATATAAATACTTTTTTTTTTTTTGTACCAGGGGTTTTAACCCATGAGTGCTTAACCACTGAGCCACATTCCCAAACCTTTTTTATATTTTATTTACTGAAGGGGTCTCTCTGAGTTGCTTAGGGCCTCACTAAGATGCTGAAGTCGGCTTTGAACTCACAACCCTCTTGCCTCAGTCTCTATAGCTACAGGGACAAATACACACTTAACAGGTAAAATAATTTAAGGACTCAGATAGGTCCTCATCTCCCAGGACCTATCTAAGAGCCACTGCTGAAGATAAATTTAGGTATTTGTGGTGTTTGAATAATCCAAGTCTATAGCTTTAACCCTTTCCTGCACAGCCATTCCTGACTTATGGCCATTGACACTTTACAACAAAATAATCCATGCTTTTCTGAGCAGCCCTATTTAATATAGCATTCATATAACATAGACAATAATAGAAAGGACCTGATGATTTAACTCTTTCCTATATAGTCAGCAACTTTTCTTGCCAAGATGACTTATTGTAAATAATTTGGCCTTTTGACATTAAAACTATTGTACTATTGTATATATAAACTATTATATGCTGTAGTGTTTTTTTGAAAGTTACTGAGGCACACAGCTTTATTTGCGAGAGCATCAACTGAAACACCTAAGGGCAATATATGGGCAAAAAGAGACATGCTACAACTTGTTCCTGGGTGGCTATGTGTGTATCACAAAGGAATGAATTTAAGAAGGTGTTGGCTATCTAGGGTGGCAGTCTTATAATGTGAAGAATGGACAGTAGATAGTATTTATAGTTGTGTGAATGACAGGTAGAGCCTGGTATGACAAGATTCTATTTTTCAGTGACATTCATTTGAAAGTTTCCTGGTTACCTTGAAAAGAATCCTTGCATATAGTCTATTGAAATTGACAATAATATAGCAAAATGTGTTGTTCTTGAATATGTTGTGCATAGATAGTCATTGGGAGCAAAATAAATTTCACAAACCAAACTATAACTGCTTTAAACATTCCTTTTCTTCTTTGGGCAATAGATTTTACACACATGCAAAATGCAATCTAAGAGCTCACAGATTAAATGTTACTCCAGTTGGGTTCTACCCAACTTTGGGTTAATTTATATTTTAAAATCCTATTTTTGGATTATATTGCATGAGATCTCTCTGGACAATGCTAAAAGTAAGCATGTTGAATCCATAAAGCTTCCAGTCTCCTTTACAATCTGATCAGAAAGAAGTGCCCATCCACATAAATGGATAAAATTATCCTAAAGTAGCAAGTGTTGTTTATATATCCAATACTACTTGTCAGTACTTGCATATGATTAGGCTTGTACTTCTCCAGGAAACAATCCTAATACAAAATATATTCAGATTAATTCTATATCCCCATGACCAAAGTCAACTTTTCCTCTCTTCACTTTGACCTCACGCAATTTTAAAAAGAAATACAGGTGCAATGAGCACAATAAAATGCATATATCTTATAGATGACCAATTCTATGAGATTTGGAAAATTCAAACCACTTAACTTTACACTTACTATAGACTGAGCTTTGCCCCCTCTGATCTGAAGAAACAGTAGAATAAAGCTCTGATGTGACATAATTGGAGATGAGTCTTCTAAGGAGGTAACTAAAATTAACTGAGGTCTTAAAGGTGGACTCTTAATCTAACAGGAAGTGTCTTTACAAGAAGAGGAAGATAAATCAGGAGTGCTTATGAATAAAGAGAAAGGCCATGTGAGGACATAGCAAGAAGGTGATCATCTGAAAGCCAAGGAGGAACTAAACTTGTCAGCAACTTATCTGGGACTATTAGCCTCCTGAACTGTCAGATAATCAATTTCTGTTGTTCAGGTACTCAGTCTGTGGTACTTTGTTATGGCAGTCTGTGTTAGCCAGCTTTTCATCACTATAATAAATATCTGAGGTAAATCAACTTTACAGAGAAAAGGTTTATTTCGGCTCATGGTTTTAGAGATTTCAGTCCATGATTGACTGGCTTGGTTATTTTGGGCCTGTGCTTGAGGCACTGCATCATGGCTTGGAACACTGGGTAGAACAGAGCTGCTGAACTCATGGCTGAGATTGGAAGAAAGAAGTAGGATGGGGCTGGACTCCCCCTATGACTCTCCAATGCACATCCCAAATAACGTAAGAACTCCCATTAGGCCCATCTTAATGGTTTCACTGCCTCCTAATAGTTCTAAGCCTGAGGCTAGGCCTATGGAACACGAATCAGTGGAGGCCATTCCACATCCAAAGTGCAGCACAGCTCTAGCAGACAGCACCTAACACAACACTTTACACAACAACCAGGAAGTTTCCCCATCTCTTCCTGTCCTACAAATAGTATTCAGTTTCTGTCACTATGAATCAGTTTTTATCATGTACAGAATCCACATGGGTGAAATCCTACAGTATGTTCTCCCTTTTGTCTGGATTTTCTTTTCTTTTTCTTTTTGCCTAACAAAGGATGTTTCGAATTCATTGATTTTGTGTTATATTAGTAGTTTGTTCCTCTGCCACAGACTTCCTGAACAAATGCAGACAATCATTTAATAATTTGATATCAAAATTTTAGATCTATAAAATACAAACAGAACTTAGTATTTTTGAGCAACGAAATTCTATTTGAAGTTTTAGCATTCTAAAATTATTGCTATTATCCACTTTCTATCACAATGCTTTTGATATCATCAAGCACTGAGGAACGTGACACCCTTTGAAAAGTATGAGTTTCTGTGTGGCTCAAAGAGTCCTTTCATAAAAATATGGGACTTAGAAGATATAGTCTTAATTCAGTTTAGTAGTAATTCTCTGTTTATAAGTGTAGTAAACAGTAGAATTTAAAATTGGATTTAACTTAGAAAAAAATTGAGATGGGAAACTATGAATTACTTAGGCATGACTTGCTAATGGATTAGCTTAAGTTTTATAAAACTTTGAGAAGAAGAATATAATTTCATAAACAGTTTTATTATAATACAATTCAGATGGTTTCTCAATATATTTTGAGTTTAAATACTATCAAACAATTATAAGTAAATGTAGCAGAATCAGAAAAGATAGAATGTAGAAAAAATGAGTAGATAGATGCTCTAACAACCAAAGGATTGCAGTAAAACATGTACCTCATCCACATTTATAATTCTGTTCTTAAAAAATAGCTAATACATATGAAAATGAAATAACAGAAATATTAAAGAATTAAAAATGAGTTAATTTTTGCTCTTAAAATCTCATATTAGTTTCCATTACATCTAAAAAATGTCCTTTTGAATTGGTTTCAATATTTTCTTGCATATACTTGCAGATGCTATTTATTTTCATCATTAAATCCCTTATATCTTATATTAGTGTATTTTATTTTCCTGAAATAAAGCAGTAGAAACAAAGCTGTTAAAAAAGCCCTCTATCTTAAAAATATATCTCACACAGTTGTCTCACATTAACATTTTCCCATATGTTTGTGTCTTTGTTCTTTAATATAATCCAAAAATTCTGCATCTGGAAGGTGATAATTCCCAGATTCACATTTCAAAGCAAGGCAAATTAAGGTGCTAATTGCAGAAATCTAATTTCAGGGAGTACAGTTATCACCATACATTTAGAAATGCAAACATCGCATCACTAGATTTCATTTAGAAATAAAAACATTCTAAAAATCTTTTTTTTTTTTTTTTTCTGTTTGTACTTTCTTGTCCTGAAATTCCCTGGGAAAAGATCTTGAAATATCATTGTCATGCCTCTAACATATTATGTGGACATCAATGAAGGACAAGAGATATGAAACATTGAACAAGGGAGAGTCCTCTGTGACTTTGTAATCAATATGGGGACACCCAATTTATCTGATGGTTTGTTTGGCGGTAGGGTTTGTTTTGGAGTACTGTGCTTCAGGAAGCAACAGAAGTTCTTTATCAGGAAAGTCCTGCAAAGAGACAAATGAGGAGGAACTTATTCAGCTCCCTATTTCTTTTATTGTTTAGTTTTTCTCCTTGAGGATAATCCACCTAACTTCTTCATTGTGCATATATAGGTGATAAGCCTTTACCACAGGGAGGTCAGCAGGGAGGGCTGGGGCTTAAATTGGGATGCTCTCAAGCTGCACATGAGTTAGGATGGGTACAAATCACACAGATGTGGTCAATAGTGGCAGCTGGACTGGTTGGCATCAGAAAAGTGACACTTGAAGCATCTGATACATTTACTGATTTTTATAAAATTTTTAAATAATTTCATCAAGGTAAAATGGATGTCTTCTATGGGCACATTCTTGACTAAAAGACTGGATGAAATTATCATGTTATTGCCAAAAGGGATAGCATAAAAATTCTATAAGCGGTTCACATATTAGACTTGCAGTTTCTTCTCTGACATATAAAGAGCTTGGAAGTTGTGATTTTATCATTTTAACAAGAAAAAAATTAAACACACTAAAAACCACAACTCTTCTAGATCTAGAAGAGAATTAAGGTTATATAATAAGTTACTATACTGAAAGATGGAAGAAAATGCAGGTACAGAGAATCAAAGCTTAATGAAAATGGAAACCAAAGCACAGAAATCCATCCCTTCAATTAACACTGATAGTATCAAATAAACTTTTATTGACAAATGACAGGGTTGTTAGTATGAACCAGCATGAACATCTTAGGAGAAACCCCAAACTTTCGTAAATTTCATTGGTTCCATGTTTAGAGTATTGGGGGAAAAATCCCTCATGCTTCCATCAGGGACAGGGGAAAGGTAGTTACTCTGAAATACACATAGAGCTTTCTCTTCTACAATTCCCTCCAGGGAAACTACTTTACCAAAGCTCAGTACTGGGAAAGGGATATATATATCTAGGGCCCTCTAGTTTTAATACATCACCTAAATTGGAGAAAAGGGGGTCCCAGAAGTACTTAGGAATGTCAGAATACAAGTACACAGGCCCACTAAAATACTGGGATCTAATTATAGGAATAGAAAGTACTTATCTTTCTCATACTTCTTACCACATCACCAACAGGCCTTCTATACAATAATGGAGAATAAGAATTGCAAAATAATTGCAAGTCTTAGACTATACTTGAGAAATTATTTCTAGTAGAACTTTAAAATAGTAGTGGAAATAGAAAAGAATGCCAAAGGACATTGAAGCCTCAGACAGCTGTGACCATAGAAATCATTAAGTACAAACACACTTTAGAAGATCTCTGGGTTCTCTCACACCAAAGTACTATTTACCTTAGCTCCAGTGAACCAATACATTATGTCCAGCATCCAATTAGAAATTACATGGCATGCTAAAAACAAAACACAAAGCAAAATCTCTGAAGAGACAAAGTAAGCAATAGAATCACATTCAGATATGATGAACCACAAGAATACTTTAAAATAACTATATGTAATATGCTAAAATCTAATGGAAAATGTGGATGACATACAAGAACAGATGGACTATAAACCACCAGACTGCAACACTAAGAAAGAATCAAAAGATAATACTAAAAATAAGATACAATATAAGGGAGAACGTCTTTGATGGGCTCAACAATGGATGGGATTTATGTGAGGAAGAAATCCTTAAATTTGAAGATTCATTAATAGAAACTTGCCAAAACTGAAATTCAAAGTGAAAACAAAAGAAAAAAAGAAAAACATCAAGAAGTATATGACATTTACAAATGGCATAAATAAATGCATGATCTAAAACCAAAAGAGAAGAAAAAGAGAACAAAAGCAATATTTAAAGTAAAAATTGTAGAGATTTTCCTAAAGTTAATGACAAATACAAGTCGTGAGAAATTGAAGCAGGATGGTTTTGAAAAAGATCAACACTTAGACGTGGCATGTTCAATCTGCAGAAAAACAGACTAAAATCAAATCTTGACGAAGGCCAGAAAAGTGAAGAATAGTAGTAACTTATAAAGTAAAAAAAAAAATTACATTGAATTCTTGTCAGAAATTGTGCAAGGAAGAGGAAAGTAGAGTAAAATATTTCAAACTCTGAAAGGAAGAGAAAGAAAGAAAGAAAGAAAGAAAGAAAGAAAGAAAGAAAGAAAGAAAGAAAGAAAGAGAAAGAAAGAAAGAAAGAAAGAAAGAGAGAGAAGAAAAAAATGAACTCACAATTAAAGAATATACTGATCCCTGGGTATCCATGGGCAATTTATTCCAGGAATCCACACAGTTACCAAAATCTGCAGATGTTCAAGTTCCTTATACAAAATGGTTTATTTGCATGTTACTTGCATAATCTTTTCATATAATTAAAATCACCTTTAGGTAATAACTACTACAATATACATGCTATGGGAACAATTGTTACACTGTACGTTTTAGGGAAAAACCATGACAGACAAAGTATGTACTTTTTTTTTTTTTTTTGGTACTGGGGATTGAACCCAGGGGCAGTCCACCACTGAGCCACATCCCCAGCCCTATTTTGCATTTTATTTAGAGACAGGGTCTCACTGAGTTGCTTAGGGCCTCGCTAAGTTGCTGAGGCTGACTTTGAACTCAGGATCCTCCTGCTTCAGCCTCCCAAGTGCTGGGATTACAGGCGTGCACCACCATGCCCAGCTCTGTACATGTTTAATACAGAGCAATTTTTTCCTGAAACATTCTCCATCTGCAGTTGATTGAACTCATGGATGCAAAACCAACAGATGGAGAGATCTGGTTGTACTGAATCCAACAAGAGAAATAGACTTTACCAAGACTGAAATGCATCCACCAAAATGCACAGGTTGCAACCCTGATGCAAAATGAGATGGTCTTTGGAGAGGACCATTGAAAATTAGTGAAGATGAGATCATGAGGATGCAGCCTCTATAATGGATCTAGCACTTTTGTAAGCAGGAATACGAGACAGATTGTTATCCTTCTCTTCTTCCATCACTCCCCTCCTCCCTCTAGCTGAACACATGTAGGAAAGACCTTGTGCAGGCTTAGGAATAAAGTGGCCATCTGCAAATAAAATCAAGGAAACCATCTTCAATAAATGTAAAATGAATTCTTCAAAGAGAATAAAAATGATGTAGGTCAGAAGCATACATCTACATATGGAAAGGAAAAGTACTAGAGAAAGAATAAATGAAGGTAAAATAAAACATTTTATTTTTAGTTGATCTAATGTATAACAGTTCAAAATAATAGTAGCTATATATCATATAATTATAGCTTTTGAATATCAGCAGTGTTATAAGAGCTTGGAGGCAAGAATGTAGAATATCTTGTCATAAGTACCTGTCCTCGCCAAGAAATGGTACAATATCTTTGACGATGGGCATAGAATCGCTGTAAAGATATACGATAAACTTGAAGGTTAGTACTAAAATATTTTAAAAGTATAATTTATGTACTAAGAGGAGAAAAAGTATAATCATGAAATGCTAAATGTACATAACAATGAAGAATGTGAAAAGGTCCAAAAAGAAAAAAAGCAAAAATAATTACAAATAGAGAACTTTTAATATAACATTGTAAATACCCCCTATAAAAAATTTTGTTATAATTAGTTATACATGATAGTGGAAAGCATTTTGACACATTGTACACAAATGAAGCATAACTTCTCATTCCTCTGACTATAATGATGCTGACTCACACTAGTAGTGTAATCATACATGTATATAGGGTAATAATGTCTAACTTATTCTACCATCCTTCCCATCACCACCACCCCCCTTTCCCCCACTCTTCTCTGCACAATCCGAAGTTCCTTCATTCTTCCCTACCCCCAGCGCCACCATGGATCAGCATCCGATTATCAGAGAAAACATTCAGCTTTTGTTTTTGGGGGGAATTGGCTTATTTCACCTAGCATGATATTCTCCAGCTCCATTCATTTACCTGCAAATGCCATAATTCCATTTTTCTTTAAGGTTGAGTAATATTCCATTGTGTATATGTACCACATTTTCTTTATACATTCTTCTGTTGAAGGGCATCTAGGTTTGTTCCATAGTTTGGGTATTGTGAGTAGGTTAGGTTTATATGCTTCTATAAACACTGATGTTGCTTTATCACTGTAGTATGCTTATTTTAAGTCCTTTGAGTTGTTTTGTGGCATATCATATTGTCTATGTTAGAGAAGGATCCATGTGCTACTGAGAAGAAAGTGTATTCGCTCAATGATGGATGAAATACTCTATATGTCTGTTAGGTCTAAATCATTGATTGTAAATAATCCCTTTTAAAAAGGAGGGACTAAAAATCATAATCTAACCTTGTAAATGAGAAAAAATTTAAAAAATAAATAAAAAGAGCACAAATCTCATAAAAGCAAATTAATGATTAATAAGTTTCCAAAAGAAAAAGTGTCATGCTCAGGTTACTCTGGTTAACATAATTTAATGTTTTAAAATATCAGTGTCTGTTCTCTGAAATATCTTCCGGAAAAGAGAAGAAGGATGAATGCACCCTAACACATTCTACTAGGAGAGGGAAACAGATCTCCTGTGAAGAAAGATGACTAATAAATAATATAGACCTTCACTACAAGAGGAAGGGCCTACCTCCTTACCCTGTGTGTGGGTTCTTTCCAAGGAGTGTCGTTTGGAGAACGGAGATAAAGTGTAAGAGCACCATGGAGAAACTTGACCAAACTTATTTCAGCCACATGATCTATGTCAACATCAATAGTCTCAACATATGTCGACAGTATGCACCCTTGTTATGATGTAGTCAAAATAGTTTAACGGTGAGTTTTCCCCCCAAACCATAAAACCCCATCTTATCATAATAGAAAACTCAGAGAATATTAACACAATTATGCCAAGTTTATTAAAGCCCAATAAGTTCCAAGTTTTCAATTTTCAAATATTTCAATGAAATTCAGAGATGCATTAAAATAGGGTAGACATAATAATCTACAGCTTATATATCCTGATATATATTTTCATATGTAGGTACTTTCAAATGCTCTATTCATTCACCTATTATATTTCTCAAAAGAATAGACCACTTAAGACATAATGCTTATTTCCAAGTTACCATAAGTGATACCTTGGTAGCTCAATTTAATTTTTTATATGTGTTCCAAATCTGGGACAGTGGAAGAAAATAGGTAAATTTCTCATTGTTTTATGAAGGAGTATAAATAAATTCATAAAAATATAAAATGAAGGAGAATATATTATGGTTAATGACCAGTTAGCTACAGTATGGTATTTTTAGACACGCAAATTAACTCTCTTAAATTCAGTAGCAGATCTCTAAGTTGAGTCTATTTCAGTGTGTGATATTCACTCCAATCCATTTATAAATAGAAATAATTAAATTGATTGAAACCAAGTAAAACAATTTTAACAGATCTCTATGAAGTTTTTGTCAGTTTTTATTTCAATGCATTTAAAATTGGAATATCAAAAGAAGCTGAAAATTTAAGTGAAGTTTTATAACCATAACTGGCATGAATAAAAATTTGAAGAACATAATCTAATTTAACTCATACTCGAACAGGGCCTGTTTGAGAGCACTCTAGGTACACTCATTTCACAGGAGTTTGAGTGAAATTTCCCTTGAAAAGCAAGGGAATACCTGGTGAACAAATCATTTAAAATACCTTCATTAAAAGTTTTTACTTTGACAATGTTCTATCTGAGCACACATTTAGTTATTACAAAAGAAAATTACATGTGAAATAGAAATCATTATGGATTGAATGTTTGTGTCAAAAAATTTCATATGTTGGAATTTAGTCCCAAATATGATGTCAATTGGAGCTGTATTCTCTTGTAATTTAACTAAGTAATGAGGATAGATCCCTCATGAATGGGGTGGGTGTCTCTTAATCACAGGCCAAGGAGAAATTAGGAGGAGTGTGTTCTCTCTCTCTCTCTCTCTCTTTCTCTCTCATACAATCAGAAAGACCCAGAATAGGATCTTCACCAGCACCTGACCTTTGTACACAGATCTCAGAGAATTAAATTTCCATTTTTCATAAATCACCCAGTCTATGGTACCTTTGTTGTAGCAGCCAGAGCAGCCTGCTACTGCCGCAGATGTAGCCATACATGTATGATAGATAGATGTTAAAACCTTTAGATTAAAAGAAAGGGTAAAAAGTTGGTACAGAGATTTTTTACATTGCTTAAGATAACTGTGTTGTCAAAATCCATCTGTTTAGATGATGCTATGGGTTGAACTTTGTCCCTTCAAAGTTTACATGTTGAAGTTCGAACATTTAGTATCTGAAAATGTGATTTTATTTGGAAACAGGGACATTATTGATATAATTAATTAGCTAAGGTAAGGCTACACTATAGTAGCATGGAAACAACCTCATGTGAAGAGAAAGAGGCAGATTGAGGGGAAAGAGGATAAAATGGGGTCAGGTACTTGCTTCAGTCATCTGAAAGTGAAAAATTCCTGAAACAAGTTCTTCCCCAGCAACCTCATAAAGAGCACCTTGGTCCAGCACCTTGGTCTTGTACTGTTGGTACAAGAACTGTAAGACAGCACATTTTGTTACCTAAACTACTGGATTTGTGGTGCCTTGTTAAAATAATACTAGTCAACAGATACGGATTAAATGGACAAATTTTAGAAAAGCAAAACTGGCAAAAATATTTTGAATGGTGTAATTTCAATTAAATGAATTAATCATAGAATTAAAATATTTTAAAAAGGGCCTCACCGATCAGATTCCTCCTGATGAATTTGTTATTTAAGGAAAGATTAATTCTAGGACTATACATACTCTTGCAGAAAATAGTGGAGGACAGAGCATTTCCTAACTCATTTTCTAAGGACAGTGTTATGCTGATATCAAAACCAGGAAATCTCATCAGACCAAAGAAAGAGCAATATTTCTCATACATGGGATTCAAAATCCCTAACAAAATTATAATAAATCAAATGCAACAAAATATACAAAAGATGATGAATCATAATGGGAATTTCACATTTGCTCAATGTCTGAAATGTACAGCTTTTCAAAAAATATTTTTTAGGTGTTGATAGACTTTTATTTTCTTCATTTATTTATATGTGGTGCTGAGAGTTGAACCCAGTGCATCACACATGCTAGGCAAGCACTCTACTACTGACCCACAACCATAGCCCTGAAATGAGCAGCTTTATTTTTATTTATTTTTTTAATTAATATATTTTGATACATTGTACACAAATGGAGTATAGCTGTTGTTTCTCTGGTTGTGCACAAAGTAGAGTCACACCATTTGTGTAATCATACATGTACATAGGGTAATGATGTTTGTCTCATTCTGTTGTTATTCTTACTCCCCCACCACGACCGACCCTACCCCTCCCTTCCCTCTATGCAATCCATCCTTCCTCCATTCTTGCCTCCCTTCCACCCTGCATTATGCATCATCATCCACTTATCAGAGAGATCATTCGGCCTTTGGTTTTTTGGGATTGGCTAATCTCACTTAGCATGACACTCTCCAACTTCATCCATTTACCTGCAAATGCCATAATTTTATTCTTCTTTATAGCTGAGTAATATTCCATTGTGTATATATATACCACAGTTTTTTTATCCATTCATCTATTGAAGGACATCTAGGTTGGTTCCACAATCTAGCTATTGTGAATTGGGCTACTATAAACATTGCTGTGGCTGCATCACTGTAGTATGCAGATTTTAAGTCCTTTGGGTATAGGCCAAGGAGAGGGATCGCTGGGTCAAATGATAGTTCCATTCTGAGTTTTCGAAGGAATCTCCATACTGCTTTCCAGAGTGGCTGCACCAATTTGCAATCCCACCAGCAATGTATGAGTGTACCTTTTTCCCCACATCCTCGCCAACACCTATTGTTGCTTGTATTCTTGATAATAGACATTCTAATTGGGTTAAGATGATATCTTAAGGTAGTTTTGATTTGCATTTCTCTTATTACTAGAGATGTTGAACATTTTTTCATATACCTGTTGATTGCTTGTAGATCCTCTTCTGTGAAGTGTCTGCTCATTTCCTTAGCCCATTTATTGATTGGGTTATTTGTATTCTTGATGTAAAGTTTTTTGAGTTCTTTATATATTCTGGAGACTAGTGTTCTATCTGTTGTGTGTGTTGCAAAGACTTTCTCCCACTCTGTAGGCTCTCTCTTCACATTGCTGCTTTGCTGAGAAAAAACTTTTCAGTTTGAATCTATCCCAATTATTGATTCCTGCTTTTATTTCTTGTGCTTTGGGAGTCAGGTTAAGGAAGTCTGGTCCTAGGCTGATATGATGAAGATTTGGACTTACTTTTTCTTCTATTAGATGCAGGGTCTCTGGTCTAATTCCTAGGTCCTTGATCCATTTTGAGTTGAGTTTTGTGCAAGGTGAGAGATAGGGATCTAGTTTCATTTTGCTGCATATGAATTTCCAGTTTTCCCATTTGTTGGAAAAGGCTAACAAAAGCCTACCAACAAAGAAAAGTCCAGGACCAGATGGATTAACAGCTGAGTTCTACAAGACCTTCAAAGAAGAGCTTTTGTTGAAGAGGCTATCTTTTCTCCATTGTATGTTTTTGGCGCCTTTGTCTAGTATGAGATAACTGTACTTATGTGGATTTGTTTCTGTGTCCTCTATTCTGTACCATTGATCTACCTGCCTATTCTGGTGCCAATACCATGCCATTTTTGTTACTATTGCTTTGTTGTATAGTTGAAGGTCTGGTATTGTGATACCCCATGCTTCCCTCTTCTTGCTAAGAATTGCTTTAGCTATTCTGGGTCTCTTATTCCTCCAAATGAATTTCATGACTGCTTGCTCTATTTCTATGAGTTCTGTTATTGGGGTTTTATTTGGAATTGCATTGAATTTGTGTAGCGCTTTTGGTAGTATGGCCATTTTGACGATATTAATTCTGCCTATCCAAGAACATGGAAGATCTTCCCATCTTCTAAGATTTTCTTTAATTTCTTTTTTTAGTGTACTATAATTCTCATTGTAGAAGTCTTTCACCTCTTTTGTTAGATTGATTCCCAAATATTTTATTTTTTTGAGGCTATTGTGAATGGGGTAGTTTTCCTAATTTCTCTTTCAGAGGATTCATCACTTATTAATAAAAATGCATTAGATTTATAAGCATTAATTTTATATCCTGCTACTGAATTCATTTATGAGTTCCAGAAGTTTTCTGGTAGAATTTTTTCAACTCCTTTAAATATAGAATCATGTCACCAGCAAAAAGGGATAGTTTGAAATATACTTTTCATATCCGTATCCCTTTAATTTCTTTGGTCTGTCTAATTTCTCTGGCTAGAGTTTCAAGGACAATGTTGATTAGAAGTGGTGAAAGAGGGCATCCCTACCTTGGTCCAGTTTTCAGGGGGAATGCTTTCAATTTTTCTCCATTTTGTTGGTCATGGGCTTAGCATAGATAGCCTTTACAATGTTGAGGTATGTTCCTACTATCCTTCTTTTTCTAGTGTTTTGAGCATTAAGGGGTGTTTTATTTTATCAAATGCTTTTTCTGCATCTATTGAAATAATCATGTGATTCTTAACTTAATCCTCTTGATGTGCTGAATTATACTTATAGATTTCTGTATTTTAAAACAACCTTGCATCTCTGGGATGAAACCCACTTGATCATGGTGCACTATCTTTTTAATATGTTTTTGTATGCGATTTGCTAAAATTTTGTTAAGAATTTTTGCACCTATGTTCATTAGGGATATTGGTCTGAAATTTTCTTTCCTCCATGTGTCTTTGTCTGGTTTTGGTATCAGGGTGATATTAGTTTCATAGAATGAGTTTGGAAGGGTTCCCTCCTCCTCTATTTCATGGAATACTTTGAGGAGTATTGGAATGAATTCTTCTTTGAAGGTCTTGTAGAACTCAGCTGTGAATCCATCTGGTCCTGGACTTTTCTTTGTTGGTAGGCTTTTGATGACTTCTTCTATTTCCTTGCTTGATATTGATCTATTTAAATTATATGTGTCCTTCAGATTCAGTTTGGGTGGCTCATATGCCTCTAGGAACCTGTTGATGTCTTCAAGATTTTCTATTTTGTTGGGGTATAAATTTTCAAAATAGCTTCTAATTCTGTTTTGTATTTCAATAGTGTCTGTTGTGATATTTCTGTTTTCATCATGAATTTTAATAATTGGAGTCTTCTCTCTCCTTTTCTTTGTTACTGTGGCTAAGGGTTTATCAATTTTGTTTATTTTTTCAAAGAACCAACTTTCTGTTTTGTCAATTTTATAGTCTCTTTTGTTTCAATTTCATTGATTTCAGCTCCGATTTCAATTATTTCCTGTATTCTACTACTTTTGGTGATGAACTATTCCTCTCTTTATAGGGCTTTGAGCTATAATGTGAGGTCATTTATTTGTTCAGTTTTCATTCTTTCATTGAATGTGCTCCATGCAATGAATTTTCCTCTTAGCACTGCTTTCAAGGTATCCCAGAGATTTTGATATGTTGTATCTTTGCTCTCATTGACCTCTAAGAATTTTTTTTACTTCCCCACTAATGTCTTTTGTTATTCATGCATCATTTCATAGTGTATTATTTAATCTCCAGGTGTTGGAGTAGTTTCTGTTTTTTATCATTGATTTCTAATTTCATTCTATTATATTCTGATAGAATACAAGGTAGTATCTCTATCTTTCATATGTGCTAAGAGTAGCTTTTGGCATAATATATGGTATATTTTAGAGAAGGATCCACGAGCTGCTGAGAAGAAAGTGTAGTCGCTTATTGATGAATGGAATATTCTGTATATGTCTGTTAAGTCTAAGTTAGCGATTGTGTTATTGAGTTCTATGGTTTCTTTGTTCAATTTGTACTTGGAAGATCTGTCCAATGGTGAGAGAGGTGTGTTAAAGTCACCCAGAACTATTGTGTTTTGGTCTATTCCTGGAATTAAGAAGGATTTGATTGACATACATGAATGCGCCATTGTTTGGGGCATAAATATTTATGATTGTTACGTCTTGCTGATTTATGTTTCCCTTAAGCAGTATGAAATGCCCTTCTTTATCCCTTTTTACTAATTTTGGCTTAAAGTCTGCTTTATCTGATATGAGGATGGAAACCCTTGCTTTTTTGCTGAGTCCATGTGTGTGATATGTTTTTTCTCATTCTTTCACCTTTAGGCTGTGGTTATCTTTTTCTATGAGATGCATCTCTTCGAGGCAGCATATTGTTTGATCTTTCTTATTAATCCAATCTGCCAGTCTATGTCTTTTGATTAATGAGTTCAGGCCACTAACATTCAGGGTTATTATTGAGGTATGATTTGTATTCCCCATCATTTTGGCTTATTTTTGGTTTTTAACTTGACTCGATTTCTCCTTTAGAGAGAAATCTCTCCTTTAGGGAGAAAGGAACTTGGCTCTTCCTTTAGGGTAGTTCCTCCCTATGCTGATTTACATTGTTGTTTCTCATTTCTTCCTCATGGAATATTTTGTTTAGAATGTTCTGTAGTGCTGGCTTTCTATTTGTAAATTCTTTTAACTTTTGTTTATCATGGAAGGATTTTATTTCATCTTCGAATCTGAAGGCTAGTTTTGCTGGGTATAAGATTCTTGGTTTGGCATACATTTTCTTTCAGTGCTTGAAATATGTTGTTCCAAGCCCTTCTTTCTTTTAGGGTCTGTGTTGAGAAACCTGCTGATAACCATATTGGTTTCCCCTTGAATATAATCTGATTTTTTTCTCTCGCAGTCTTTAAAATTCTATCTTTATTTTGTATGTTAGGTACTTTCATTATAATGTACCTTGATGTTGATCTGTTGTAGTTTTGTACATTTGGTATCCTATAAGCCTCTTATATTTGATTTTCCATTTCATTCTTCAGATGTGGGAAATTTTCTGATATGATTTCATTGAATAAATTATTCATTCCTTTGGTTTGTATCTCTGTACCTTACTCAATCCCAATAACTCTCAAACTTGGCCTTTTCATGATATCCCATAATTCTTGTTGGCTTTGTTCATTAATTCTTACCATCTTCTCTGTTTGGTCAACTTTGTTTTCAAGATTAAATATTTTGTCTTCAATGTCAGCGGTTCTGTCTTCCAGGTGATCTAGACTGTTGGATATGCTGTCTATTGAGTTTTTAATTTGGTTTATTGTTTCCTTAATTTCAAGGAGTTCTGTTTGGTTTTTTTCAGAACCTCTCTCTCTTTATTGAAATGATCTTCAGCTTCCTGTATCTATTCTTTTAACTGTTGATTGGTGCGATCATTCATTGCCTGCAATTGCTCTGTCATCACAACGTTTGCTTCTCTGATCATTTCAATTATGTACACTCTGAACACCATTTCTGACATTCTTCTACACTGCTATCATTGGATTCTGTTGATGTAACATCTAGGTTTGTTTGAGACACTTTCTTCCTCTGTTTTCTCAAGTTGCTCATGTATCTTCCCCTCTATCCATGGGAATCTGAGGTATTCCAGCTTCCCCCCTATTGACTTGTGGTGTCCCTGCAGGTTTCCAATAACTCACCAACTAGTCTTCAGTAACACTAGACAGCTGGCTGAGGCCAGGCTGGGGTATGTCTGGGCCTCTGTGCTGGGCCTCCTGGCAGCTGCCCCCACACAGAAGTCCGACGGGAGTAATCAGGGCCAATGTACCAAGTGCAGAAGTCTCAGGAGTCTCTGCTGGGCTGAGCCTGATGTCTGTCTCTGTCATGAGCAGCTTTAAATAAAAGAAATACATAAGGCATTAAGATTAATGAAAGCAAAAACAACATACAATAGAAAAAAATCAGGCTGAAGCATTATATGTAAGAAAGTAAGGCTTGACAGTTTATAAAATTTATGAAGCATTAACAAAACATATTGAGAAAAATAAAAAAAACATTAACAATATTAAGATAAAAAATGGATTTCACTATATATCTAACAACAATAGTGTCAAGTGAATTATATAAAAAACTCTGGGTTAATATATTTGAAAACTTAGATGATAAAACTAATTACATGATATAACCTTAATTCAATTACAACATAAATAGAAATAAAAGAATGCATAATTATATATTTATATCCAATAAACAAATAGAAAAGAATATGAAGATTGGAAAGAATGAAAAAAGCTTTCTCTATTTAAAGGTTACATGGTTGTATACATAAAAGTAATTCAAAAGACTACAGACATAACTAAAACAAATAAGTTGCTTTTGCTATATTTATTAGATATGAGATAATAAAATCCTAGGAAATAACCCAATAACAGATTTATGAGACAATGAAAATTATCAAACAATGCTGAAATTTTCATGTACCAGAAAGGCACTCAGAATTTTTATATACAATTTCCCCAGTTTATTGATTCCAAGCAATCCTTATCAACATCCCAGAAGTTTCTGTGTGTATGTTTGTGTAAATTAACATGTTGAATCAAAATATCATATGGAAATAAAGCAATGACAACCAATGAATCAATGAAACTAGGTCCTTTCATTTGCTATACAAGTGCTCCCTCATGGAGCTACATCTCCTGTGGCCATGATTTCTTTAAGAAAAGTAAATTTGGAAAAATTTACGGCTACATTCCAACAGAATTAGTCATTCTAATGTCTAATGTCTAATGTCTAACCTTGTGTTATTGCCACAAGGTTAGACAACTCCTTATGGCTGATGGAGCAGAAGTATGGTCCAGAAATGAATTGACATATATTTGGTTACTTGACTTATGCAATTAAGCCACTGTAATTCACTAGGGAAAATGGAATAGTTTTCAGTAAGTGATGACAGTCCCCAATACTCTGCTCATAAGATTATCTTACATCATGGATTTCCTACCCTTACAAAGAACTTTCCAGCTTCTTAATGACTTACTTACTAACTGGATTGTTCATTAATCTTCATTTCTCCTATTGTTTTCTCCCATTTATTTTCTTTTACTTCTCTTTGTATGTCTTGTTTAAAGTTTATATTGCAACTTTAAATTGAATATATTTTATAATTTAAAAAAAATGTGCTCTGTCTATAATACACTTCCATAAGTATTTCTTGGATAATCAGATATTCAGTTCTGGGTGCTAAAAATTTGCTGGCCCTGCCATGGAATTATTTCTGAAGCAATTAAATTTCCTTAAATACCTACCTAAAATGTATGAAAACACTGTACCTATTCTTTAAAAATCTGAATGTAAATGCATATATCAACAAAGAAAAAAAGTTATGTGACTTTCTCTGATTATAAATATATGGATTGAAGTTGAAATATACCCTTTTTGTATCATGTTCTCTGGGAAGCACATTCCCTTCTTTTGTAATCCAAATTATGTCCTTGTATTTTTTCATGGGAAAAAAGTCAATATATACTTTAGTGATATTTAATAATTTTTTTACATTAGCATATTTTACAACCTTGATTAAAAAGTTGCTTTAAAAACATAAGCTTTAAAATTCAATCCAAGCACAATTTTATACACACAAACAAAATTAAAAAATGAAGTATTGTTTTTTACTAGTGACCATTTTTAATGAAAATATGATAAAAGTTCTACTTTAAAATTTTATGCTTTAATGAAATTAAATAATAACACATTGTTAGTTATACATATACACTTATGTTCCTTGTTTATTAAAACTTTTTGGTATTTACCCAATAGTTGTTAATATGTTCTGGATTATCTCATTATAGATCTAAACACAGTGAAAAATTGAAACACAAATTGAACACAAAAGATTGAAGTTGAACAAAACTTTTTTATACAATGTGATGATGTTTGATGCATTATATCACATTCTATTCAATTATACATAAATTCATCAAGGTCCACAGAATTGACCACTCCCAGTAATTTTAAATTTATTTACTTAGAAGACTAGTTTATTTGAAAGTCAGTCATTGATGCCTTATGCCTTCAGATCTACCAGTCACAATTCTTGCTGCTGAACTCTTAGTTATTCACCTTCTGCTTTGGAATGTGTTAGAATGGGCAATGGGATACTTTCTGAGAAACATTTCTATATGAGTAATTCATGTTTGTTTTCCAAACCAATTTCTTAAGTCTTTAAGGGCAAGTTTTAATCATGCTGCCCTTGAAGTGACTTATAATATATCTGCATTGCATCCATGTGAGAATTTAATTCCAAGGTCAATCTTATTTTGGAGGTCCCAGGAAAAAGTCCTCTGTTACATTTTGAATTTTTTTCTTTAACATTATACTAATATTGCTGATATTCTCAGCATTTGTTTGATATTTTGTCTTCAATTCTCATATAAAATTTAGTCAGAAAATAACCTTCATAAGTGAAGCAAATCCCCAGGGGAAGAATCTAAGCTTAATGTTGTTTATTGAGTCTACTGTCTTGCCTGATAAGTAATTATTAATGAAGAACAGCACACTTAGCTCCAAGAATATCAGTTTCCTCATTTATTTATTTTATTTTTTAAAATTTTAGTTATTATATAATACTAGGATGCACCTTGACATATTCACAAAAGCATGGAACCCAACCCACTCTTATTCAGTCCCCAACACTCCTCTCTCCCACCCTCATCTCCTCTCCCTCCATTCCAACCATTCCTCTTCATTCCATTTGCAGTTTACTTTTTTAAAAAAATTACTTTCCTGTGTATACACCTGATACTGTGACCCACCTTGCCACATCCATGCATGCAGTATGAAAGTTTGGTCAGACTCACTCCACTGTTCTCTATTCTTGTTCCTTCTTGTTCCTCCTCAATCCCCTTCATTGACTCTACTGATCTTTGATCTATTTTGATGAAATTCCCTCTCCCTGTTATTTTTCCTTTTCTCTCTTTCTTTGTTTCTTGCTTTTTAAAAATTCCCCTACACTTTTAAATTTTTTTTATTAGTCTGCATATCCAAGAAAACAACTGACCTTGGACTTTTGGGGTCTGGCTTATTTTACGTAGCATGATAGTTTCCAGTTCCATCCATTTACTGGCCAATGCCACAATGCACTGTTCTTTATGCAGAGCAATACTTCATTGTGTATATATACCACATTTTCTTTATTCATTTGTCTGTTGAAAAGCACCTAGTTTGGCTCCATAGCTTGGCCACTGCAGATTGTGCTGCTATAAACATTGATGTGGCTACATTGCTATATGTATGTAGATTCTAAATCCTTTGGATATATGCCAAGGAGTGGGACAGTTGGGACCTATGGTGACTCCATTTCCAGTTTTTGAGGAATGGTTGCACTAATTCTCAGAGTGGTTGCACTAATTTTCAGTCCCATAAACATTATATGAGTTTCCCCCCACATCCTCACCAACATTAATTGTTATTTGTATTCTTGATAATGATAATTGCAATTCCGACTGGTATGAGATGAAACCTCATTGTAGTTTCAATTTTCATTTCCCTGATTGCTAGAGATGCTGAACATTTTTTCATATATTTGTTGCCCAATTGTATTTCTTCTTTTGAGAAAAGAATGTGTAGTTCTTTTGCTCACATTTTGATTTTGTTTTTCGTTTTTTGTTTTTTATTTTTTTATTTGGTATTGAATTTATTGTATATGCTAGATATTAATGCCTTATCTGAGAAGCAGGTGGCAAAGTTTTCTCCCTTTCTGCAGGCTCTCACAACATACTGTTGATTGTTTCCTTTCCTATATAGAAGTTATTAATTTGACGCCATGGCACTTATTTTTTATTTTAATTCTTGTACTTTTTGAGGCTTGTTAAGGAAGTCTGTTTCTGTGTTGACATGTTGCAATGTTGGACCTATATTTTCTTCTAGCAGTGGCAGGGTTTCTGATATAATTCTCTATGGGTTAAGGGCAAGTAAGTTTACTTATGACTCAGAGAAAAAGAAAAGAGATTAAAAGATTTTAAAAGATAACATCTTTTAAACATCCCTAGGTCTCTCTGCATTACCCCTTTGGGTCTTCAGGGGCAGACAACTTAGCATGAATATCAAGATCATGCTGCCTACTGCTGCATTTTCAATAATGAAGTCCACTGTCTCTGTCCCAGGATTCTTGTATCTTCTGTCAACATAGCGAATATTGCACCTGCCTAACTTCTTAGGTTGTAAGTTCTGCAAAATTTCAATAATGTCTCACAGTTTTTGACCTTAACCTCATATATTCAACTAAGCATTTATGGGGAAAATTCAGTATTTCTTGATCTTAGAACATTTTATAGCAGTGATTTACAAACACTATGGTGAAATATGTGCAGAGGCCAGTGAATATATTTTACCTTGGAAGGTTGAGAGTGGAAACTGAAGTTTGTTTCACCATCCCTGTATATTGAAAATTATTTTAAACTACATTTTTATAAGAGAAATTTTATAAGAGAAATTTATTTTTCATAACAAAGTTACATTGGTTTAATAACAAAAGTGGTAAAGGATTCTTCATGTTGTTCTCCAGTTCAATTACTTAGAGCAAACCTCACCCCATTCAATTCTCATGTAATATTGATGGCGTTGATGTTCACTGGCATAAGGCTATCTATTCCTGGGGAGCACAGCCCATAAATCTCCCAGAGGTTGGTTTGGCTAAAATTTCAAATGGCTGTTCAAAGGTGGCTGTGAAATTCATCTTCTAGATTCAACATCTTCTGATTCTCAGAAGTCACTTTGAAATTCAATACTGTAGTTTCATACTGAGGAGAGGATATCTCATATAGTGATTTCCTTTTGCCTGATCTACTAATTTTTCTGTGCTCCATAGACTAAAAAGTGCTTTGTCCCTATCATATTTATTGGAAGTAACAAAATAATGACATCTTAGACATTTCACTGCTTTATTTCCTAGGCTATTTTGAAATACTGAATAGCTGGCAGCTTCCACATAACACAATGAAATGTAGTTTTTTCCTACCTTCATCTCGATATTTTGGTTTCAAATGTATTGCAAGTTAGAGTTTAGTTTTCATTAACATTAAGAATATATTTCTAGACTAAAAAACATTAGGACATAAATAAATTAGAATTTTATAAGTTAGTTAATATGAATTTATAACACTATTCACTATTGTCAGCTGTAGAGGAAACAGGTAGAATAGGTAGCTTCATTCACTTTTATAAAAGCTTCTAGGAATGGAGAAAAGTTGAGGTCATGAAAATGCAAAGATAATCACTTAATTTATTGAAAATTTTAACACATGAACCTCTTAAGATTTTTTACATACTTAAACTCAACCAAAATATTAAACTAAGAAATATCAAGTGAATCAATAGATAGCACTTTATAAAATGCTGAAAGTTCTATTTGGAATTATATTTTGTGGAAATATATTTAATGACTCACCTAGTTATATTTTAAGACAGAACAATGCAGAAACTATTACTTTTATTTATTATTAATAAGATGTGACTTTAAAATGATTTATAACTTTGTTGTTTTAAATGCAATATGCCCCTATTAAGACATTTGTTTTTGAGTCAGAAGCAAATAAGGAACAATCTTTTTATGCTTTATAATCTTATGAGAAAATATATTGTTTATTTTGGAGTATCTGTAAGTAAAAAATTCATTTTAATTGAAAATAATTAAATAGATATTTTAAATCTCTCTGTTAAGCCCAACAGTTTTTTGTGGATATACTATTGTTAAAATGTCTCTAGGAGATTGAAATTCATGAATATAAATTTAAAATAAAATATCTGCCCTCAAAAATGTTTTGGATTATTTACTGAGATGTAGTTTTGAAGCACAGCAATATATAACAAGTTATATTTTAGAGAAACAGAGATGTGGATATTCAAAGGACACAATGAAAAAGTGGTCAAGTGTTCAAGTGGCTAAATATACCTTGATATATGCCAAGGTTTGGACACCAAGGACTTTAGAGAGAATGTTCCTATGGGGAAGAATGTTACCAGTCATCAATATTTAGGCTACGTAGCATATAATTTTAAATTGGTAATAGAGTGATATTACCAATTAAAAAAGTAAAAAAAAAAAACAAAACCTCCTTCAATGAAAATTGCTCTCCCAGGAGTTATTTTGGGGAGATTATAGAAGGGCGGAAACAAATTTTTACTTCAATTAGCTGATGTAATTGAAGGCAACAGCCACAATATGGGAGTGAGAAGCAAGCATAAGGTGAGAAGACGGGAACTAGGCACCAGCTTGAAGGTGACGTTCTAGAAAGTAATTTTAGCCTGTTGGTGTTTTGTGCCACTCAGGAGATTCCTTTACACCAACTGTTTCTACTCAGGAAATGTTGTCTTGTGAATTAAAATATAGGACACTGATCATCCTACTTTCCCTTGATTTTGATCAGGTACTTACTACTTTAAAGACAGACTTGAAAAGGTAGCTTGGCATTTTCAAAACTAAATTTAGGTAAATAAACATGTGTATTTGGTAAAGTATGATATTCAGTAAATTAATAACCTGCAGTTTCTCTATTTACATGAGTAAACTTTGAGAGTAATAAGAGATGTGACTTTGACCTTAAAATGCTACCACCCCAGGGCCATCTGGCTAATCAGATGTCAGCCTTTTTTTGGTCAGAAAATTTATTTTTCTGGTAAAAGGGAAGTGATATTGCTAGCAAAACTTCAGAGATAAGATTATCACACCCTTGTCAGAGTCCTTGTGTAATAAAGCTCTCAGTCTGCCTTTCTCTTTATCAATTTCATATTTCCTTTTCATTTAGAGTAGTTGAAGGTGAATCAATGACTTGGAAAAAAGTCTTTCATTCTGACTATAATGAAAAGGAAATTAAGATATTTAAAATACATAGAGTAGGGGAAATATGAAAATTAATCCTGGAAATGAGTATAGGCTCAGCTACTTATAAAAACCATGACATTGAAAGTAATTTCCTCCCTTTTCTTTCACTTCAGTTTCCACATATGTAAATCAGATCAATCTTATGAGATGTTGTAAGATGATGCATTTGAATCTCCTAACACAGTCTGAAGTTATCCTCAAGGACCTCTTTACCAGCCAGTTGGGTCAAATAGAAGTTGCATCCAAGTCTGAAAAGTCAATGAGGAGAGGGACCATACCTTTATTTTTATTACTCTCCCTTACTCGCCTAGTGGGAGATTCATAAATATTTGTGAAATTAATAATTAAAAAGTGCAACCTTGAAAATTAAAATTTAAATATAGAAAATACTTAGATTCATTTCTCTGAATTCTGAACTCCTTTTGGTAAAATGATTGTGGATTTTTCAATTTCATATTCCAAAAATAATAATGAGCTAGAAATAATATCTGCATTTCTTTACTTCTAGTTTGAAACAGACTATACATGGGCAATTCTATATAAATATTTGTAAAATGAATAATGCACTCATTTAAATTCAGTCCTCAATTTGGAAAGTTTGTATTTAATTCTTGTGTGTTCAATTCAAAAGTATGTTTGGTTAAATTCATTGTGGACAGTAAGTTTGGATATTTAAAAAACTGGGTCGATTTAGTGTGGTGTGTAATCTCTTGAATATCTTTCTTTTTATCATCCTTATAATTTGTGATAATGTCACATAACTTTTTATTAAATTTATTTGATACGTCTTGTTGCTTTTCTAGTATAATCAATACTTGACTCTTGAAAATATGTTAAAAATGACAAAGGTAATAAAGTTAAAAGTCATATACAATAATACATTGAACATTTTGTAAATCCTATCAAATCACAGAGTTTGCAGTAATGTCAATATGATGTGTATAAATATATTTAAGACCTTGTTAAGTTATATATGTACATATACGTATATGCATATACATATACACACACACGTTTTTATGATAAATATTAAGGAAATGTACTCTGTTAGCAGCACTTGCTGATTGGTTTATCCTTTATGCATGCTTTGGGAATTGTCATCTGGTATCCTTCTTCAGTGCTTCCACCTTAGCAGAGGCACCTCTTGACTAGACTATTTCCACAAGGTACTGATTAGGTCATCCTTTCAGTGTTGACCACCAATAATGCATCATGCACTCTTGCTAGTGAAGTCATTCTAAAGTATCCAAAAAAATCTTCTGAACCTCTTATTTTTGGTATTTAAAATGACATTCAGGTGAAAAATCTAAATCTTTAGTTTGTGAAGAGAAGTCACTCATGACTTCTGTTTATCACTCCAACCTCATAATTGTCCTCCTACACATGCAAATGTCCTATACTTTAATTATATCTCAAGTGGTCCAGGAATGATATATGATTTTCCATGCCTCCACACTGTGAAACACATTGATCTTTCTGTTTGGAACACAGTATCTCTTTGGCCTACAATCATTTACCTTCCAAGATATGACCAAAACATCATCACTAAGCTTTCATAGAGGTCCTGAGTCTATCTTCCTTACTTCTATTTCATTTTCTGCTTGCACCATCTTCACATAAAGCTATTGAGTGTTTAAAATATGGCATGGGAAACTTAAGAGTAAACTTTTAATTTTGTTTAATTTTTCTTGGTTTAAATAGACAAATCCAGATAGTGGCTATTTGGACAACACAGACTTAGAAGATAAGTTTGATTTTCTGCTGTTTTATTTACCTACATATACCACTGTAGATGAGTCATTCAGCTTCTCTGACCAGTATTTCACAAATAAGAACATTTTAATATTAATATCCTTCACAAAGTTTAGAAGGAATTCAAATTGAATAGCATGGTAAAACACATTAATCATAACAATGCATTAATGAAATGCTAGCTATAATGACTGATGAGACTATCCAACTGACTTTTAAAAATAAACAGTTCTATTTATTTTACACTCAAGTAATGGACAAATTGGTGAACAACCTATTGATTTAATAATAGTTTATTAATATTTCCCTACATAAAGTCATTGTCCTGTGCTGCAGGTGAAAGTCAATATTTCATCCATTGTTGAAGAGTCACTGAATATAAGGCAATACATAAAAAGTAAATCAAATTTCTTTCATTAATATTATCTTCCCTGCACTGAATAGCTAACTGCATGTTTTTCATGCTCCATCAGGTTTTCAATAAAACTAAATTTGAGTTTAAGAGAAGATGGCAGATTAGAGGAAGGGTACACTTTCTAGCAGTTTATTGGAATCAGACTTAAAATATGGGTGGATAGGTGCTGATCCCTGGACCTAGTCAGGCACCCTATGCAGAAACACTGCTCTGTGGCTTCCCATCTACCAACATGTGGCAGCCTCCATCTTGGGACATCTCCACTGCCATTTTGGGTTACTCCACTGCTACTGCCACTATGTTTAGTTGGGGCAACTTCCATCTTGGGACATCTGCCCAAGACTAGAAGCCCATTTTTAAGGTATCTACAGGTTAGCCACAGATGCAACCACCACCTAGGGATGTGGCCACTTTCATCTAAGGATAACAGCTAGTTTCTGAAAGAACATCACCAAGGGCCCTGCAGGCTTGGTCACATGTGAGGTGTTCCTGCTAGGTGTGCTAATAGCCACCATCTTGCTGAAGAGGCAGGGGAGAGCCTTGCAAGTTGTCAATAGGTGGGAAAAGGGTGTGAGAGCATCTTGATCCCAGCTCATTCATCCTGCCAACCATTCCAGCACCCACCAGGATCCCAGAGACAACTTGGGCAGCATGTGCTGGGAACCAATACCAGTCTGGTATAAGACTCCTTCCCCAATATGGCACCCACCTATCACCTGGTCTCTCTGGTTTGGAAATCAACAGGGCCTTCTGGCTCCTCAATCCCCCACCACCTAGCCATCAACCTGTGCTAGGAGCTTGCAGCTTTGCGTGGCTTGCAGCTACATGGCTGGGCCACAGCTCTTGATGCATAGTCCTGATTTGCCCAATAGACAACAGTTTTCTGTGACAGGCACACAGGTCCCAGCACTCAGCCTTCAGGTCCTCCAGGGAGAGAGGTTACTGATTGAGAAATTGAAAGGGCAGGGGTAGGAGATATACAATTTAGAGACTGAAGTCACAGAAGTGGACTCCAAAGGAGAGTCCTGGTGTATAGTCTTCCAGAGGGACTGGCAATTGCTATACCATGCCTCCAGGAATCTGGTCTCCAAGTCTAATACCTCACCTTAGTGACTTTCATCATCCTGAGGGTGGAGTTACCAGAGAACTCCAGACAACTCCACCTATCAGAGGAGAAGGGAAGCAGAGAAGATATTGAACTCCATCAGAAACAATTGTTCAATTTTCCTTCAAGACTTTTATTTTTACCCTATTTTACCACTTTCTTCATTTCCTGCTCCCGCCCCCCCAACATCTTTGAAATCAAGTATTTTTAATGCATCAGGCTAACGAAAACTGTGAGGTTTGAATAGTATATTATAGTTTTGTTGTAGAATCTTTTTTTTTTTTACATTTTTTTATTTTTTTGCTCATTCAACCTTCCTCTTATTTATCTGTTTCCTGAGTCTCTTTCTCTCTTTTCTCCTGCTAACAACCAGCTTTTTTTGACTCCTCTTTCACTTTTCCTATGATCTAGTACCTCTACCTTCTCACCTCTTACCTCATTAACATCACATCCTACACCCCTCACCCATTCTCTCTTTCTCCACCATTAGAAATTGTAGACCTCATTGCAAACCCATTGTTTATGTTGTAGATAACAATCAAACACATCATCTCTGTTTATTATGACAAAATGTTAATGCCTTAACAGGGGTAATTTGATAAAGGCTGTATATTGTTTGCATTGGGTGCTGTTAATATTGATTTCCCCCTTTAAGGTGAAGTATTGGAAACCCCCAGGGACACTATAAATCTATATAGGTTGGAAACTGTAATACCTTGGGTTTGTACTGCTAGAGGGGAAGACACATGAACATGAAAAAACAAGGAAAGAAAGTGCCCCAAACACACCAAGATGCTTTAGTAATAGAATCCATTGACAACACAGTAGAAGAAAATGTCAGAAAAGGAGTTCGGAAGGTACATAATTAAAATGATCTGTGAAATAAAGGATGATATAACAGAGCAAATGGAGGTGAAAAAGATCACTTCAATAAAGAATTAAAAGAGTAAATGCAGGAAGCAAAAGATTACTTCAATAAAGAGACATATTCTGAAAGAAAACCAAACAGACATCCTTGAAATGAAGGAAACAATAGACCAAATTAAAAACTCAATAGAAAGCATAACCAACAGGCTGGATCACTTGGAAGACAGAACTTCAGACAATGAAGACAAAAAATTTAATCTTGAAAACAAAGTTGACCAAACAGAGAAGATGGTAAGGAATCATGAATGGAACCTCCAAGAATTATGGGATAACTTGAAAAGAGCAAATTTAAGAATTATTGGGGTAGAGGAAGACACAGAGATAAAAACCAAAGGAACAAACAATCTGTTTAATGATACTATCAGTATCAAAAATTTCTGAAACCTGAAGAATTAAATGGAAAATCAAATACAAGAGGTTTACAGGACACCAAATGTACAAAATTACATCAGATCCACACTAAGTCACATTATAATAAAAATGCTCAACATACAAAATAGGGTTGAAATTTTAAAGGCCACAGAGAAAAGTATCAGATTACATATAGACCCAAACCCTAAAAGCTATGAGGTCTTGGAACAATATATTACAAGCTCTGAAAGAATGTGGTTACCAACCAAGAATCTTATATCCAGCAAAACTAACCTTCAGATGTGATGACAAAATAAAAACCTTCCATGATAAACAATAGTTAAAAGAATTTACTACTAGAAAGCCTGCACTAGAGAACATTCTCAGCAAAATATTCCATGAGGAGGAAATAAAAATCAACAATGAAAATCAGCAAAGGAAGGAACTAAACTAAAGGAAAAGCCAATCAAAGGAGAAATCAAGTCAAGAAAACAACCAAAAATGAGCCAAAATGACCAGGAATACAAATCATATGTCAGTAATAACCCTGAGTGTTAATGACCTGAACTCATTCATCAAAAGACATAGACTGGCAGATTGAATTTTTTAAAAAAGATCCAACAAAATGCTGTCTCCAAGAAACTCGTCTCATAGGAAAAGACATCCATGGACTGAAGATGAAAGGATGGGAAAAAACATATCATGCTCATGGATTCTGTAAAAACACAGGGGTTTCCATCCTCATATGAGAAAAAGTAGACTTCAAGACAAAATTAGTCCAAAGGAATAAAGAAGGGCACTTCATACTTCTTAAGGGAATCATACATCAACAAGACATAACTATTTTAAAATTTATGCCCCAAACAATGGAGCATCTATGTACATCAAGAAAATACTTCTCAATTTCAGGAATCAAGTAGACCACAACACGATAATACTGGGTGACTTCAACAACCCTCTCACCACAGGACAAAAGTAACCATCCAACTCAATACAAAAGTAACAATCCAACTCAATAATACAATCAATAATTTAGACTTAACAGATATATATATATAATTATATACATATTATATATATATGTATATAATATTCCACCCATCAATGAGTGAATACAGATGAAAGAATTAAAGGGATATGAATAGGAAAAGAACAACTCAAACTATCACTGTTTGCTGATGACATGATTCTCTATGAAGAGGATTCATAAAATTCCACCAGAAAACTTCTAGAACTAATAAATGAGTTCAGCAAAGTAGCAGGATATAAAATCAATATTCATAAATCTAATGCATGTCTATTCATAAGTGATGAATTCTCTGAAAGAGAAATTAAGAAAACAACTCCATTCACAATAGCCTCAAAAAAATACTAGGGAATTAATCTAACAAAAGAGGTGAAATGTTGTAACTCAACCTGTCATTCTTTGTCCCTTCTGGAGGGGGTAAGGCTGACGAGGTAACCAATGCCCTAGGGAGAGCAAGTTTGAGACCAGTCTCAACTTTATTAAAGAATTACAGCACTTTTATAGAGGAGGGGAGTCCGAGAATAAAGAACAGGTAGTGTAACATGATAGTCTGTAAGGATGGTCCAATTGGGAGTCACAGAGTTTACCAAAGGGAGGAGGGAGAGAGAAGGACGAGCAAAACTAACCTGGGCAGTGACCATAGGCGGATCAGGTCACTTGGGAGTTTTCTCCACAAGCATGAACAATCCTGAGTGTTCAATCAAGGATTACACCTTTCCACAGTCTGAGAACATACACCTCAGTGGGTTCTTTCTGCATCCCCACAGTGAAAGAACTCTACAATGGAAACTAAAGAATACTAAAGAAAGAAATTAAAGAAAACCTTAGAAGATGGAAAGATCTTCCACATTCTTGGATAGGCAGAATTAATATTATCAAAATGGCCATAGTAACAAAAGTGTCATACAGATTCAATGCAATTCCAATTACAATCCCAGTGACATTCCTCATAGAAACAGAGAAAGCAATCATGAAATTAAACTGGAAGAATAAGAGACCCAGAATAGCCAAAGCAATCCTTAGCACAGAGATTGAAGCAGGAGGCATTACAATACCAGACCTTAAACTATACTACAGAGCAATAGTAACAAAAATGGCATTGTATTGGCACCAAAATTGGCAGGTAGACCAATGGTAGAGAATAGAAGACACAGAGACAAACCCACATGAATAGAAGACACAGAGACAAACCCACATAAATACTGTTATTTCATACTGGACAAGTTGCCAAAAACATACAATGGAGTAAAGATAGCTTCTTTAACAAATGGTGCTGGGAAAACTAGAAATCCATGTGTAGCAAAATGAAACTAAAAATCTCACCCTGCACAAAACTCAACCCAAACTGAATCAAAGTCCTAGGAATTAGAGCAGAGACCCTGCACCAAATGGAAGAAAAAGTAGGCCCAAATATTCACCATGTCAGCTTAGGATATGACTTCATCAACAAGACTCCCAAAGCACAAGAAATAAAATCAAGAATCAATAAATGGGATAGATTCAAACTAAATGCTTCTTCTTAGCAAAGGAAACAATCAATAATGTGAAGAGAATGTGAATGCCTATAGAGTGGGAGAAAAACTTTACCACACTCCCTTCAGATGGAGCACTAATCTCCAGAATTTATAAAGAACTCAAAAATTTACAGCCAAAAACAAAATAACCCAATCAATAAATGGCTAAGGAACTGAGCAGACACTTCACAGAAGATATGCAATTGATCAACAAATATATGAAAACATGTTCAACATCTCTAGCAATTAAAGAAATGCAAATCACAACTACTTACAATTTCATGTCACTCCAATTAGAATGGCAATTATCAAGAATACAAGCAACAATAAATGTTGATGAGAATGTTGGGATAAAGGTACACACATATGTTGCTGGTGGGAGTGCAAATTGGTGCAATCATTCTGGAAAGCAGTATGGACACATGGACATGCCTTAGGAAACTTGAAATGGAATCACCATTTGACCCAGCTATCCCATTCCTTGGCCTATACCCCAAAGACATAAAATCAGCATACTACAGTGATGTAGCCACATCAATGTTTACTGCAGCTCAATTAACAATAGCTAAATTATGGAACCAAATTAGAGATGTTCTTCGATAGATGAATGGATAAAACTATGGTACATATACACAATGGAATATTACTCAGCCTTAAAGAAGAATAAAATTATGGCATTTGCGGGTAAGTGGATGGAGTTGGAAAATATCATGCTAAGCGAGATAAGCCAACCCCAAAAATTCAAAAGCCAAATGTTTTCTCTGATAAGTGGAGGGAGGCTGATACGTAAAGGTGGGGGAGGGGTTAGAGACAAATGAAGGAACTTTGGATTGGGCAGAGGGGAGTGAGGGGAGAGGAGGGGCCAGAGGGTGGGAAAGATGGTGGAGTGAGACAGACATCATTACCCTATATACATGTATGATTGCACCCATGATGTGAATCTACATAGTGTACAGCCACAGAAATGAAAAGTTGTACTCCATTTGTGTACAATGAATTGAAATGCATTCTGCTGTCATGTATAACTAAATTAAAAAAAACTTGTTGAAAAAATGAAAAAAGAAGGTGATAACTAAGGGAACTCACTGGAACTTAATACGGGGCAACACAAGAAACCATAGAGACACAGAAAGTTAGGAACTTTAAACTTGCTATGAGAAATAATGTGTTTGAGATGCACCAGCTTGGTTGGCAGCTGTGGTAACCATGGTTGCTAAGGGGAGTGCAGAGCTCAGGCAGGGAGAGGGAAAACACCACAGACTTTAAAAAAAAATTAAACTGGCTTAGGGGAACCTGCAGTATACAGAGGGAGGCTGGTCTTGACATACCCAAAATCAGTGGGGAAGGTGGTTGAGTGAATAGCAACCAAATTCCCTTAGCCCCCAGACAGATAGTTTGGTGGGAACTGGGGTTGTGGTGTGGTAACCATTTATAAGTACTGTGCAGTAGAGAGCAGAGACAGGAGAATGGAATTCAGAAAGGAAGTTGGCAGTGAATGCAGCAATTGCCTATTTTGATCCCCAGAATTTGCCTGAGCCAGAGTTACTGAAATAGATGCAAAGAAAATGGCACCTAGAGCATCCAGGGTCCAGATACTGGATACCAAGGAGACAGAACTCCATTTGTTGCTGGCATCCCATAAGAACTATTTGGGAAGGTGCCTATAGTGGCCACATAGGAGCATCTGCCCTCAGGGCAGATACCCAGTAATTGGTATTCACAGAAGAGAATGTGACATGTATGCAGATGGAGTTCCTATACCCTAAAAGGAGATTTCATCAAAGGTCCCTGAAATCCATACATCCAGTAGAGATTGGCATTGCCATAGCAACAGGGGGTATGGGTCAAATATCAAATGCCTACCTACAGAGTTCCAAAGTTCAAACCAAGATTAAACCCCCGACCACTGGGACTGCCAGAGTTAGAATTCTGCACCACCCTTGCTACAGGATTACACAGTGTGTCCCAGTCTGTCCCAGTGTGTCCCAGACTTCCCAGTCTGACCCACTCTATACTGGGAAACCAGAAGCAGAGAGCTGCTACAATCAGCTTTGTCTCCTAGTCACAGGCAGCTGGGTGAGGAACACAGAATTACAACCCCAAGCTCTTGACCCATGGGTTGCAGAGCCCAAAATTAATATGAAAGAATGGAAATTCACCCTGCCAACAGTTTTGAACACTTTAACAGAGATATTAAGCTTCATTTATTTAAGATTTATTTCTCATTAAGATTTTTTCTTTTTTCTTTTCTTTCTTTTCCCCCACTCTTTAACCTTTTTTAGAAAGTCAACATTTAAAATGTTATTTTTATTAAGATTTTTTTCTTTTTTCCTTTTTCTCATACATTTTCACTTTTAAAACATTTTAACATTTAAATTTTTCTCAAATATAATTTTTTAAATATTTTATGATTTTTTTAACTTTTTTTTCCCATTTGTGAGATTTTGTGTGTGCATATGTGGTGTGTGTGTATGTGTGTGTTTTCACTGCATGGAGAGACTCAGATAAATAAATACACATGTGTACGCACATATTCATATAATGTTGCTTTTACCTTACCTGTTTGCTTTGCTCCTGTTTATTACTTAGCCTTGATTTAAGTGGTGGATAATTATATGTGGGTCTGAGTTGTTTTCATCTTATGCTTGTTTGTTTTTCATGCCTTGTTTTTTGTCCCTCCAGGCCCCCTTTTCACTTTCTTTCTTCTCTAATAGCCAGATTTCCCTGTTTGTTCTTCTTCTTTTTTTAAATTGATTTTAATTTTTTATTCCTCCTCCTTTACAGCCAACATTCCCTACCTATCTCCTGCCTCTCCTCAGCTCACTTTTTAAAATATTCAAACTTTCTCTTGCCTTCCTATTTTCTCTTAAGAAACTTGTATCACACCATCTTATAGAATTATACAGTTTATGTAATTCCTACCTCATTCTTGTTGCTGTGATTATTAGAACAGTGAATAATATAGTAGGTATGTGCTCTTTAATGCTTGGTCTAGTTCACAGATTTTGTTTGTTTGTTTGTTTTTGTTTTTAATTTTTGGTGCTGCTGTTAAAAACTGACTCCACTATTCTTATGTGGTTATGTTGAAGAAAAGATAGCTTTTTCGACAAATGAAACTGGATTTCCTTATGTAGAAGAATTAAACTAGCCCCCTATCTCTCATTCTGCATAAAAGTTAAATCAAAATGGATCAAAACCCTAGGAATTAGACCAGAAACTTTACACCTGCTAGAAGAAAACCCAGGGTCTACACTCCATCACATTGGTGCAGAGACTGACTTCCTTAACAACAACCTTGAAGCTCAAGAAATAAAACTAAGAATCAATAAGTGGAATGTCATCAAATTAAAAAGCTTCTGCACAGCAAAGGAAATGATTAAAAGCATGAAGAGAGAGTTTACAAAATGAGGGAAAAAATCTTTGCCAGCTGCTCCTCGACAGGGATTAATATCCAGAATATATGCAAAACAAAAAAAACCCTAACAACAAAAATCGAAATAATCCAATCCATAAATGAACAAAAGAAATATAGAGATATTTCTCCAAAGAAGAAATACAAATGGCCCCAAAAATAAATATTTTAGAAAGTCTGCTGGACTGTGGCACACAGCTGCAATCCCAGTTGCTCTGGAGGCTGAGAGGAGGATCACACAAGTCCAAGGTCAGATTCAGCAACTTAGTGAGGATCAAGCAACTTAGTGAGACCCTGTCTTAAAATGAAAATAAAAAGGGCTGGGAATGTAGCTCAGTGGTAATTTGTCCTGGGTAAAATCCCCAATACTCCCCAAACCCACAACACAATGTTTAATATCTCTAGCAATCAAGGAAGTACAAATCAGAACTATACTAAGATTTCATCTTACTCTAGTCAGAATGACAAGTATCAAGAATACAAATATTAATAAATGCTGATTAAGATGTGGGAAACAAGATACAATGCTATATTGTTGGTGGAACTGCAAATTAGTAAAATTTCTCTGGAAACTAGTATGGAGAGTCCTCAAAAATCTAGGAATGGAATTACCATCTGGCCCAGCTATCGCCCTCTGTGAACTTTATAAAAAACAAAAACAAAAACAAACACAAACCTAAATCAGCAGATTGTAGTGATACAGTCACTTCAATGTTTATTCTCTATAACCACATATGGAACCTGACCAAAGGCCTATCAATAGATGAATGGATCAAGAAAATGGTATACATGTTATACCCGATGAAAGCATGATCATCCAAGCCATTCACATAAAGCCAAAAGAAACCTTTATTATAGCTGGCTAGCGACGACCACCCATACATCTAAAAGGGGTGTGTCTGGGAATCATGCGCCAGTTCCTTCATTGCCAGAATTGATAGGGAGGGGGAGAAATTAGGGTGAGCAGTCCCTCCTTCCTGTATTAGGAAGGGGAAGAGATTAGGGTGGGGCTCTCTCTCCCTCCTGCAGAGAGGGGAAGAGGTTAGGGAGGGGTCATCTCTCCCTCCTGATGGTATTTGAGAATCCTATTTCCTGGGGATTGTAACATATATACATAAAGAGTGTTACTCAGTCATAGAGAAGAATGAAATTATGGCATTTGTTGGAGAACAGATTGAACTGGACAACATCAAACTATGTGAAATGAGCTCAACTCAGAAAATAAAGGGTCAAAGGTTTCTCAAATGTAGAAGCAAGAACAAAATAAGGAAAAGAATGCAGAGTGTTGGGTATCATAAAAACAGAATATCAGTGGAGTATGAGGAGATGGAGAAGGAGGGAGGAGGGATGGGAAAGAATGGGGAGAATATGCAGAATGAACTTAACAAAATCACATTATATGCATATATAAACGTACCACAGGGAATTTTACCTGTTTCTGTGTGTGGAAAGTAGCAATCAAGGCTGCTGGATAAGGAGAAATCAGTGGAATAGAGGAGGGGAGAGGTAGGGGAAGAATGGAAATTGAAATGGAGTGGTTCAGATTCCATGCATGTGTGTGAGGAAGAACCCAGTTATGTATAACCATAATGTTCAATAAACTAAAAATAAAAATAAACAAATTTGAAAACTAGACTGTTCTAGTGATTTAGCCTTATTATTTATGTTGTTTCATATTTTAGATCTATTTTTCTGAAATATAAGAAAAATCATAATTCATAATGAAAACTTAAATTTTCATAATTAAATTCATAATTAAATTTTCATAATTTTCATAATTAAATTAAAATTTAATTCATAATTAAATTTTCATAACTAAGTGTTAATTCATAATTAAAGCTTTTAAATTTTCTTTAGTATAAAATATTCTATTGAAAATATTACATTGTATTTAATAACTCTTGGCCATATATGTATGTATATATATTTTTTATTAAAATTATTTTTGAAAAGATTCTTAGCATATTAAGTTTGTTACATGGAAGCATTTCTAAAATCTTTCAGCTGTTGATGTCTGGGATACAATAAAGTAGGGTTCAATTCATTCTATGTGAATTTCTACTGGAAAGTTGATAGCAATATTAAAGTTTCAAAATTTTCATTTTCCTATATTATTGATAGGCTTAGATATTCACAATAAATTGAACATCATACATATTTAACTTATAATTTGAATACACTTATTAAGAGAAGAAACAATTTATACAAGTCTGTCAGAACTGTCCATGAAGGAAATAAATTGTAAAAGGCTAGGTAATACTTAATTAAGAGAGAACTGCATATAAAAAAATAAGTTTTATAATTTTTAGTTTATTTTTTATGATACTCATCATACTGGAATTATTTATTTACAATGACAGGTTCATGTTAAGATTCATTCCATGATTGAAACAAAGGAAGGAATAAAAGAAGGAACTTCAATAAGACAAAAAATCAGTTGTAAAGTTCAGAATGATGATTCATTAATATTAAAATGTATAAAACTTGGATGAATATTTAATCAATTTTCTGAGATATATACAATGATATCTGTCAAAATAAGATTACTTGAAATGTGCCTTTTTCAGCCATGATGGGGTAATTGAACAACACGTGAAAAAACTTTGATAAAATATGTGAAAAAAACTTTTAGAAGGTTAAAAAGAGTCAAAATGGGACTATTATCCTTAAAAGATTTTTAAAAAGATGTTATCTTATGACAATCCTTGTTTTCTACCCGAAAACACTTTCTACAACATAAAAATCAGGAGATCAGGAGAGGTATGAAAGAAATAGTTTTCTTTTTGGGTGGAAATTGTGAGTCATGGATATTGCCAGTTGATATTTTCATGAAAGAATGCAAGACAGGCAAAGAGACCTACTTAAATAAATAGCACATCCATATACCCACACACACACACATAAATGCCTTTTGAAACTTTGACTCAATATGATGCTGCATATGCTCAGAGTGAGATTCCACAAAAATAGTCAAAAACAGCTATCAAGGAGCATCAAGCTGAAGAAGAAACAGAGTTTTTGAATTTCTAGAAAGTATTGGAATCTGAGCCATAGTGAAGAGGTACTGTTGAAAACCTGTGTATAAAGTAGTTTAAAGTAATAACTATCCTTTGTGTACTGTGGAGAAGAAGATCTGCAGGACTTGACTAGCAAGCATTAGGCCCTGGGTTCAATCTCCATCATTGTGGTAAATAAATACATAAATAAAAGTAAAAGAATGCCTGAAGAATTCAAGTGCATGCACAAATAAATTAACTACTTAAAAATATTTTTGAAAGATGACTAAACAAAAACACAACACACACATCCACATACATACAGTTTGCACACATGAAGATACAGTATAGAATTCAAAAATGTCCAGTGCACAATAAAATATTAGTAAATATTTAAAACAGCAATAAATATTAACATACAAACATGAGGAAAAATGAACAGTAGAAACAGAATCCAAAAGAAGGAAGGATGGAAATATTACTCAAACACTATCACGTATATATTATAAACATATTCAAGAATTGAGAGGAAAGCATAATCGTAATGAAAACAAATAAAAACCATTTAAAATAAACAAAGAATTTCTAGATCTGAAAAAGTAAGAGCTGAAATGAGAAAGTGTCTGTCCACATCTTTGACCCATTTATTGATTGGGTTCTTTGTATTTTTGGCATAAAGTTTTGTAAGTTCTTTATAAATTTTGGAGATTAGAGCTCTATCTAAAGTGTGTGTGGAAAAGATTTTCTCCCATTCTCTAGCCTCTCTTTTCACATTATTGATTGTATCCTTTGCTGAGAAAAAGCTTTTAAGTTTGAGTCCATCCCATTTATTGATTCTTGCTTTGATTTCTTGTGCTTTGGAAATCTTGTTAAGGAAGTCTGATCCTAATTCAACATGATGAAGATTCAGGCCTACTTTGTCTTTTATTTGGTGCAGGGTCTCTGGTCTAATTCCTAAGTCCTCGATCCCTTTCTAGTTGAGTTTTGTGCAGGGTGAGAGATGGGGATTCAGTTTCATTTTGCTGCATATGGATTTCCAGTTTTCCCAGCCCCATTTGTCGAAGGGGCTGTCTTTTCTCCATTGTATGTTTTTGGCTACTTTGTCTAGTATGAGATAACTGTATTTTTGTGTGTTTGTCTCTGTGTCTTCTATTCTGTACCATTGGTCTGCCTCTCTATTTTGGTGCCATTACCATGCTGTTTTGTAACTATTGCTCTGTAATACAGTTTAAGATCTGGTATTGTGATGCATCCTGCTTTGCTCTTTCTGCTCAGGATTGTTTGGGATATTCAAGGTCTCTTATTCTTCCAGATGAAGTTCATGATTGCCTTCTCTATTTCTATGAGGAATGTCATTGGAATTTTAATTGGAATTGCATTGAATCTGTATAGTGCCTTCGATAGAATGGCCATTTTGACAACATTAATTCTGCCTATCCAAGAACATGGGAGATCTTTCCATCTTCTAAGGTTTTCATTAATTTCATTCTTTAATGTTCTGTAGTTTTCATTGTAGAGGTCTTTCACCACTTTTGTTAGATTGATTCTCAACTATTTTATTTTATTTTTTTTTGAGGCTATTGTGAATGGAGTGGCATTCCTAAATTCTCTTTCAGAGGATTCATCCCTTATAAAAAGAAATGCATTAGATTTATGCATATTGATTTTATATCCTGCTACTTTGCTGAATTCATTTATTAGTTCTAAAAGTTTTCTAGTGTAGTTTTTTGGATCCTCTAAATATAGAATCATGTCATCAGCAAATAGTGACAACATGAGTTCTTTTTTTCCTATTCATATTCCTTTAATTTCTTTGGTCTGTCTAATTGCTTTGGCTAGTGTTTCAATGATGATGTTAAATAGAAGTGGAGAAAGAGGGCATCCCTGTCTTGTTCCTGTTTTTAGAGTGAATGCTTTCGGTTTTTCTCCTTTTAGAATGATGTTGGCCATGGACTTAGCACAGATAGCCTTTACAATGTTGATATATGTTACAACTATCCCTATTTTTTTGTGTTTTAAGCATGAAGGGGTGCTGTATTTTGTCAAATGCTTTTTCTGCATCTATTGAAATAATCATATGATTCTTATCTTTAAGTCTATCGATGTGATGAGTTATGTTTATTGATTTCCAGATATTGAACCAACCTTGCATCCCTGGGATAAAACCCATTTGATCCTGGTTTTAATCCTTTTAATATGCTTTTGCATGTGATTTGCCAGAATTTTGTTAAGGATCTTTGCATCTATGTTCATCAGTGATATTGGTCTTAAGTTTTCTTTCTTTGTTGTGTCTTTGTCTGGTTTTGGTATCAGAGTGATACTAGCTTCATAGAATGAGTTTTGAAGGGTTCCCTCCTTTTCTATTTCCTGGAATACTTTGAGGAGTATTGGTATTAGTTCTTCTTTAAAGGTCTTATAGGATTCGACTGAGCATCTGTCTTTTCCTGGTTAGTAGGTTTTTGATGACTTCTTCTATTTTGGTGCTTGAAATTGATCTGTTTAAGTTGTATATGTCCTCCTGATTCAGTGTGGGAGGATCATATATCTCTAAGAATTTGTCAATGTCATCAATATTTTCTATTTTGTTGGAGTATAGATTTTCCAAGTAGCTTCTAATTGGTGTCTGTTGTGATTTTTCCATTTTCATCACAAATTCTAGTAATTTGAGTTTTTTCTCTCCTTCACTTCATTAGTATGGCTAAGGGTTTTTCAATTCGGTTAATTTTCAAAGAACCAACTTTTTGTTTTGTCAATTTTTTGAATTGTTTCTCTTGTTTAAATTTCATTGATATTGGCTCTGATTTTAATTATATTTCCTTTTAATTCCTGATAAGTGTTTCATCATCTATCAAGTTCACTGCAGAGAGGGATTTCCCTTAGGTAGTTGATGCTATACCATCTCTTCTGGCTTTCACATTTTATCGACATCTACGGTCATTACAAGATCCACCATGGATAATATGCTTTTTACTTCTGGCTGCTATCAAGATTATTTTTCCTATATTAAGTTTTCAGAAGTTGAATTATGATGCTTTTTCGGGGGTGGGTTTCTTTTGATTTATCCCATAAGGGATTGACTCAGCTTCTTTATTTAAAAAGAAGATATAAAGATATATTTATCTTTCTATAAAATTTGGAAGTTCTAGCTCTTACTTCCTATTATTTTCAGTCTCTCATTGCCATTGATATAAAATTCATAGCTAAGGATTTATATAATCTTCCTCCATGACATCAATGTTAAGGTTTTTTTATTACTATTATTATTATCCCACATTCCCTGAGATTCATTATTTTTCAGCCTATATTCTCTGAGGGTAAACTGCATTAGTCAGTCCTCAAGCTCACTGATTATAGCATCTTTCATACTCCCTGTACTATTGGACAAATTTGTCACATTTTTAACTGTGTTATTTTTCAGTTACATAATTTCTATTTGACTGTTTTCATGATTTCTATTTCTTTGCTAAGATTTTTCCTCTTTAAGCAAATGTATCATTACTATTGGAAACTTTTTTATAATTGTCTTCTTTGAGATCATGGTGGTTAATTCCAACATCTGACATCTATAGGAACTGATATGCTTTCTTTTCCTTGCTCACGCAGATTGTGATTTCTCTGTTTTTTTTGTACCAACCATGATTTTCTGTTGTATTATGGAGGTTTGGATATAATATTGTGAAACCTCTCTTTAAGGAGAAGAATGTTTTGTAGGTGCAGCATGATGAACCCAGATGGGTGAAGTTGGTCAGTATCTCACGTGAGCCCCTCTTTGCTCATTAGGATTCACACTGCATCATTGAAGATATTCAAGCTTGGAGTTGAGACTCCCAGCCCTGCTAACACCTTCCCTACAAAGTGGAACATCAACTTTTAATTACTTGTGAGTGGAGGTGTGGCCTCAACTCCCCAGTGGACATTGCTGAACCAGGGGAGATCAGGAATAGAAGCAGAGAATTAAATAGCCCATTTCCAATAACTTCTGTCTGTTGATGCTAGGTGGGTGTGTAATGTGAGCACCTACTAGTCTTTCAGGGCTCAGGGTTAGCTTGGGGATGACTAGGCCTGACTCTCACCACCTTTCTTCAGTCACATAATTGCTGGCTACAGGTGGAGGCTCAGTTTTCTCATTTATTCATTGCCTCTGATTAAAACAAGATATAAAGGAATATGTAACTAAGATGTTGAATTTTATTTTGATTCATGATAGTTTTCACTGATTTGGAATTAATATTCATCAAACTGTTGTATGTTTATAAAATATATTTCAAAGTTATTTTGACAAGATGAAACTATATTTCAATCATTTAAACATAACTCCACACAATAGCAATTTCCATGAAAAAAAGTTTCATGTAATAAGAATAAGGAGGCAAAAACAGAGAATTGAATTTAGATGTCAGCAAAATAAGGAGTGTGAAGATAAATTCGCAGTATTTTTTTCCAGCATCCAGAATAAATACAGAAAGAAATGTATTTATCAGGCTGTTAAGAGCTGTATGTAGAAGTTCAGATTGGGTTCCAGTGAAAGATACCCCACTCTAGTGTCCCCACTCTTTTAGAACTAATTGGTCATGTTGAGCTCAGAGAGTTTTCAAGACAGACTAAAGAAAACAAAAACAATTTATTAGTCATTGATAATCAGGGAAATAAAAAAAAGGAAAGATGATCTTACTTTTTAGAAAGGCTTGGGAAATAATCTTGGGAAATAATCCCAGCACAAAATAGCCATACTATTTTTCTTAACAAATCATGGTCCTTAATAAATATAATGGTCTGAACAAACATATTTATTTATGTGTTTAAAATAAAAAAATAGGTTTTTTTTTTTAAACTTTCCTTTCACACTTGAACTAAAAGACAAAATATAAAACTTCTGAACAGGTGATATTTTAGATATTCAAATCAGTATAAATGGTCTTCAAAGTCTCATGTCATAATGTCAACTGGAAGACACAGATATTTAGCTAGTCTTCCTAAAATTCCTTTCATCCTATAAAAGTACAATGAGAATGAGGATTCATTAGAATCAAGATTCTGGAAACATGGAATACAATGCAGCCTTATTACTAAGATTCGTTCTCAAGAGCAATTTCTAAAGACATTAGATGTCAACACATGTGAAAGCCCTGTATTTTTCCGAAGAGGTTTTGCTAAAAAGTTTTTGCCTGTAGATCTGAAAAGAATTCAGGTACAATTATAGCACATAACCTTGCAGGGTGTCATCCAATACCTCATCAAGCATTGTATTATTTATAAAAAGTGTCACATTAATACTATTCTCATTGTTTGAATTTCAAAATAAGTAGAGATAATAATTACTTGAATATTTTTTGGTATAGTCTGAGCAGCCACTATAGTAAGCACTAGAATAAAAGACCTATATAATGTTGATATTAAGGTAGATATAGCTCTCTATCTGTTTACAATCGCCTACTAGGATAATCCTACAGGCCACACAAAACTGAAAAAAATTGGTTAACATTTTTTTGTATAACAAAACCTCTAAAGATATTCTCCAATGATTATGTCAATAGACAAATATTGACTCTTTTTATAATATTAGTTCAAAAACTGTAATAAGAACAAAACAGTGTTTTAGAGATGTCATTACCATAATCTTTAAATAAGAAGTACTAGTTTTCACAAAATTAATTGGTTTACTGGCATACTTTGAATTATTAAAGAAAATGTCATTTTATTTGAAATAGAGTCTAATTCCACTTACATAAAAATGTAGTGAATAAAGAAACAATAATAGTTCTGATCTTGAACTTACTTTCATAAATTCATTGCTGCTAAGGGAAACAAAATTTTCTTCTTATTAAAAAGACTGTGTTTAAGAGTAAATTAATTTAAGACCACCCAATATAGCATGGAGATGAGGACCACTGACTTCTCTTTCATTTAAAAGCTTATTTCAAAAAAAATTAAAATTCCAAGCACAAGATATCAAAACCCTGTGCAAGAATTCTTCTTTTATTAATTTCCTTTGTACATGATCCATACAGGATAACTTTAAAAATTATTTATGGTTTTTCTTTTCAATGAAGTCTTAGCACAAATATAGTCTAACTTGTCTGTCATCTCTGACTCTAAATGATGTGAGGGTTTATTGTTGAAATAGAGAAGATTTTGCAAGGAGGAAGTTTATTTGAAGTCCTGATGCCAGTGTGTGACATGTCTTATGTAGACAAAACTCACCAAAACCTCATGACTACAAGACCTGGAGAGAATCTAAAAGTAAAGTCTACATAAAGAAAATAAGGCAATCATTTTCATGAAGAACTCAGAGAAATACAACCAGCACTTTCTTGGTGTCTAAATAATAAAGTATGAGACAGTAAAGAAAAGAATTCTTGCCACTTCTGTGGGGATGAGAGCATAGTAGCAACCTTGAGAGCAAGGGACAGAAGGACTTTTATCAAAACCCGGCTTTGTTACAGTGAAGGATACTGGCAACAAGAGCAAAATACCATCTCAAGAGGCTTCTGAGGCAGAAGTCAATAAGGAAGACAGAGGAAAAGGGATATGAGAAGATTATGTGTGTAATATACTCCTGAGAGATTAAGAAGTAATTTGAAATGAGGATTTTGAAGGAATCTGATTCTACCTTATGCAGACAGGGAAATAAATGGTTCAGTGAAATTTTCCTTGTTACTCTGAAAGTAATCTAATTTATGCCTATATATGAGGAACAGGTAATACCAGTAATTAAAAGAAATGCTTATTACAAAACATTTTATTCAAGCACTTTCTTCCTGAATTACACTTAACCTTGATAAGATATTGAATGCATTCACAATAATAGCAATCACTCCATTTTTACCACCTAACATCCTAAGATACTGTATCTTTGTCTCTTCTCACATGCATAAGCAAAGAAGATTATATTGACCTTAATTTACATCAGTAATATCACTAATAAAATACACCAAATAATATAGTAATATTGCTTCTGAACACACTGGATAAAGGTTGTTTTATGAACATAGTACCTTTTTCTATAGTGGGAATTGAAGCCAGGGCTTAGCCCATGCTAGACAAGCACTTTTCCACCGAGCTATATCTCCAGCCATATTAATTGAATTCTTGTATTCTAATTTTTTTAGTATCTCTTCACAAATTGATGTAAATATTCACTATCCATTAATTAATTAATAATTTTTAAAGTTTGGCAACTTTATATCCTGAAAACATCTCACACTAAGAAAGTATCACTATTTATGGTATACACTACTTAATAATAAATGAAAAGTAAATATATGATAACAATTTGCCTTCTTCTAACACCATCTACCTTCCATTACCCCATTCTTGAAGTACTAAAAATGTTAATATAGATAATGCTTTATGGTTTTCGAGATCCAGAAACAAAGAGAAGGTCTTTCAGTAAATGCAGTTAAGTCAAATATAAGAGATGGATTATTTCTGCTGATGGGAAACTATAAATTAGAATTTTACAGTAATTGGAGGAAGTATAAAGTGGATCAAATTTGGGAACCATTTCTAAGGCTATTTTAGATATTCTTGCTATGTTTTGATTAATTATTTATTCACTAAAATATTTTATTAAATTGACACTAAGAACAAGACTATGAACCATAGGAAAAATCAACTTCAATATGCAGAAAGTAGCAAAGTTGAAATGAAACAGCAGCATTTTTGTTAAAATTATTAAAAAAAGACAACATGGGATAAAAAACCTTCCCAAGCATTTCAGGAAGAAAATATGAATGTGAGAATACTATTAAAAATTAAAATCTGTTATTTGAGAAAGTTTTCTTGGTATATTTTGTATTTGAAAACCAACAACTCATAGTAAGAGGTTTTCAAGGGAAACGAGAAAACTATATTCAGTTCTCTGAAGCATTTCTGAAAGACCTCCAACAACCTAACAAAAGAAAACTAAACAAAGTTCATGCAGAAGCTCCAATTATTGAAAGAAAAATTTTTAGTTAAAACCTATTTTGACAAAATTTCCTTATTTAAACAGCTCTAAAATAGTTTGGAGGCAACAATAATAGCCTCCCAGTAAAGCAAGAGGAAATAGGAGCAATTACTCCAGTTATTAGATCTATTTATTAGCAACTCTCTCCTGCCTCTGAGGACTCTGTACTTGACCTATGACTATATCAAGTATAGTTCAGAGAATTTTGAGAACAAAGAAAGGGAAGACTCCCTTCTTAGCACAGAAATTTTCAAAAACTGAGAATAAGATGGGATTTAATTAGGCAAACACTAGGTGAAATGCAAAAATGGGATCAAAATCATATCACACAAATCCTATAGTCTGAGATAAAAGTGGAACTGATACTAATGACTAGCTTTAAAATATGAAATATACTTGATCTTAGCCAAAAGGAGGAGAAGCATAGAAATGAAAAGATGGACCCCATTTATGTACAATGAATCAAAATACAGTCTGTAAAAAGAAAAAAGAAAAAAAATATGAAATACAAAATACTAGTATCTCCACTTACTGAGTTTCTGACATTGTTCTCAGTGCATTATGCCCATAACATCATTTATGCCAGATATCAATAATACAGCAAGCATTTTTGTATCCATTTTACCAATGAAGTAAATAATGTTCTGAAGCACTACATGTCTGGGGTTATTCCCAGGTACATTTGGCTCCGATAGTTTTCCTACTTCATAGATACAAACTTTCAACACGTGAAAAATTGGGAAGGTAAATAGTTAAAAACAATTTAAAGAAATGAGGAGACATCACCATAAACCTCTTAAGCGTGTGAGACATGAGAGCTTGGAGAGTTTAACATCGATTTAATTAACATTTCCCCACACCATTTGGATGCTTTGCAAAACATAATATCATTTCTTCTTCCAAAATATAAAGCTGTATTTGGCTAGTATTCAGGAAATGAGCTTAATTAAAGATAGAAAAGTTCATCTAAGTATTCCAAATTGTATAATTTTCAAGTGCATTATAAAATTCCCCTAGAAGAAAGAGTCTCTGTCTTTTGCATCTGTGGCCTTCATAATTCCTATTCTAGTGTCTCGGGAATAGAAGGCTTAAGATTGTCTTATTATTACTATTATTTTATTTTTTACTCTTGTAGCAGTCTTAATAAAATGAAGTTGGATTTAATTCTAACCAGTACCTTTGAGAGAGCAAGACAATATTAGCTCACTGTCCTGCTCTCTGTTAAAATATTTTATAGAGGAAGAAAGTATATTTAGTGGTTCAGAACTGTCTTCCATACATGGATGCTGTTGTTAGAATTCTGGCTCTAACCTTACTACATCTGTCCAGGTAAGTGATGTAGATTCTCACTGACATCTGCAACATGGAGATAACCACCACATCTACATAGAAAGATTTCATATGGCTGTTAAATTATGCATCCAATTAATTAGACATGCTGGATAGCACATAACAATAACTCAACAATAATTCATTATTATCTTGCCTTATTATCAAAAAAAGTGTCCTAGAATTTTCAGTTCTGTGTGTGCTTCCCCTCCTCTCCCTGTCTCCTCTCCTCCCCTCTCCTGTCCTCCCCTCCTAAATACCAGTTTATTCAGATGATTCCTGAAGAGGTAGATTAACTTTAGCTAGAATAACCAATTAAGATGTTTGTTGTAGAGAAGTGAGCCGTGTAGAAGGGTATGGGGACATCTCTGAATAGGCTTCTCCTTTGCCTCTAGGCCAAAGGAACACTGCTGAGGGTTGGAGGCCATGCATGAAGTACAGGTTGGTTTGAGCCATCACAAGGCAGGGAGGCTGCTTTTCTGGGAACTCCAGGGTGGAGAATGCAGGGCTGGCACCCTGCCTTAGCTCGTGGCCTAGGTTCAAACCTAGCCGCCCAGAGGTAGAGGAGGCGGGCCTGCCCGAGTTGCTCTGCCGTTTTCCCGTTTACTCAGGAGCTGCTTCACGCTGAATCCCATCAGGGTTCCACCCAGTCTCCATCGGAGCTGGTCCCCCTCAGATCCCGCTGTTTGACTTATTTTCGTGTCTTGTCCAATTTCTCCAACTTCTCATGCCTTTAGTATTCCCAGGCTGACTCACGGCCCTGGCTCGGGGAAACTGAGAGACAGTCGGGTCGAGACCTTTGGCGCCAGAACGCGCCCCGCGCTGCTGGGCATCGAAACCCTTCAGGAGACACCAGCCCCCCTCACTCAGGTCGCACCTTAGTCGATTGAGAGAGCAGGCAGTGAGAGGCGAGGGAACTTACAAAATAGCCTGATGGAAAAGAAATGGGAAGTGCTATGCATAAGAGAGGGTTCTGTTATAAGAGGCTCCAGATGAAGAACGCGCCATTGGACCAGCTTCCAGAATTTATTGAATCTTTTCTGTGTTTCCTCTGAGGAGTGGTCACAGCTTCAGGATGACAGCTAACTGCTCTGGGCATCAGTCCTCAAATCCTCATGGAAGGCCACTGGAGTCCAAATTAAGTAACATACGACTGCATCTTCCTTTGGCCAAGTGCAGGATGTTGGGCCAGGCTGCTGAGAGACACAAAAAATGTGTCACGTGGAACTTCTTCAGAACTCAGGCACCATGGGGCAAGAATATGAGCACATTTTAGGGCCTTGGGGAGGGGGTGTGCTTTAGGAGATGCAGAAAGATGGGGCTGGGGATGTCGCTCATTGTCAGGGTACATGCTAAGCAAGCAGAAGGCTCTGGGTTCAACCCACAGAACCCCCAAAACAATAACAGCAACAAAAAACAGATACAGCAGCAGAAAGCCTGACAGCTAGGCCTATTATGTTAGTTGAACAGGGATGAATTTATTTCATTACCTTAGGGTTTCTTTCAGTTCTTGCATACACTGTGTTTTAACTTAAATTCATGGCAAGAGGATGGGGTGCAAGGGGCTTTTCCATAATAGATGATTTTATAGTGGAAAGTGGAGTTCCTGTTTTTACCTGGGCTGGTTCTTCCTGTCCTGGGGGGAAACCTTCAGTGAAATTAGCAGCTAGGGATTTTTCTGTGGTATTACCATTTTATCTTCTTCCAACGTTGCTGTCAGCACTGGATCTTGTTGAAGTCAGTCCTCACTTGGCCACTCTACATGGAGGGGTGAAAGCTAGGGCTATCCTGGCAGTGGATGTGATTGCTTCAAGTTTGGTCAGACAAGGGAAGGAGGGTAAATTGTCTATGAACAATTCTGTACTCCCAGTTCACCAAATGAACCAGAATATGAGGAACATGTGAAAATGTAGAAAAAAATGTGCACTGGCACCTTTCACAATGGGCATTGCAGAGGATGTTTCAGGGGACAGATATTAAATGGTTGTCTGGATCAATATTACCTTAATGAGAACATCTACACATATTTACAATTGTAAAATTTCTTCTCTCCATTTTGGTAACCTGTAATACTACTCTAAATTCATTTTTTGTGTGTGTGGTTCATGAAGTATTATTATGTTATAGTACTATGTAAATTGGCAGAAGTAACTAACAGCATTTATATAGTTGGTATATTGTCCTAGTTTTGTTAATGTTCCTTCACATTTATGTGGTCTTTCTGGCTACCCTTCCTCCTCCCAGTCTGGCTATACAGCTAATGCTTGAACGGTTCCCCACAGCAGAAGCATGCTCATTGCATTCCCTAACAACATTGGTTCACAGCATCAACGTTCTGTCTATAAACCCTTTCCTACAGTGCCTTCAATGCTTACAAAAGAATTTGTAATAAACCAGGCCTCCCAGGATGGCTAGTTCAAATAAGATGATGATGGAAAGTATCCGCTTAATGGTTGTTACTTTTCTGGACATTGAATAGGGAATCATTTTACTTTTGTTCAGGTTTTCTCATGTATTTCCTAGTCGGTTTTGGTATGTTCCAACCAGTCTCCTTGCTCTCCCAGCTCTCCTATGATTTCTGAGCCAATGTGGTTAGTCTTTGTGGCAACCCAATCAGAATGTTCAATACTTCAAGTGGCCCCCAGTTCAGGCTTTCAGTGCCTTGAAGAATCAAAATCATTTGTGACTATAGCCAATTCAAATGCTCATTCTCTTATGTGTATGTGCTATACTTCACAACTCCTTGGTCCCCTGGTATTGTGTCAAAGGTGTGCTGTCCACCTTCTGTTAGTTTTGCGGATTAAACATCCTGGCATTACAAAAAGGGGTGCTTACTGTAGCTCTTTCTCCATCTCTGCCAGTGCTTCATTTGCTTCCTGGCTCTTTTTATCAAAATCTCAGATAAACTTCTCTATGGTCTTGGCCCAACATGAGCAGTTTCTTCAGGGCCCCTCATTGGTCTTGATGAAGGCAACAGAAGATCATGTGTAGCTCCTCAAAATTCTCCAAGGAGGTGGCAGAGGTGGTCAAGGTGCAGATTGTGCTGGAGCAGAGGTCGCTGAAGACTATGGGCACTGGGCCTGCACCTTGCCCAGGAAACAGCTGCCTAGGCTTGAAGCTGCCACTGTTGCCCAGAGTCTCCTGCTGTTCTTTTGACAAATTACCATAAACTTAATGACTTAATGCAACATAAACATGTCTTATAGCTCTGGAGTTCTCACTGATCCATATTAAGTTGTTAACAGAGCCTTGTTCTGCAGACTCTAGAAGAGAATTAGTTCTCTTGCTTTTTCAGCTTCTGGAAGGCACCTGCATTCCTCAGATTATGGTTCCTTCTTCCATTTTCAAAGCTAAATACAACATTCCCAACTCTCTTTCAAACTCAATCTCTTTGACTCTTTCCATCATTTAACAAGGACCCTTGTGATTATATTGGGCTTGCTTTGATAATGCCAGATAACTTTCCCATTTCAAGATTTCTAACTTATCACACCTGCAAAATCCCTTCTGTCACATAAGGTTCAGGAGATTAAAGGTGGCTATCTCACAGGAGTGGGAAAGAGATGATTCTTCTGTCTACCACACTGCCTTTAGTGGATTCTACTCTACATCCAGATAAGTGATGATTAGATATAGTAAGTTCATTACGTTATTCACCTAATCACGACATGTATTTTTGAGTATTTTTAAGAATTCCAGGACCTATTCAGGGTGTTTTATTTAAATGTTAAGTGAATATTCACTACAACATATGCAACATTTTGACATTTTAGAATTCATAGTTTCCCCAAAACAACATACTATTAAAGGTAGGCGAAGATTGATTAAGTATATAAGCATGAACTCTTAATGACACCTCATTGATATTCACTTAATTGTTCCTGGATCCAGGGCTTGTCTCTGTGAGTGCTACTTCATTATTCAATAGTAGAAGGTACTTTGTGAATGTTATTAAAATCAATTACTGTTTGTCCATTTTGTGGAACCAATGAGGTATAGAATTAACCTCCAACTAAATTCCAAAGTTGTTTCCAAGCTGATGGTTAAATCCCTTACTGCTATAGGAATCAGACCTGTGGAGCATTTGCAAAACTGCACATTGTGGAGTGCGAGAAAACCATCAGCTGCATCATGACAGTATTAACAATCAATTGATTACTTATTATAACTTCCCCAATTCTCCTGGGTTCTAGAGGTTTTCACATCAGTATTTTATTAAATGAGACTCTGTAGCCAATGAGAAGCCAACCATAGTCTTTCAGAAAGTTGGTTAAGACATTCCAACATTTTTATTAATCGTAAATGTTAAAATAAGAATCAAGATAAATAGTTCATTAATTTCTTTGATAACAAGCACAAAATGTTCACGAATTTGTCCTCTATGAAGGATGAATTGTAGTGAAGGAATCAATTGTTCAAGGTAAAGAAAAAACATATTTTATATTGTCCCAGATGTCACAGCCCAGTTGCCTTTTAAGTTCTAGCATATTGAAGCAGATCATACCAATATACTAATTGGGGTAGTACTTTGGTAAATGATTCTGTGGATTTTATAATTTGTTTTGAATTGTTAAATATTAAAGAGATAATATTTAGGGTTTTCTAACCTGTAAGTCTCATGATAAGAGAAAGGTAAACAAATTGTCAATCAAATATTCCTGGATATGGTTGGATAACTGAGAGCACGCAGTAACTTCTGCACTGCAAACTACATGTAGAGGTAGATACAGAGAATCACAACTTGCCAGGAGCTGAAGCCCACAGATGAAGGCAACACTGGCAAGAAAACTTTATAATTGACAAAAGACTAGAGACAGTATGGACTAGCTAGAAAGACTGAGGGATTCTAGTCTTTGAGGGCAGGGTATAATTCAAAGTTTCACTAATTTTACTCCAGGAGCTCTATCAGGTTCTCAAAAAGAAAATCTGAGCAATATCCCCTTGTGCATCTATCAGGTAGAGGGCAAAGTTAGCCATTTGAAATAAACCAAGAGCACTCTGTTCTCCTTAGCAAGGCATAGTTTGAGTAAAGTTATTTTGTCAGAACCAACCAACTGGGAATTCTCAAAGCCTAACTGATTTCAGGGAAAGAATATGTTCAACTCAGGATCACTGAAAGACTAAGACCTAATCATGCGATTACAGAACACTTTCACTCACCCCACACATGCCATCACATCATTAGGGGTATGGTGCAATAATGGGATTACAGTTACCAAAAAGTTAAAGCCTATCCAAAGAATTTAAAATCAGAATACTACAGTAATGCAGCCACATCAATGTTTGTAGCAGCTCAGTTCACAATAGCTAAGCTGTGGAACCAAACTAGGTGCCCTTCAATGGATGAATGGATACATCAAATGTGGTGTATATACACACAGTGCAATGTTACTTAGCCATAAAAAGTAATGACTTTTTGACGTTTGCTGGTAAATGAAAGTATCTGGAGGCTATCATGCTAAGTAATATAAATCAATCCCCAAAAAGTAAAGGTCAAATGTCCTCTCTGATATGTGGATGCTAACATACAAGTGGAGGTGGGAAGAACAGAAGTTCATTGGATTAGACAAAGGCGAATGAAGGGAAAGGAATGCAGACAGGAATAGGAAAGAAAATAGAATGAATCAGACATAACTTTCCTATATTCAAATGTGAATATACCACCAGTGAAACCCCACATCGTGTTCAACCAGAAGAATAGGATCCTAATTAGAAAGTTATACTCCACATACGTATAACATGTCAAAATACACTTTACTGTCATGTATATCTAAAGAGAACAAATGAAAAAATAACAAAAAAGTCTATAGAAAAATTTAATTTAATCAAATTAAATTTAATCAAAAATATGAGACAAAACCAAGGATAGGAGAGGACAGTGTAGTCTGTGAAACTTTGTGTTTTGCTATTGTGGGAAAATACTTGAGAAAATACCCCAAAAGGAGGGAAGTTTTTTGCTTCACAGTTTTGGAGGTTTCAGTTCATGGTCAGTTGACTCCATTGCTTTAAGGCCTATGGTGAGATAGAGCATCATGGTGGAAAGGTGTGGTGCAGAAAAGCTGCTCACCTCCTGACAGCCAGGAAAAAGAGATAGAAAGTGAGGAATGAACCAGGGACAAGATATGACTTTCCATTGTATTCCCTCCAGTGACCTATTTCCTCCAATAAGGTCCTACCTTCTACAGATTCCACCAGCTCTCATAGTCCATTAAATTATGAACCTATCAGTGGGTTAGCTCATTGATAAAGTGAGAGTCCTATTCCAATCCCTTTCCAAAACTCCACCTCTGAACATCACTGTATTGGAAAGCAAGTCTTTAATACATACACCTTGGGGGTACATTAGTTAATGGATAACCCATTGTAGAATATCCATACAAGGGATCATTATTTAGGAAAAAAATATCCCCCAAACTGTGCTGCAAGGCCATGAAGATGCTGGAGGAAACAAATTCATTTGAACAAGTGAAAAAGCCAGTATGAAATGACTACATACCAAATGCTTCTGACTATGTAGTGTTCTAGAAATGGAATAAATAGAAATAATAAGGGAAAAGAAGAGATGAATAACAGAGCACTGGGAATCTTTAGGGCAATGAAGTTAGTCTTCATCATGCTGGTGCTTAACCTGAAAAGGTTCAAAATTAAAGACGGCATCAGTGCAAACTTATAAAACTAAACCCTAGAGTGGATATGGGTTACAAAGAAAAATTTACTGTTTAGAAAAATAATTAGAAAAGCTGGATAATAAAAATGAGAATTGAAAATGCTGTGTATCCACAAATATTTCTGTCTGAATATTTTTAAGTAGAATTAAATATTTTTGTAATTCTCTTGATGTGATGTTTGCATACAATAAAATGTAGATGTTTTGCTGTAGTTTGTCCACATTTTCAAAAATTCTTGCATGTGCCAGACATGGTGGCGCATGCCTATAATCTCAAGATTTTGAAGGCTGAGACAGGAGGATTCTAAGTTCAAGGCCAGTCTCAGCAATTTAGTGATATCATCAGCAATTTAGTGAGAACCTATTTAAAAAAAAAGAAAAGGGCAGTGAGGTGACTCAGTGGTAAAGCACCCCTGAGTTAGATCTCCAGTACCAAAAATTTTTAAAAAATTTTGCATCTGAGTAAACTAACCACAGTCAAAATACTTATGATTACCCCTACCCTTGAAAGTTTATTCCCTTTCTCATTCATTGCCTTTTCTCATCTTTCCATGGGCAACACTGTTCTCTTATTTTCTTTAATGGATTATTATATTCTATAATTTCATACAAATTGAATCAGAAAGAATGTATTAAGACATTTTCACTTATCATTATGCTTTAGATGGTTCATATTATGTGTATTTTACCAAATCATTAAAATTTATGTTTTAATGATTATGTGCTGTGTGGATATAGCACAATTTTTAATCCATTCTTCTTTGGATGGATATGGAAAGTATTTGAAGATTTTCACTATTCCAAAGGCAGTGGGGATAGGGGGAGAGAAGCTGTGATAGTTCTTATGTAAAATTTTTATAATCATAAATTTTCATAATGCTTGTGTAAATAACAAGTAGAATTTGGATCCATGTAGGAAATTTCCACTTAGATTTATGAGAAACTGACAGAACAGATCCCAAATTTGTGGTATAAACAAATTATAGTTGTTTTAATGTGCATTTCCTTGATTACAAAAAATGTGTAACATTTTTCATGTGCTAATTTTTAACTGGAATGTTTATGGTCATGAAATATATACAAGTTTGTGTCCACTTTTATTGGGTTGTTCATGTTTTCATAATAAAATCATTAGATTTCTGTACATGTCCTGAGGATACCAACCCTTTTCTTTAGTATTTCTTGGAGTATGGGAGCACTGGTAACGAATTATCCTATCTTTCATTAACCTGAAATTTATTTATATTTATTTAAGGTAATGTCACTCAATACAGAATTTGAAATTAACATTTTTTAAAAATTTTACTCAATAATTCAAAATTAACTTCATAATTCTTTTTCCTAAATGGTCTTCTAATAATGCTAAGTATTCTATTGTATTGAAATGATCATTTCTATATGTGATGGTCCATTTACCTTTGGGAGAATTCAAGATTTTCCTTTCTCTATCGTCTAAGCAATTAATTTGTAATACATTTCCATATGGTTATATTTGTGTTTATCAGAAAGAATTCAACATGGAATTTTATGTATTTTATCTAATTTAACATTTCTAATATATTTTTCTAAATACTTCCTTATTCTCTTTCTCTAGTCAGTCTGTAATTACATACATGATAGATTTTTGTTATACATATCACACAGGTACATGAAGCTCTGTTTATATTTTCAATTATTTTTCCTTCTATTCTTTAAATATAATTATTTTTGTCTATATCCAATTACATAGACCTTTTATTGGACATTACTCTTTTTTAACCCTCTGTTTAAAATCTGACATTGTATATTTGTTTTCTAAAAGTTTTAATTGAGAGTTTTTACAAACTTTTCCCTATGGGGATTATTTAACATTTCATTTGTTTTGAGTTTGTTTTACATGTAATTATAGCTATGGTTTATTTGCTAGCTATTTTTCTCATGAACATCTCATACAGAAAAGTCATTGAATTGAAATGGAAATAAGCAACCATCAGGAAACTATATGACAGGTGAGATTATTATATTCTGCCTTAATATTCACATTTTAAGTGGACTTTATCTCTGGCCAACACTTTGCTTTATAATTTTTTTCTAAAATCACCCCATCCTAGGTCTTTATTAGAGATTTTCAGACTCAAATTTCAGAACACTGAAAATAAATAATTATGCATTTGTGTCTTTTTGTGAGAATTTCTAGGTCTGTTTTCTATCTTTTTAGTTTGTGAATTTAGTGTTTAAAACATCGCATATAAAATTTTTCAGTTGTTATTTGATTTCTTTAGGAAATAAGACACATTATGAAAATATTTGCAATGGAATATTAAAGCTACCTTGCTACTAGAGAGTGTAAAAACTACATATTATTTTGGACTCCTAGTGTGTGAGAATGTGGACTTTGGAGTAAATAGATATATTTGAAAATAAATTTTTCCTGACTTCATATAGGCAATATAAGAAAGAAGCTTCAGTCTGTTTGGATGTGTCACTAAAATTTAAAACATTCCTTTTCCTCCATAAAAAGGAATTTTTATACTGCTTTTACAGGGTAATAAATATTTCTTCATAAAAATATTCATTAAATAAAAGTAGACCAAAGAAAAAATTGCTGAAGGTTATCTAGCAGTTCAGAGTTAAAGAGCATTTAAGAGTGTGATCATTAACAATATTTCTAAAAAATCTTCCTATGTGTTCTACCAGACTACTGTGCTGATCCACATCAACCAGAAAAGAAAGTTAAAGAATTGAGAAAAAAATTGAAAGGAACTTGAAATCAGGTCAAGAGAAAATGAAAAATGAATCATCTGTTGGAATGTAAGAAGACTACTCTTGCCAAAGTTGGATGATTAAATGTAAACTTAAATATCTACACTTTCAAAAATATTGAAGATATTTTAATGGTGATTTTCCTTAATAGAATTACCAGATACAATATTTCTTAACACCTGGCAAATTTTGATTTCAATTATTTATTAACTGAAGTTTTCTTCTGCTTAAAATTATCAAGCCACGCACATAAAAAGAATTCTGTTGAAAAGACTCTCCTCAATGTATGTCTTCGGGGTCAGAGTTGAAGAACAATTGACTATAGACATGTGAAGTTATTTCTAAGGTTTCTATTATGTCTCATTCACCTATGTCAGTTTTTATGCTAATCCCATGTTGTTTTGATTAGTACAGCTTTGAAGTGTACTTCAAGGTTAGGTATTATGATACCTACAGCTTTGTTCATCTAATATCTGATTTTTTTTTATTGTGTGGGGTCTTTTGTGGTTCTGAAGTCAGGATCGGACAGGCAGTTAGTGTAGAAATCAGGGAATCTGGTCAAATCAAGGAATGGAGGCCATCAGAGTCTTGGAAGTTGGAGACACCCCTGGGAGATTGGAATATCAGTGTCTCCAGAGCCCTTTGATCACCAAAGTTAACTGCTTAACTGCCCCTACCCAATAGCTGCAGGCAGGGAGTTGCTAATTAATGCCTCCTGGACCCCCTCCTGAATGCCTGTGTGGCCCTTCCCCCTGCTATTCGCACCTCACCTTTTTGCTGTGTCACCACCTCCATATGGACAGGAAGGAGAGATAAGGGTCAGAGGAAGGGGCAGAACAAAGAAGGCCCTAACCTATAAAAGATGTAGGTGATGTCATTTCTCGGGGATTCTAGAACACCAGCCATGGTCCCCTTCTCCCTCACGGGAGAAGTTTGCATTATTACTTTTAAAAAAACCTGCTTAACATGCTTGCCTTGGAGTGCTTCTCTGGCATTATACTTCAACATCTGAGGAAGCAGAACTCGTCACCAATAAATGGCGGTATCAAATTTGGAGGTCCCACCGAGATCTCCACCAAGGTAAGCTCCTTCCTTCACGTACCCCACATCTGTTTGAGGTGCATCTTTCTGTCTCTTTATTTCTGGAAGGCAAAATGGGCACCTGTCAGCTACTTAAATACAGCTAGTGCAGCCACCATCCTTCAAGACTCAGGTGAAAGGTTTCCTGGCCTAAGCAGTTCCCAATCATCTGCTCTATGCAGAGCGGGCATGTTGGGCTCTGCTGAAGCTATTTCCTAATTTTCTGTCCAGGTCTGGAGAACAATTGTCAGTACACAATGTCCCTAGTCCTGATCCACCTTGGATGCATGGGGGTGGAGGAAAGGTTGGAACAAGGTGGAGTTCTCTGGCCTGGGCTACTCTCAGGTGGGATTCCAAAGGTTCCTTCTCCAGATTCCCCTCCCGACTGCCCTAAGGGGTGTCTAGGGTGATCGGATGATGAATGGTACTGACGGAAAGCACCAATTACATTTGCCTCTGTATGGGCCATCCAGCAACCCCACATCCACTCCCTCCTGGATGTTCCCCTTCCCTTGCCCATCAAACATTAGGAATTGAAATTGTAAGATTAAAGGAAAGACCTGGGATGATTAGTAAGAAAATGTCCAGATTCCCTTTGTTCACACAGTTAGCCTCCACTAGTCCATCTAGAATCTCCCCATTACCATTCCTGTGCTTAAATGTGCTCACTGTGTTCTCTTTAAACTGCAAGAGGGAGGCATGTAAAATTAACCCTTCCCATGAGACCGACCCTTCAAGAAAAGGGCATTATATGCCTACCAACCAATAGATGTCCCCTCACCCTCTGGAGATTCCTTTAGTTATAGGGCAAAAAAATGGGCAATAATGTACAATTTTCACTTTTTTCATGGCTTTTCATAATTAGGAGTTTAGTGGCATGAAGGAAAGCAGTAACACCCTTACGTCTGGATCCTCCAAGGGTCTATCGCACAGGGCAAAGTAGGACACTAGCACTTTGCCAAAGAAGGCCAGAAATAACTCTGGCAAATCCAGGTAAGGAGAGATGGGTTTTTTCTGGACCAGAAGGAGGCTCAAAGTTAGGGAGATGTCTCTAATACTTCTAACTCAGATGAGAGCTTCTCTCTCAACACTAGAAAGCATACTGTAAAATTACAAATGATCAAGAAAGTGCCTTTCATATGTCACCAGGCTTGGTCTCAATGGTTTCTACCATGAGAGGAGAAAAGCTTAAGGAATCACCTACTAAGGGAGAAAAATCAAGGGGACCCCACCCAACTTAAGAGAGATAAGGAGGTTTTTGGAGGATCCAAATAAATATATTGGGATGTTTCAAAACTTATGACTTCACCTGGAAGAATTATGCTATTACTTAACCATCCAGAGCACAGGTGATTCCCAGAAAGCATCCTAACTGAAATTCAAATAATGAGTAGGATGCCTAGAAAACTATTATATGAGGCTTTCAGGAAAGTCCTGCTATTTTCATGGAGACTCAGGAAGGCAATAAGAAGACATACCACCCCAAACTCTGAATCCATAGAGGGCCACCTACTTTTAAAAGATAAATTTACTATTCAGTCAGCCACAAACATTTAAAAGAAATTATAAAAAAAAAATTGGCACATGGCCTGATCAATCACTAGATGATCTTCTCCAGCTTGCATCTTCCATTTTTTTACAATGGAGATCAAAAGAAAAAGAAGGGAATTTAAAGACAAAAAGGGTCATTAAAGATCATTTAAAACCTCAGGACAAAAAATTAAGGCCTTACAAGGGCTCATGCAGTACACCCATTTTAGGAGTTCAAAAGCTAAATGTGGAATAATGCCTAGTCCAGAGCCTTAGAATAATTAATGTAGCGGTAATTTCCCACCATCCTGTAGTTCTTAATCCATGTACTTTGTTATCTTGGGTTCCAGTTGCTGCTTGGTTTACTGTGTTAGACTTAAAAGATGCTTTTTACATCCCTCCAGACTCTCAATCACAATTTCTGTTTGCATTTGAGGAAACAGATAGTGAATCTCAACTAACGTAGACAGTGTTGCATCGAAGATTTAAAATAGCCTTGTTCTGGACAAACCCTAGCTAAGGACTTAAGCTTCAGAGATAAAACATCTGTAATTGTTTTGCAATATGTAAATGATATCCTTTATGTGCCTCCATGCAGGAGGAATAACAAAAGCCCATTGAAGAACTCCAGCTCTTAGGTCATAGGAATTATAAGATCTCAAGAAATAAAGCTTAATTATGCCATCAACAGGTTTAATACTTAGGACTGCAACTGTCTCAAGCAACCCACAAGCTAGGATGAGAAAATAACCACCATAGGGCAATATCCTCTGTCACAGAAATATAAAAAAGGGGCCTTATTTCAAGTCCCTATCCTCAGTTTACCTGTGGAGCAAGATTTAACCTGTTTGTCACTGAGAGGAGAATAATCCTAAAAATATTCACCCCAAATACTGGATAGGCAGCAATGGACAAATCAGGTAAATAACCAATGGCATATCAGTAAAAGTTTATCATAGTAACTTTATTCTCAAAAGTAATGAAAAACAAGATCTCATAATTTTCTTCAACATTCAAATCTGTCCTGATAAAAATGGTTAAAATGCCCTAGGCATCAAGTTTCTACTGGAATCAGATCTCAAGTTAAGGCTTACATTGAAATGTAAATAGGAAGCCAAAGGCCCAGTAGGAGACCAGTCTCAAACCTAAGGAAAAAAAAAAGCAAAAAGAGTCTTTCACTTGAACTCCAGCAAAAGTAAATTATATGGTGCTTTACTAAAATAATTAATGGCCATTATAATTTTTTTTCCTAGGACTCTTGTTTTATTTTTCTTAAATGCTATATTTTTTGAGCTCACAATTTTGATCCTGCATAACTAGGTTAATGCTTTTGGATCGGTTCTTATTTTCAACTCTAGAGTTATTTTTGATCTATAACACTGCAATAGAGATTCACGTACAAAAAGCTACAAGGCTTTGTGTGTGTGTGTTGTGTATATTGTGCTGTCTTGTCCAGTGTGTCCAAAAATCATGTACATGATACCAAGTTAGCATAAAGAGTGCTCAAAAAAAATAAAAAATGGATCCACCTTAAATTCTTGTGATTTAAAAAGGTTCAATTAAAATTGGGTAAACAAATAAAGGTAAAATATCTTCAAAATCACTTAATTCACAAGTCTCTAGGTGGTCAAACTAATAAAATGTTGTCTATAAAATATTAATTGATATTAATCAATTATTTCTGGGATTTTTCTTCAACAGGAAAGAGATCACAGATATTATTCAATATACTTGTCTGATCTTGGTTTTTACAGTAAAATAAGTAGATTTGACATGTATGGGATTACTCAAATGTACTAGAAACATCCAATTAATTTAAAAAATTGAAATGCAAAGTGTTAATTAACATTGAGTACTCTTAATGCTTAAATTCCATGGGGTAACACACTCAAACATTATTGGTGTTTTCATAGATTGGTAAATAAAATTGCTTTGTGTCATCACTAAAAACAAGGTTACTAACAATTAAGTCTTAAGAGGTACAATTCTATATACATAGGGATCCAAAAGTTTCAACTGTGTTTTTTTTGGAGTAGTATAAAAACATAAAATAATTCATCTTATTAAAATGAAATAATTTATCTAAATTTAGAAATTTCATAGGATGTGAACAAAAAGGAGTCAACAGAGAGGAAAGGGAAAATAGAAGGTTCTAGGTATGGAAATATATTCAGTAGAAGGAAAAAGAAAATATTTCTGGGTAAGAATGTCTTTGTGTGTTGAAATACTTGAGGGTCTAAGTAAGTGCTAAGAAAGTCTGTGTAAGTAAAGGACAAATTTCAACAAGTTTATGTGTAACTAAGTTGGTTATATATATGTGAGATGATTGATTAAAAGCTATTTAAGGTTTTTCACTAAGGTCAAATATTAATGGGATGATATAAACCAAAGTATAATCTATATGTTAAAATGACAAGGATTTCTTTAAAAACACTAATTTACTCTTAACATTGTGTCTGTTAAGTTTTATTCTTTAGAGTAGTCTTTAAAATTGGTTTATACACTTATGGCCAAACAACAACTGTTAAAGTATTGTACTATGTTACAGAGCCTAATTTTTCTTAAAAAACTAAATTTGATTAACATCAAGATAATTGTGCTATTTCTCTTCTTTGGATATTAATATGTTCAAATTTTCCAGGTACACAAATCTTTAGAGCAGAAAATTTATCAAGCTGCTGTTCTCCAACTAAACTTGTTTGTAATGGTAATTTTAAATTTATAAGAACAGCAAATTATATTGAGGACTTATTTTTATCATTTAATGTTCTATAACAGGACCTGTTATAAATAGGGTATATGTAAATTTGTTACTTTTTACACTAAGATCAAAATTTAAATGCAAATGTATTTAAAAGTTAGTGAGGGTCTGATTTGTTTAAAGGTTTATATCATGAAACATGAAAGCATTTGGCCACTTTGCCTCACAAAAGGAAAGTTAAAATCTCTCTCAACCATTCCTTGATTTGTTTTAGATGTAATATATTGTGTTAACTACCATTCACATATACTCAGGAAACAATACATGTAAACTTTGTAAAATGATGTTCATAGAGGAGACAAAGATCAACTTCAGAACTAGAACACTTTATCTAAGATTTGTAAAAGAGCCCCACCTTACCTGAAATAAGTCTCTGCCTCTCACCCTGCTGCATGTCAAAATAGCTCCAAAATAAGCCAGACTTCAACTTGTTTAAAAGTTATATTCAAAAGATTGTTTTTTATTGTAAAATTACTGTGATTTCAAATAGGGGATATAATATATAGCTCAGGCAAAATTTAAGATGACTATTACACAAACTAGATATGTTTTCACTGTTAATTCCACTTTGTATTTTACTTGTAAACTCTATAACTGCTGTCTGATTAATGTTTTGAAGAAGTACTGCTTCAAGAACAACCTAAGGGCTGGGGATATAGCTCAGTTGGTAGAGTGCTTGCCTAATAAGCACAAGGCCCTGGGTTCAATCCCCAGCACCACAAAAAAAAAAAA